>JBBPPX010000028.1:0-166807 GCA_038092235.1 Leccinum boreale | reverse complement strand
GCTTGTATGTTAGTCATGTTGCGACGAGAATCTGTCCCACAAGTCGCTTGATTGAAAGGTGGACAACATCAGATCAATTGTTTGAAACCTTGTCCAGGCGACCTCGAGTGCATGCACAGGAGACACATGTGCCGTTCGTGTATATAGATTTTCGCATACAGTCAGCGAATAAAGAATATGGTACTCGATCTCTTCCTACAGAGCGAGGAGACACACGTGAAGCGCTTAGCCTTGGTAGGTACATAGCTCGCGATGCATGGAATAGCATGGTAAGTCAAATGCATCTGCATTGCACCACGCAGGACGCAGGACATCCTAACACTTGCGACTCCTACATAAGTGTCTACAGTAGGGATCTACTTTGGTACCAGTAATTACTGCAAAAGGATCTTTATCCATTCCCAAGCGTCGAAGGTTCAAGAGATCAACCAGCGCAAAACCTCCAACCCTTGCGTACACGATCCGTCATTGGTCCAAGCACCAGACACACCTTTGTCAAGAAATGTCGACCATATCAGCCCCCGACTCTCGCCGCAGGAACGTGAAAGAAATAAAGCTTACCTCCCGGTACTTCGTCCTCGTTCCACTGATTCGCAGTCCAGAGATCGCCGCTTTAGGTACGAACTCAGCACAGGTCCAATTGCTAGACGATAGGAGCGACTTACTTGTAAACAACTTTGTTACCACGGACATACTATAAAGGAATTGGATGAATGCCACCAAGAGGGATCTAGATGCGGCTGAGAGATACTCACCGCAACATTTTTAGCCCAGGTAGACACGCCCTGGCAAACGTCACTTGTAGGTGGTGCGGTCGCCGAAGGCTCAGACGAAGTAGCGGCAGATGCCGTAAAAGTTGTAGAGGTGGTTGTCTTCAGTGCTGACTTCGTGCTCGTACTGGCCGTCGGAGTCACCAAAGAGAGTGAAGCAGAGATGGGCCATATGTTTCCACGAACACTATTGATCCAAGAAGAACCCACGTCAGGAAACTATCAGACGAGCAAATCCATCTAAGTCATCAGTTAGACAGAGACGACACGGAATTACCTCCCAGACCATTACACCAGCGTCTATAAAAAACATCACATGTAATTGTCGTCTTTGTGCTTCAGGACAGGGACTGACTTACTCCAACCGGAAGAACGAGCTTGGGCGACACACGTAGCAAGCGTCGACGCATTCGTGTACCCGTTGTTGGCGTCTGCCATGGTACCTGGCTTACCGATCAAAAGTTTGCTCAGGGAGACACCGTTGGCTGCGATTTGGAAAAGAGCGGATTCCGGCCAGACCGACGAGGAGGCAGTCAGAAGACCAAAGCAAGTTGTATACTCCGAGGTTCCCTCTGTAACAAGTGGAATACCTATGATCCACTCGAGCTCGAAATTAAGAAGCATGGAAACTCACGGTTGTAGAACTGAGGAGTTATTTGCCAGGTATTGAATTGAAGAAGCAATACATATTAATGTTTGTGCTTACTTGGACGTTGTACTGAATAAGCACCGAGCGATCAATATTCTTATTCGCATCCTGTGACTGTGTGAACTCACCCAGTCGATCAAGGAGCCAACACTCTGATGCACTGCAAGGTAACCTCCTCCTGTCCACAAAGTGGGAGAGAACCAAGGTGCGACCGCTATGCAGTACCTGAGGGTTGTGATCATATCATACACGGAATTCTGCTCACGAGCATGACTGAGAATGTATTCTCCCAGAGGAAGATGGGCCCGAATCTGCTGGGTGAAAGCAATCAACCAATTCTCCGCAGATCCTCCACCGACATCGAACGCGTTGAAATCCTACAAGTACAAAAAGAAGACATCATCAGTTTGCCGTAGGATTAGTTCAATTTAAACACGTACTTCATAGTCAACATCAACCCCTTGGATACCGTATTGGAGCACCCAAGAAGCTAGATTTCTGGCAACGACGGCGGAATCAGTTCCCGATGAAGTGGGTGCTTCGGCAGACCCAAATGCAGAAACAATCAAGGAGATTCCCGCTGCGTTGTATTCCTGGATGTAGGAAGTACGCTCCGTGTCTGAAAGCTGTTCCCATCCCAGCGCCATGTCAGCTGCCCCGGAGGTCAACCAAAAGGAGAGTGCACTGTCCGTTGTCAGTCGTACTCGATGGATGTCCACAAAGACTTACTAGACATTATAACCCTATGGCGGATTAGCCTCAACTGGGAGTGAAAGATGAGAACGTCTCGCTTACCTGGAGCTGCGTAGCACTGGGAAATGGATAGGTCCATTCATCGTGATAAACAACGAAGTGCGGCGCAGTTGGGGTGGTCCTCTTCAGGATATCACGCGCACCGGAACTAAGTTTCCCTAGCCTTTCAGCCAACGGAACAGCCAGTGCCAACGCAAGCACGGGGAAAGCCAAGGAGATTACGAAGAAAGAACCGATGAAGACCATGACGCAGGTATGACGAGGAGGCTGCTAGTGAAGAGAAACCAGCCGATAGCTTTCACCGTCATTCCTTTGCATTATATAGAGGCTACCAGGGAGTGGAGCATCGCGCAAACGAGGTGAAACAGTCAGTCGAGATAGGAGCATTGTCTCCTGTGGTGCAAAACAGGTTCTGGGATATCCGTCAAAACAGTCAACGATAAGAACAGGGGAATGTTTTACTTACCAACAGTAGATAAACAATGCCTATGCTGACCATGCTGCGAGGCTGTACTATGCACAACACCGAGGAGAGGCGTATATGGCGGCATGGGATGACGATTCCGGGAGGATGATACCCGGAGGCAAGGAGCAGCTGAGGAACATGACCCTTGAAAAAGGAGCGCCAGAGACCATCATGACATTCATGTAAGGTCCTCAGAGAGTATGTCCTCGACCATTCTCCACAAAAGAAGGTGCATGACCCAATGTGGGGTGACAATTCAGGCCACTGGGCTAACCAGAGTAAGTCTAGTGGTGACACGGCACACTCGGGCCTTTGGCCCAGCCGTGACAAAACGACACGATTTCCTCAAATGAAATGTTACTGGTCAGCTAGAATCCGTGGCGTCAGGAGTATACTTGCGAGGGAACAGTGTAACCAACGACGCCGACGAGTCGGATATAAACGGACAGTTGGCAGCTGACTCGGGCTAGGCAGTGTCAGCGTTGAGCGCTAGCAGTACGACGTACGCATACTCTCCCACACTTGAACATACTATCGGCGCCGGGAGCGAGCACGTCTCAGGAGGAACGGACTCGGAGCCGAAAGTAATCTCAACCAACACCCGTGGGAATAGACAAATTCTCGGACTCCCAGGCCGATAGAGGCGTGGCGTACCAAACATCCTCCGAAGGCATATTTCGGGTTTCATGAAAATTGCATTTCTACAACAAGCAAACTGGGGATCCATACATACAAACATAATTCATGATCGTACACGACAATTTGACTACATACACAGTTCGAATTTCCTTGGGTCATATAAGTATACAAATAACTTAGAAAGTGCTACCGCGGACGGTAGTGATCCACGCTGATGTCGCATCCGGGTACTACATAATGGATCAGTCTAGGCTGATCTCGTGGAACGGATGACATACCTGCCAAACCATCACGCCGGCATCTGTAAGAAGTACCCCTTAATACACTATTACTTCACACGAGGAACATCAAACCTACCCCATCCTTGCGCATGGGCTTCGGAGACACACGAAGCAAGCGTTGACGTGGACATATATCCGGTGCTAGCGTCCGAAGTTGTGGCTGGCTTGCCAATAACGAGCTTGTCGACTGTAACACCGTTGGCTGAGATTTGGAAAAGAGCACTTTCAGGAAAGGTCGACGAAGACGCAGTGAGAAGGCCGGCGCAAGTCGTGTATTCTGTCGATCCCTCTGTGAAGCAGGGTTATTTTCGCCGACTCGCCACAATGAATCGCACACTCACGGTTATAGAACTAAGATTCCGTGATCAGTTACGATCATTAATGTATTTCCCGGGGTGATATGCCGTGGGGCCGTACCTGAACGTTGTACTGGAAAGAAAAGTCAGCCCGGTACACAAGATAAGACGGGCCAAGACGCACCCAATCGATCAGAGAGCCCACACTCGAATGTATTTCCAAGTATCCTCCTCCACTCCACATGTTGGGTGAGAACCAAGGAGCGACAGCTTTGAGTGATTTTCAGTAGTTTTTCTCGCAGAGACAAAAGTTCGCATGACTTACGCGCATGGCTGAGAATATATTCTCCCTGAGGGAGTTGCGTCCGGAGTTGCTGAGTTAGTGATATGAGCCAAGGCTCTGCGGTGCCTGCAGAGCCGTCGAATGCAGCAAAGTCCTAGCACCCGGAAAGGCAAATTTTGATCAGTCCTCCTTCATTTTTCCAAGAGCGAATCGAAGCAGTACCTCATAATCAATGTCCACTCCTTGCAGACCATACTCGAGAATCCAAGAAGCCAGATTGTCAGCAACCGTAATAGGGTTAGTTCCCGACGTCGTCGGGGTATCCGAAGATCCAAACGCAGAGACTATCAACGAGATCCCCGCTGCATTGTATTCCTGTAAATATGTAGTACGTTGGCTGGCTGTAAGGTCTTGCCATCCAAGGGCCATATCAACGGCCCCTTCAGCGGACATCCAAAAGGACAGCGCACTAGGGCTCGTTAATTGTGCTGTAACCGCAAGAGTAGCAACCACATACTAGACATTGTACCCCTGCATCCAAACCTGGTCAGCCAGTGGCCATGTGTGTGAGCGCCTGCTTACCTGAAGTTGTGTGGGGGTTGGAAGAGGGGAGACCCAGGCATCATCGTAGGCGACGAATCGAGGTGCAGCGGGAGTCGACCTCTTCAAAAGGTCACGAGCGTCTGGACTCAAGCTCCTAAGCTTGTCTACCAGAGGAAGTGCTAGGGATGACCCAATTAGAGAAACGGCAGCGAGGGCCGCGGTCAAGCCGGAACGAAGAGACACCATAATAATGCAAGGAGCTGGAGATGAGGACCCACAAAGTCAGAGACCTTGGCACTCATCGAGGGCCCCGTTGCGTTTTATACTAGAGTGATAGTTCTATGTGAACGGATGGGTAAAATGGGCTCACTGAGATTGATGCACAATGCACCTCATGAGCCAAGTGGCACGAAATCCCATGATCAATTTGTTCGTACTGAGTGTTTCTGCTTCGTATAATTGTCGTGAAGTCACCTGTCTGGCTAACAGCGAGGTAGGTATACTCGGCGAGGATAGCACCTCGCAGTATATGCACTCTTCAAGCCTGAAAGATCCAGGAGTTTGTGCTCGTGCGTCGAGAATATATCATTGTGACCATATGGTTTTCCACAAGGAAGAAGGAGAACCGCACAAGCAATGACTGGGAAAGGTGTTGCGCAAATGAGAACGAAAAGTCCATGTTTCATTACCATAGGGAGATGAATATGGCCACCTCGGACTGTACACTGTCGCAAACACTGAATTCGTCGATTGAAATGAGTAAGGGAACCACGAGGTGATGTATTGCCTCCGGAATGCAAGAAGAAAGACAATATAGTTCATTACTCACGGACATAGAAATTAATATGCTAATCCCTGGGGGTCGAATCAGTAATTGATGCTCAAGAACAAAGAGGAAGTATGAAACCTACGAACAGTCATGGATTGGTTGCGTTCTCGCCATGTATGACGATGTCGTCCGTAGAAATATTCAATACTCCCGGTCAATATAATGCCTAATATCGTGGGCTTTTTGTTGTCGGTCATGACCAGAGCTGTGAACCAAGAATAACACCCACGGACTTGCCCACGAGGCTATCAAGCCTGCTGGTTTTTCCGAATTTGGTCAGCGCTTGCCATGCGGTCAATGCTTTGATAGTGAACCCCAGTTGGTCATGTTCACGCGCGCCCTAGACGGCGAGTCATTGGTAATTTAGGCCAGTAAACACGGTGAGAAGATTGGCCTACGTGTCCATGAGTTCCTGGGTGTTGCCTACATTTATGTTGTGCACGCCTGTCATACGTGAGCTCTGCCAACTTGCATGATCTACTTAGTTCTTTTCAGTGAGCCACGTGTAAGGGTTGGTTTCGACGGCGGACTGCCTTCTTGCACCGATGAGCAGAACGCGGAGCTTGAGTAACCGTGTGCTTGCTGCACCGCAGACCCTGGCTCGTTGCTCTTGTATGTGACAGTAACCTCATCTCTCCGAACGCGAAACCTTTACTTTGGGAGCCCGCAAAAATACTGATGGTGACGATCTAGTCGAATAGTTTATGCGGTGGAGGAATGTGAGGAACGTGTCACGGCAACCATGTTGATGCAATTGCGCTCGATACCTATAAGAACACAAAAATCCTGAGGAACCTACATTTGAGAGTTCTCTCCGGGGTCAACTTCATCGACTCCTGCTGCATCCCGCTTCAATTCTTCGGACTCGTCGACTACGTCCATCTCCTCTTCGTCGGTTTCATAATCCACGTAGTCCTCAACTTCATCTGCTACAGGCCCAGCTGAGTCATAGTCTCCCCCAACGTCGCCTTCACCTTCACCTTCGCCCACGTCTTCGTTTCCCCCTGTCAGTCCGCTCATGTTGACATCTTCGGTCGCATACGATACTGATGACGGACCGACTGGGCGAGGCTGAGTAGTAAATGGGGGCGGCAACGCTGCTTTTGCCTTCCCCTTCACGCGTGAAGGAGCCGATACAGTTTCACCTTCCTTTGCTTTCCCTTTGCTTAGACTGATGTTGCGGTCGACGCCGCTCTTCCGATTCTTGTCCCCCTTTGTGTTGTCCCTGTAGACTATGCAGATATTGAGAGACGCCGAACTGTGATAATAAATGAATACGAATTACTCTGAAGTTCGTTTTGTAATGGGTCGGCCAAGTCTCCGAATTCGATTATTTCCAGTGCTTTGAGCACATCAGAAGCAGAGATACTCTTGTGTTGCTTCGAGAGAGCTACGTCGTGTGCGCTGAGTGACAAAGGTCAACTTTTTGCAACATGCAAAACTTGAACCGTACGTTGCAGCTAATGGAATTCGTGAGGTTAGTAGTACATTACCGAAGACGAAGGGTTACTCGCCGAGATAATTTATGAACACAGTCGACCCTTTGACGAGAGATAGCACTGTCTCCTTCTGCAATTTTGCGTTCTCTGGTATCTTCAAGATACATGAGACCACACTCGGAAAGGGATATGAGAACTCACGGCCGACTTTGCGATCTTCGTTACGAGGCTCTTTGGTAACTCGAAGTTCTCGATGCCTTCTGAAACGAGATCCTGTTGTGCTTGAGCTGATATTTGGCCTCCTGTTGCGTCCTTGCGTGGCATTGTGATGAAGAAGAAGTGTTCAAGTTCACGTAATCACTAATAAGCCTTGCTTCTGGATGTCATCGAGAGGACTGTTTCTACTGCTCTGGCTCACCTTTGTTCACTTTGTAGGGATTTATTTGTTCACCAAGGGATTTCTCTTGAGTCGATTGTCTCTTCCAGACCGAAACAGTTTCGAGTTCAATTCTCTCGCGACACACAAACGAGCTGTCCTGCTAGTCATCGACGCACTTCGTTTCGACTTCATATCCAGTCATCCTCCGCAACCTTCTTCGCCGTACCACCACAACACCCTCACTCTTCCGCGCGAACTCACTGCCGCACACCCGCATCACTCCTTCATATTCAACGCTCATGCCGACCCACCGACCACAACACTCCAGCGTATAAAGGGCCTCACAACCGGTTCACTCCCGACCTTCGTCGATGTCGGCGACAGCTTTGGGGGATCAGCTATCAACGAAGACTCGTTGCTACACCAACTTGCTGCCACCGGTCAGAAGGTCAGTAACCAGTTCGTCCTTGATTTTCTGCTTTATATACGTCTGAAAGGTTGCTTTCGCAGGCGATGATACATGGATGACTCTGTTCCCTGAAATTCTTGATCACAACATGACCTTCCCTTTTGATTCTTTCAACGTCGAAGACCTGCATACGGTCGATGAAGGGGTCATTGCGAACCTCTTACCGATGGTGAAGGACCATTCACGCTCTTGGGGCCTTGCAATTGGCCACGGTCTGGGCGTCGACCATGTCGGTCATCGCGTTGGCCCCGAACATCCGGCTATGAAGGCAAAGCTGGAACAGATGAACGACTTCCTTGCAGACCTTGTCATGGCAATCGACAAAGACACCTTGTTAGTCGTGCTTGGGGACCATGGCATGGATCGCACGGGTAACCATGGAGGGGATAGTACTCTAGAGACAATGTCTGCTGTTTGGATATACAGCAAGGGTCCGGCATTATCCCAGGGTTCGACATCATTCCCTAGCAGCCTCATTCCTACCGCCATATTCCCGGGAGAGACCGTTCCTCATCGTTCTATCCAACAAATCGATCTCGTTCCGACAATATCACTCCTGCTCGGCCTTCCAATCCCGTTCAACAATCTCGGAAGCATTATCCCAGAACTTTTTGACCGTGGTCTCAACGAGTCAGGGCTTCGGAAAGCCCTCGAACTCAACGCGAATCAGGTCAAGAGATATCTAGATACTTATCGTTCCAGTTCGTCTGGTGGGGAACTTGATGGGTTCTGGTCACAGCTCTCAGATAGCTGGTTAGCAACACAAGACACTTCGTCCGCTGATTCCCTTTTTGCCTTATGGGAGTTCAGTCGCCAGTCGCTATCGGTGTGCCGCAGTCTTTGGGCCCGATTCAGTCTCCCTCTGATTGGCGCTGGCATCACTATCATAATCCTCAGCATTGTCGCATTGTTTTGCGCATATCGGTTACTTGGCGACGAGACGGAAATTTCGGAGGGGCGCCTTGGAAGGGCACGGTCTAGCATTTTGAAAGCTACTGCTGCCGGGTTAGCTCTTGGTAGCATAGCTCATTTTCCGTTGCAGGGTTATTTGGAGGGCGTTCACCCGCATCAGACTTGCCTCTTTGGAATTGCAATTGTGTCTACCTTGACATTCATGTTTTCGTACCATCCCACTTTCCGCCGCGAACAGCTAACCTCTGTCCCCATCATTCCCGTCCTTCACGCTCTATGTTTCGCTTCCAATTCTTTCACTGTCTGGGAAGACCGCATCGTCCTTTTCCTCATCATTACATCGCTCGTTCCGGCTTTCTTGACTGGATTCACTGCACCAACACCCCGCCTCCGGTATCGCATCGTTGGATTCACCTTTCTCTTTGCAGCATGTGTCAGACTCATGACAATTAGCACCGTGTGCAGAGAAGAACAGCACCC
Source organism: Leccinum boreale (assembly GCA_038092235.1). Classification (NCBI taxonomy): domain Eukaryota; kingdom Fungi; phylum Basidiomycota; class Agaricomycetes; order Boletales; family Boletaceae; genus Leccinum; species Leccinum boreale. The sequence continues at coordinate 157,619 of JBBPPX010000028.1, read as the reverse complement.
CTACTGCAACGTGACATTCTATTCTTCGCCTACTTCGTCTGCTCCTCCCATTCTCGCTTTACTTATCGCGCCACTGGGTGCATTCTCCATTCCCATTGTCGTTCGGCGCATTCTAGGCATATCAAAATCGGAAAGGGGCTTGGCTGGAATATTCTTCCCCTGGGTGCTTACGTCTGCTTTATTTGCTGGAACTAGCTTTTGGATTTTGGAATGGGCTCACTCTACGGAGTTCTTCGGGGATGGCGCAAACGCCTTGCTGCGTCTAGCGCGGACCGTGCTAGCCAGGGTATCCCTCGTAGCAACTGTGTTCGGCGGCATCACCTTATGGTGGACATTTCCTGTTTGTCTCGAAATCAGCACCGAGGACCAAGCCTCGGCAAGCTCAACCCCACAGAACCAACAGCAGAAAAACACCAAAGTCACCATATTGGGGTTTGCTAACGCATTCGGGTCGCCCTACTTCGTGCTGTGGACGATCCTACTCAGCGTAGTCTGGTTGTGTGTGCAACTCTCTGGCCAGGTGGTTTTGGGGCTCGCGGTTGTAGCTCTATTGGCATACCTCGAGGTGATTGATAGCGTCCGGGACGTCCACGGCCTAAGCGATGCGTTTGCGTCAAGCAAGCCGAGTATGGCACTGGACCTCAACGCACTCAAGCGAGAGCTCTCATTCTCAGAAGTCGTCCCTCTTGCGCTCCTTGCGGTCCACACATTCCACGGGACAGGCCACCAACCAACGATACCCTCGTTACAATGGAAGACGGCGTTTATCCTCACTTCGACGGCTTCCTATCCCTTTTCGCAGCTTACGGTCATCATCAATACGCTTGGTCCTCACTTCTTGATGGGTGCCGCCTCACCGCTCCTCGCGCTCTGGAACCTCCCGCCGCTGCCTCCGCCACGAGGCCTGACGGCATCTTCGTTGCGAGCCTGCCTCGCTATTATGCTGTATTTCACGATTCTTCTATTGGGAAGTGCTGTGTGCGCAGCCGCCTTGAGGAGGCACCTTATGGTTTGGAAAATCTTTGCGCCGAGGTACATGTTTGCCGCTCTCTCGGTCGTCGCCATCGATGTAGGCGTTGTCGTTGGCTTTGGGATAGGGGTGTGGAGGGTACGGGAACGGATAGAAAAGATATTTAAAAAGGTAACTTGAATCACCTTCGATATAGAGGTCTTTGATTCTATACTTGATATCGACGTGAACGTGAACTTCGAGTCACTTGGCAACACATAAATTCATACATACGAACTACCTATACATGATTATCAGGACCATGGTAGAAGCCGACCGCGGCCAACAGCGGAAACACGAAGAATTCTATCTCCTCATCTTCTTCTGCGTCGGTGACGATCGTTCGTCTTCACCTAGGTTTCTCTTCTTCGATATCTCGGACACCGAGATAAGTCGGATATCACTGCGTGTGGACTGCAACGCCTCTGAGAAAGCCGACTGGATACCCTCATGCGTGTGTTCAATAACGCAATCATCCTTCACATCGATCTGGGGATATGATTTCTCCACTGCGGTAAAGCCATCCACGAGCCAATACGCAATGTGAGCAAGGCACCAAGCAGCTTCACCAAATTCATCTCCAAGAATGTGGCGAGCCTGCAAGACGTCGTATCGCAAGAACAGCAAACGTTGTCCGAACGAGCCAGGGAAAAGGTTCCGGAACTCGCGCAATTGACCATACGGGTTTGAAGTTTGATTGTCGGTGTCGGCGTGACGATACAAGACCCATGCGAACGACCAGAAAACCGACTCTAGGTCATGGAGGAAGTTCATTCGGAAGGGAACCATGACCTCAGTGAACATAGTAGTCTGAGGGGGCCAAGTATCAGCCTTGCTGCGAAAGGCGTATTTCATCTGCAGCACTTCGCATGCCATAAAGTCAATGGTCCCCTGTCAATAGCGTTGGTCGTCATCGCTGTGCCTCTGCATCAGTGAAAGAGCATACTGTTCGGACGTCGTGTGACACATGAGAGTCGACGGATTTCGCAAACTCGAGATCCATGAGTTTGCCGATGCAGTCACTGCCACCTACGGACACCCACAACATGTTCCCAATACTACAATCCCGGTGCACCCACCCAGCGAGGTGCATGTAATACAAACCTAATTCAAAAGTTAGCACACAATACTGACTCAAACGGGAATGGAAGTTTACCTTTACATACGTCAGAAAAACAATGGATGATGTCCCGGAAGTTGTTCATGTCCTGGATAGTGATGCCGATGTCGTTGAAGACGGTGCGATGGTGCACTCTGCATGGAATGGGAGAATTCTCCTGTTTCTCGTAAGTGGCACGTTTCAGGGGATCATTCGAGTCTGGTACGTGTCCAATGCTCGGCGTATGCGCCTTGTACGAACGAGACGTGGAAATCGAGACATTTTCTACCGTGACCTTCACCCACTTGCATCCTGTGGGGAGAACACCCTGCACCGGGTCACCATTCAAATTCTGTGTTTGATCCCGACGGTCACAGATAAGGACGTCTCCGTACTCCCTGACGCTAACAAAGTGCTTCCTGGCCTCATCAAACTCGTTTGGGAATTTGGTCCTAATGGCCCCCAAAACTTGTTCGAGTATCTCGCCTTCCGGCATCCGGTCGATATCTTGCCAGCTATCCTTGACAACAACAACATTCCCATCTTCATCCACAGCCTTCCACACGCGGGTTCCTCGTCCGACCATGCAGTCAGCGCCATGCATCGCAAGCTCTTCCTTAGTGGTAAATACCATATTTTTGACAACAATCCGGTACTGATTACTCCTGCCAATATACACACGTTCAATTGTAGGGTCCCATCCGAGTTGGACATCCGATGCGGATCCCAGGGAGTAAAATAGAGAGATGATGCGCGGCAAGTCCTGGATATACTATCGTGAATAAGCAATTGACGCTTCAGAAATGAAACTTGCCTCGCAAAAGTTGATGGATTCGGTTACCGCAAGGTATGCGCGGTTGCTGAACCAAACCCTCAAGTCCTCGTTTTCAATCGTGATGCCATATGCAAAGCGACGACAAGGATCTTCTCGCATTATGCTGTGGAGATTCCAAATTATCTTTCGTTCGTTCTGGCACATGTTCGTGTTAGACATTGTTGATAGGGTATGCGGAGACTTACGTCGCTGCGATGTCGTGTGCTCTTTGTAAACTCGAATGGAACGACGATATCAAACCAGTGTGTTCGGTCAATCTGTCGACCGGTCTGCACGGTTTTTGTCTTGACGAGTTTCAAGAAACCATCCGGGATGCTGGTATTCCCTCGTTCTGAGAGTGGTGGGCAGTCCGAGTTGTTGACGTAAAACAGAGCAGCATTTGGTGTATGATGCAGGATTCCGTTGATAATTGTTGACAACGGTGTGAATGTCTCCTTCTCCTTGGTGGGCGATAAAGAAGGGGATTGTGGAAACGACTTCCAACGACCTCCATCGACAATATCTTGCGTTTTCAACTCAATCAGAATATCGTTGATATGTGTTCGATTGGGATCGTGCCAGTGTGGAAGAAGTTGCTGAACGAAATGGTCGAATGGGACCTCCAGCAGATTTCCCAAGTCATGGAGGACAGCATTGCGGTGAAGTTGTAGGTCTTCCGAACGATATCCTTGTTGCGACGTCTGGCGAACTGACGGCTCCGTATCGGGCGCAAGCGACAGCGGGTACTGGCCAAGTGGTGTTTGAGATCGTGTTGAACTTGCCATGGCGATACTTAAGTTTTCGCTCCTAGGAGTCTTAATGTGGTCGATGATTAAGTGTTCAAGTTTACGTGATCACCAACTTTGAAACGTCATTGGAAACTGTTCCGGTGCCCTAAATGGGGTCAGAACAAAAGTCCGAGTCCTCGGAGCTGGTGTAGCCCTTCTTTCTCTCTCCACATATCTGCCGACTCTTCTCGCCCACTCAACATCGTCCCGATAACCTGCAACCATCAACGAACGCCACTCAATCATGTGCACTCCTGCCATGACAATGAGCCTCCAACTTCCGGACCTCCTGTCGTTCTGCAGCGTTTTTGAGTTGCGAGCTAACAGGCACTGCAAGGGGGTCTCCCTGGCTTCTGAGAAGTGGTTGCTAGGATCTGGCGTCGTGCTTTCCTCCATGGCTTGGAGCGGAGCGAAGCCGGGACTCTTGGCAGCAGCTTGTCATCCCAGTGCGGACGCGACACAACTTCGGTTCATTGTCGATTTTCTCAGTCTGTTGTTATACCACCGTGAGCAGCCTCTGGTAGATTCACGCGCGACGACTGGCACGCATGACTCGAGGGATGTTGTCAATGATGCGGACTCGTATCCCTTCGTACTGTGAGTTACTGCTCGGCCATTATGCTGTTCGGAGATATCATTGATGATGGACTCATTCATTCCTGATGACTTCTTCTTTCCTTGGGCGGCCTGCACAACTTGAAACGATCAATGAACACAACCAGCCTCTCGGACCGATTGTCACACATGGCTTACAGGCATCCCAGATGGTACATGCAATTCGGCAAATCTCAGCGACGATACGTCGAAGCGCGGCGCCAACTCTCCAGGAACGGCGCGCGGGGCGTCGTTCCGGATCTCGAAACTTATATCGAACAGAGGCGTGACGCGTCTGGATTCAGGATGGCGCTGGACATGGTGCAGTATGCCGGAGACGTGAACGTGCCGGACGCGTTGGCTGGAGACGCTTTGTTTGTGAGACTCCGTGATCACGCGTGCGATATCGCCGCTTGGTCCGAGGTGAGCGTCTGTCCATTTCTCGTCCGGCGCGTGATGCGCGCTGGGTTACTGATTCGGACGTCCTCTCTCCGTTATGTACAGGACATCATCTCGTGCGCCAAAGGTATACCTCCGAAGCACGAGGCGAACATCGTCAGGATCCTCATGACGGAGAGGAACGTGCCCCTGGAATGCGCCGTTTCCGCTGCGGGTGCACTGGTCAAACAGAGTGTGGACGCGTTTGTCACGACGGAGGGGGCGGTTCTTTCGGTGCCCGAGTTCGCCGCCGACCACGAGGTACGGCGGTATCTCCGCGGACTGCGCGAATGGATCGCTGGCTTTGTCAACTGGCTGTACGAGACTAGGCTTTTCTTGGGCGAGAAAGGAAACGAGGTGCGAGCGTTCGGGTGGGTGTTCATTCCCGTCGAGCCCCGACGGGCGCAGGGAGACTAGGGAGGAGGGACGAGGATGTATAATTTTTCCGGAAGAATTTATTGGATAAATTTTGCCTTTTCGCACTACTTCATTCCCATAACGCTAATGATTGCCTCATGTCATTGCTTTGTTCCTTGATTATCTATTGCACGTTCTTGATACAGTCGTTTCAGAAACCCATATTCACGTTCAGGACGCAGTGTCGATACGATTCGCTGCTTAGTCTGCAAACTCTGGTACGAGGTCATCATTGCCAAACGGTGCGTCCGTGAGTTGCGCCAGGCCAGCAAGACCAAGTTGAAGTCGGACTCATCTGGAAGGCAGTATACTGGGGCAGCGGGTTACCCGAGCTTGGTCTGCACAATGACTTGAGCTATGTGCTGGGAGCCTGAGCCCACTGGGTGGGTTACTTGTCTGAGTTGAGGATGGTTGCGCTGACGGTGCGGCAGCTGTAGCCTGTCGCTCTCATGTTTCCGCAAAGGACCATTGGACCGGGTTGGACGTTGATCAACGGATGGCCTGCCACCGAGTCGCTGGCTGCCCCTGTGACGTTGTGATCCAGTATGGATTTAGGCCCTAATCGTCCAATTCCAGACTGCATGACAGTGTCCAAGAGGGTGTCGAACGAGCTGGTGATGTGGTTGGTAATCTCTGTCTTCGTCTCCTGGGCATCTGAATCTCCTCTAGGCGATGCAAAGTGGTGGACTACTTTTTGGTCTTTGAATTACAGCCACTCGCCGGGCGGTGGGAAGGAGACTGGGAGAGGTCATTGCATGATTCGGGACCGAGCATCGAGGGAAAGACAGTCTTTCCGGCCCGTAAACCGGAACCGTCAAGTGGTACTCTTTGAAACGCAATTTTATTTCCGAGTGGTTCAACAAGTCGTCGATCTTTTGTTCCCACCCTGCGGTGGGGCCGATGTTGGGCCGACGTGACAAATATTCCCACACTCACTGTTATCTGATTACCGAGTTTTCCCGACCCGACTCGGAGCCTCAGGCTTGTCTTCGGTTCACGTCATTGACCTCGCCGTCACTAACACGCTCTTTCTTTCATTGTCATGTCGTCTGAGGGTATTAGAACAGTTGCTGTTCTTGGGGGTTCTTATGGTGGTGAGTTCTCTTATTTTGACTCGCTGTCTTGCACCGTCGGGTGTGGCAATACCGTCCGTTGGGTTTAGCCTCATATAAATATAAAGTTATCACTCGACTAACCCTGCCTTATACTCCCACACATCCTTCTTCATTCGTACTTATACTTATCTGGTTGTAGGCCACAGGGCAGCTCGAGTCCTTGCCGCTGGTCTACCAAGCGGATGGAGGGTCGTCTTGGTCGATAGGAACTCGTGAGTCTTGTTTGTCACCTTTCTCTCACCGGCATCCGTAACATCAAAACCATCTCTCTCAGCCATGTCAACCACCTGTATAACTTGCCCCGCTACGCTGTCCTTCCTGGTCACGAACACAAAGCTTGTATGTCCCAGTCAGAGTCCTGCTTGCTGAGGTTTACTCATTCCGCACAGTTATTCCGTACGATCATCTATTCGACAATCCGTCCGATCCAACTTCTTCACACTGGCACAAACGCGTGCATGGAACAATCACATCCCTTCACCCGCACCATATCACATATACTCCGCACACCAACACCTCCTCAGTTGAAATACCAGAGGAGGAAATATTGCATTTCGACTTTGCAATCTATGCCCTTGGCTCTCACCTTCCTTCTCCCATCAACCTTTGGGAACCATGCGATACGCCTTCCTCGGAATCGAAACCGCCAGCCTGTAAAGATTTGCAAAATGATACAGATGGTGTAAATCACACCCTGCCATACAGGGGAATGAAACAAGAGGGTATCACCTGGCTTCGCACCCGTCAGCAACAAATCACGGCTGCACAGGATGTGCTTGTCGTTGGTGGAGGTGCACTCGGAATCCGTAAGCTAGTTTCTGTGCTTTGAGAGCGCTTCCCATTCTCATTTTTTCTTCGTTATTTCCTGAACTTCATCCCTCCATTCAAAATATCGCGCCTTGCACAGAATTTGCGTCAGACATTGCAGAGATTTACCCCAGCAAGTCTGTGACACTTTTGCATTCACGGTCGAAGTTGCTCCACAAATTCGATGAGGCTCTGAGCGAAGAAGGCAAGTGCCTTGTCAAATTCCATTCGTCCACGTTGCTTATCTCTCTGCAATTTCATCCGCAGCTTATCAAGGTCTCCAAGAAGTCGGCGTGCATGTCGTTCTCGGCGAGCGACTGGACATGTCGTCGCTCAATGGCGACGGAACAAACGACACTGGAAAGCAAGGGACACGGTTGATCAAGACGGCGAAAGGGCGCGAGATTAGGGCAGATCTTGTGGTACGTGGGCTGAGGACATGTTTCGGAAACACCTTGCCGACCGCTTTTGCATTGCTTCTCTCCGTTCTATTTGAACGTGATACGTACAGCTTCTGTGCACAGGGCAGTTACCTAACACGTCGCTCCTCGAAAGCATGGATCCGCGTACTATCAATCCCGAAAGTGGGATGGTGCGGGTGTCTCGCACCATGCAAATTCTCCCGCTGAGTGAGAAGGCCTCCCCTATCGACGATGACAGCCACGGTCGTGCCATGCGTTCAACTTCCCCTACGTTATGCGGCAGTGTCCCACCTTCGCCCGTCGACACCCTTGTGGAAACAGACCTTACGATTTCGGCGCCGATGTCGACCGGTTCCTCTATGAATGAGTTCCTGAAACCCGCGGCTGACGTGTCGCACGATCCTGATATCTATCCTCACCTGTTCGCAATCGGAGACTCTGCCGATGCGTTTGGGGCAATCAAAGCTGGTCATACCGCTTATTACCAAGGGGAAGTGGCAGCGCGGAACGTGATCAGGCTCATCAAAGCACATGCCGACACGAGCAATAGAGAACATGATCCTCGAAGAGCAGAGGAAGACACGGATGAAACACTAGAGTTAGAAGAGTATGTGCCTAGCTTTCCCATGATCAAGGTTACTCTGGGTCTGGTGAGTATATTCTGTGCGTTTTCAGATCAAATTTACCGAACTCCTGGATAGACGAAATCGGCATATGAAGTGGCTGGCGTCGTAGGTACGAAGGATGATGGAACCGATGATCTCGGAGCAGAAGTTGCGTGGCGGTCTTATGGGTGCAAGGTAATGGACGAGGAGGGGATGTGGATTTGACTAAGTAATCGGTTTTGTTGACATTGTCTTCCTCGTCATTCACTTTACGCGATTTTTAGAGTACTGCTGGGTTGCCCTGGCGATGTGTTGTTTTTTATGGTTACGTTACGCATATAGATTTTCCGTCCTCTGCAAATAATCGAAGAGTGTTTTTTCTTTGGAACATCCCGATCACCCATCTGGCGGGGCACCACCCTCTGGCGGCGACGTGGCCATCTCCCTGCCAACGTATGGTATCTCGGACGAAGTGGTTCAGGAACGGGCATAATTAACAATCGGATTGAATCAGTCCGTTCAGCGTGGCAGTTGCTTTTCACCGACGTCGGTGCGGGGTGGGTACAGTAACGTTACCGATCGCGAGTCGCCGTCACGACGGCCAAAATACTAGTCAGGTCGGCGAACGGAACTTCGGACGTGATCGAGTCCCTGATGGCGAAGGAGGCATGGCAGCAAGTGCCAGCACAACCAACTAGTGCCAATTATCATATCCCTCGACGAGTCAGGGAACGCACCTAGCCTTTCCTGCGGCGATGATAAGATAATCTTGTGTGTGGGTCATATCGGGGATTCGTGGATGCCAGACTGAGCAGCATTAAACTGACAGTGCTGCTCAGTTGGCTGTCGTGCGGATTCACTCGTCGGCTGGGTCCGCAGCAAGACTCAGATTCAGAAGGCAGTGATTTTGTGTGCTGCTTTTGGCCACGTGGGTTTCTTGTCAGTGTCACGTAGCTTCGGAAATTCCCGTGGACTTCAATTTCACACTTTCCTTGTCACAGTAAAATAACCAAGGAAACGGAATGCACAACTTGCATTCAAAAGTTCACTTTGTACGGACAAAAAGGCAAGGGATGTTCACCATCTTGAGCGAGACTGAGACATCGTGTATAATGCAGGACAAAGTTTGAATGACACGCTGGTTTCGCGATGTGACTCGGATGCTCGTTTGTCGTTGGACGCTCGGACAAGAGGAGACCTCGGCGTCCATCCATCAATCAGGCGCGCGCGCCTTCCGGAAGTGACTCGCAAACAGCGGGCGTCTGGTGTAAATGACTCCCGCCTCAAATGGATTTACCGTTTCTGAAGCTAAACGTCGACATTCAAACTCGTTCTCCCCCGAGGGTCAGCGCACCGAGCCTGCGCAAGAACGACATTCCAAATTGAAACCGTTTCCCCTGGACCTGATCGTCGTATATGAAATTTCAAAATGTTAGAGTGGGCTGATCGGATGACTCGGGGAGTTCGATCGCAGGACGAACGACGAGAGTCGCCCAAGTCGAATCTGCTCGGGGTCTCAGTCAGCCTCGTCGCTGCCTGCGTAATCATGTTCTTGTTATCGTCGTCGTCGGCCTGGCGTTGCCTTCCCGGTGGTTGCTGGCCAAGGTGAGACAGCGTGCCCAGCTCGCAGATCCACGGCCAGGGTATAAATGAGTGTCGTCTGGGGTTGCGGACGAGACAACGTCCAAGGCACCCAGGTTCATCACAAGTGTCTCGTCCCGTCCCAGTCGTCTCGCGCCATTCCATCGCAATCACTGGCAAGGTGGCCATGGTGTCTATTGTCCGAGTCTCTGGTTCTGGCTTGGGCCTGGCGTTTGCGGTCGTCTTGTGGCTGCTTGGGTCGTCAGCGTGGGCCATCCCGCTCGCAGACAGACTGCAGAGTCTCGGTCCGGAAGCCCGGGATTTGTTGAAAAGCACCGTTCCCGCTGCGCCGCGTTTCCTGGCCTATAACGACGCCTTCATCAGCCCATTTCCGTCTGCGTCGCAGCTTTCGGTGAGTATGACCGATTTCGGTGGTTGTTCTCTGACATGGTTTATTTATTTTTTCTTCTTGTCGTGCAGGGGTTCAACGTCTTGTAAGCGGTGCTAGCCACGCATACATCGATCATCTGACAGCGAAGACTCACGGAGAACCGTTTTCTCTTTTTGATACATCTAGTGCGCTCGGATTCCTGCTCACGTCCGGACCAGTCGACCAAGCCGAGGCATGGGCGACTCTCACTCCCAGTCAGCGTAGCACGTACCTCCAAGAGTACGAAGCGGCAGGTATCTCGCTCATCGTGTCGGCGTTCGGGTCCACAGACACGCCCACGACGTCTGGCCTCAACCCCATGCAGCTGGCGGACACCATGTCTTCTTGGGTGAAGCAGTTTGGGTTTCAGGGCGTTGACGTCGACTATGAGGTATGGGGCTGTTTTCGTTGCAAGGGCGGTGTGCTTAACTTTTTTTGGGGGGGATTAGGATTTTGCTGCGTTTGAGACTACGGGTACGGCTGTACCGTGGCTAGTTAGCTTCACGCAGCAGCTCAGGACGAATCTTCCACAAGGGCAATTTATTCTTACTCATGCACGTGGGTCGTTGGATGCTTTCGTATCGTGACGGCTGCTCAAATATAGGTACAGCGGTCGCTCCGTGGTTCTCTCCTGGTTTGTGGAGCGGTGGAGGATATTTGGGTGTGGATCAAAGTGTAGGACATCTAATCGATTGGGTGAGCCGAGACGGTCGATAGACCTCGGCCGAAATAATAACTTATCGCGTTCCTTTCAGTATAATATACAGGTAAACTCAAAGTTATGTTTCGTTTTGTGATCGATTTCCTGACGCAAACGTGGGTCGGCGACCGCTCTTCAGTTTTATAATCGTAAGTTGTGCACGCCGACGCGTCGATCTAGACTGATCGAACCTTGCTTTGCAGAAGGAACGACCGAGTACACGACCTGCGACGGCCTTCTCCACATGTCTTCCACGACATTCCCCGAATCTGCGTTATTCCAAATCGCAGACAACGGTGTTCCTCTCGACAAGCTACTCATCGGTAAACCTGGAACGACGTCGGACGCCAGTAACGGGTTCATGTCGACACCGGCGCTGGCTTCGTGTGTCGCCCAAGCCTTTGCCTCTTGCTGGAGTAAGTTTTATCGGTGTCGTGCAAAAGGACAAATGCTGAATGCGTTGGGAACATCTTTTTTTTTCCAGACGGGGGTGTGATGGTTTGGGAAGTACGTTGTGGAATGTTCTTGCCTTTCCGATCAGGTCTGATTGATGGCGTTTCTTGACAGTTTCCTCACGTCGGTTCTTCGTGGATCGCAGGGGTTGGCGTGAGTTTTGCATCGAATGGGTGAATTGCGAAGGTGAGGGGAGGGGTGTGGGATTGGGTAGGTGTAATAATTGTTGCATGGCATGTTGACCATGCTTGCTTCGTAATACCGTATCGCTCCACGTATTGCTATGTGTCTCACGATCGTTTCTCGATGCTTTGTCAAGTGTTTTGCCGTCACTCAGCAGCCCGTCCAGACATCCGACGTGTCTAATCCGCTTGCTCGTCCGTCTGGCACCTCTCTCCGAAGGTTGGGGTCGGACCACCGACACGCTCGGGCGACGGTATGCAGTACGAGTAGGGGGAAGGTAAGAGAGCGGGATAGGTAGTGTTTCGAGCCTGCGAAAGCGTCTCGTCAGGAGCTACCCCGACCGCTGCCTGTCCGAGGCCGTGTAGGGTACCAGCTACCAATCTTACTACGCCCTATGCCGCTGGGAGTTGACCAGCTTGCAGAGGGTGCAGAGGCATGCAAGGGGCGCGACCTCGGATAGATTGGTTGCAACTCGGGATGCACGACTGGAAGGAGGGAGATTTCCTACTCGAGGATGAGATGGAGAAAAGGGAAAGGGAGGGGATTCCCACAGGTGCTGGCAGGCGACTCGGGCTCCCGTCGGCACTTTCGCGCGCCATCATGGCGGTACCCAAGGTGACAGTATCTCACCGTGGGGTCCACTCTCCGCCATCCGAGAAGGATTTGGGTGACATAGAAGGGCAGGTCTTGATGCGGCGTAGTCTGATATCCATTGAAAGGGTACGGCGTTTCCTAGTTCGTTTGATACGATCACATGGTTTTTGGCCACCCGCGACCACATTGAGGAGATAGTAACCTTCAGCATAGGACTCGTCTCCAATCAGAGCTTTCTAAATGCGAGCGAGGAATGGAAATGAAGCTTCCTTTACGGTGCTCGGTAAGCGCGCTGCGCAGCATTGACGTCGTCCTAAATCACTACTCAACTTACAAGATCAAATGGTGGAGATGGGCCCATGATGCGCCAAGATCTGTGGCTCCGTGCGATGAGAATTTCTTGGAGTTAGTATTTAACGGAGGGTGCAGCCTATTCATGAAGCGATCCAATGATTTCAAGGGCGGCGGTCCCAAAAAGGAAGGTGGTGCAGCCTATATTAGAAATGACGTCAGGGGTGCTAGCGGTGAGTCTTTGTGCCCCGAATCTTACTTTGGTGCGCTCCACTTTCACAAGTTGAATGTCAAAAATGTCCCGTTGCCGAGCACACAACGTAAACATGTCCCTCTGACTGTCATTCTTCTTTCCATTGTTATCGATACTTGTTTTATTTCCTTGTCGTCCACCTTCGAGTCGCCGCGTACACAGGCCTGGCTCATTGCTGGAAATCTACGAGGAAAATATACCACTTCCCACCGCTGAATGTATGTCCTCTCGTCTCTCACTCGGTTTCCCCCCATAATTGTATGCTCTCAGTTATCGATCGCCCGCGCTTGTTAGTCGCGGCGTGATGGAGTCTTCATCAGAAAATCACGACAGATTCCATCCCGCCGGGGACACCCCACCCAGAGGTAACACAAGAATTCCACATCGCATTCATCGGGCTCGAGCGAACACTCGTTCAGAGGCCTCTCGACGAAATAGCCAGTGGCATGAACTCGACGAGACGGGGCTCAACGTACGTTCCCGTCTGTTCGCAGTCTTATTTTTGCACGGCTGATAATCACCTCCAGGACGGTGCATTCGATAAACTCAGAAGTGACTTGGAAAGGCACCAGTCGCACGAGCGTCTTCGGAGCAGCCGGGAGATGCAAGATAGGGAGGCGAGCGCACTTCCTTCTGCGCCGCCACCCACGGCCAACGTCCCGCCTCGCGCGACTGCGTCAGTTTCGGCGTCTCATCGTAACCCATTCTCAGGGCCTGCCTTTCCGTCCCACCCGAATACCGACAACCCATACCCCATCACTAACGCGCCTCCGACTCACGTGTCAGAATCACAAAGTTCAGGGACTACAAACCCTATCGATGACCCTACGGTTTTGCATCACACGCATGATGTTCCGGGAGAAGTTTGGATAGACCCACTAGAACGAGAAGGACTTCCTGTTCAGTTACCCATACCCGATGCCGGAGGTCGAGAGTCCAGTAACGCTCTTCGAAGGAGATTCACTTTGAGGAAAAGAAGTCAAGAAGTAGACGATACGAACGTCAGGGAGAAACAAATCGAGCGTTTGGCGGAGCACCGAGCCGCGGGGGTGGTGAGGGCGCACACCAGGCAAGGTCGGAGCTGGCTCTACCGCTCACCCAACGGGAAGAAGGTTACCTGGTCGAGGACTGCTCATGCAAATGGAGAGAGAGGAATAGATGAGAAAGGCAAGGTAGCCAGACCTGCACAACCTGGTCCAAGTCGCCGCCTTACCCACTCCGATGCCGAAAATGATGCCGAATCTACCAGCCGAGAGCTTCGTCGCCCGGAACGGCTTCGAAAAGGAGTACCCGGTAGTTGGTTAGCTCCCGTCTCGAATCTCCCTCAAGCCCATCGTGGTCATCTACACCCCCATAACCCGAAACTTGGTAATGGTGTCCTCAGTGCGTTATTGGCGCTTTACGGCCACGATCACGAGCACGACGATGAGGGAAGCACCAGCGGGGCGAGCTCACCGGGTGGGCAGAGTCATACCAGCTCTGACGTCGGAAGTGACGAAGACATACTTCTCAAACCTCACCGCCCGTGGGTACCCGAAGAAGATGGCGGCCAAGATCGCTCCGCAGCGAAGGGACGGACGAGCGCCAACGACAAGAAACATGGAATACTCGGCCTAGGACGTTCCCTACACGGAGGATCCGCTTCATCTATCTTTGCACATATCCGGACGCCATCTCTTCCCGCAGCTTCTGCACCTTCCGCCCTCATTGCTGGAGCAGGCACGCTCTCTGTAGCGGCTGCACCCCAACAGTCCACGCTCGCGCCGGATTTGAACAGACCGGGATATCATCTCGTGAGATACTCTATGGAGGAAGTTCCGAAGATGGTGCAAAGGACGCCCAACATATTTTCCCGTGCCCCCCGACGTGCTCGCAACAGTGATTCTGGTATTGAAACTGCTACCGGTGATCGCCGCGTCAGCGACGGAAAGAATAGTGAAGAGGCATCTCCGGACACCCCCGCCCCTACGATCGTAGCCTCTCCGACTTTAGGCTCAGAGGGTTTCCACGTACAGGCTCGGAGGGGTGATCAGGGACCCTCAGTCTCCACCCCGGGAGGACGGAAAGGGTGGACGGGCAGGCTGAGGGATCTTCCTCTATCTATGCATCTCTCCCCCGGTCACTTGGGAGCGTCGTTTTCTGCTGGCACAAAAATAGAGGCATTCTATACCCCACGCGCCGAGAGTGGTTCTGCGACGCCGGTTAGTGGCGCGAGCGCAGAGGGTACGCCTGTGAACGATTATATGAAAATGAAAGACTACTTTGATCCCAAGCAAGTGGAGAGAGAGACTCGTCGGATCAAGGAGAAGGAGAAGAAAGAACGCAAGGTAAAAGAAATCATGAAAGGGAAGGAGATGCGCCGCAAGAGAAGAAAAGCGGAAGTTTTCGTGCGTCAGCCATCTCGTCCTGTTCTCCGGTAGACTGAAATCGCACTAGATCACGAGGCATGTGGCAGAGATCCTTCAGAGGCAGGAATTCATCCTGAAGCTCGCCCGTTCCATGATGATGTTTGGTGGTCCTTCGCACCGTCTGGTGGCGCAGATGCAGAGCACCGGACGCGTGTTGGATCTCGAACTCAGTTGCATGTACCTCCCAGATGTCATGCTCATTTCATTCGAGGACACTTCGACTGGGACGAGCAATGTCAAGTTCATTCGACAAGGCAGCGCCTTGGATCTGGAGAAGCTAGGGGACTCACATGCATTGTACTGGCACGTAAGTAAATTGGACGTTGTGGATGGTGCATACGCAACTGATCTCGAACGATAGGTCATTCATGACAACATGTCAGTCTCTGCGGCATCCGCTGGGTTGGATGTTCTGATGCGCAAGAAGCCACTTTATAACTTTACACAGATGATTATCATTGGGGGAATGTGCTCAGCCTCTATCTGTTCTGTCTCGTTCTCGGGATCATTTATTGACAGCCTCGTATCGGCACCTCTTGGCGCGCTTCTTGTGGCGGTTCAACTGGTTTGCGTGCGCAACGAGCTGTACGCGAACGTGTTTGAAATCACTATTGCGACGCTTTTGAGCTTCTTGAGCGCCGCGTTGGCATCAACGACGCATTTTTGTTACTCGGCCGTTGCTAGCAGTTCAGTAGTGCTGATCCTGCCGGTAAGCAGTATTCAATCGGTATCGTATCAGAGTTGACGTGACTGATGCTTAACCAAAGGGCTTCATTGTGCTCAGTGGCTCGCTCGAACTCGCGTCACGATCGTTGGTCGCGGGAGCGGTCCGGCTATGTTTCGCGCTCATGTACTCGCTCTTTCTGGGGTTCGGGCTCGCGATCGGAGCGGAGCTGTACGAGAAGATGCTGGGGCGGAACCTTGTCGGGCCGACAGACTATGTGTGCGTCCAGTCGCACGATCCTACTGGACCGTGGTGGCAGCAGACGCCAAGTTTGTGGTGGGCGTTCTTGACGGTGCCGATGTATTCGCTGTTCTTGAGCATGAGGTTGATGGCACCGTGGTGGAGGAAAGAGATGGTAGGTCATTACGACATTTTCGAAAGATGGATGTGTCTTGCCTTGGGTCGACACTAACCTGAAACGCATAGTTTCTGTCGATCGCAATCGCGTCTGCCGGGTGGGTGACGAACCATTTCGTGAGTATCAAGTTTCCGAATCAGAGTGATATCAGCGCTGCGGTTGGGTGAGTCTCCTCGTTCGTTTCGTTTCTTGTACAAGAGCTAACCTAGCTGTCGCGGGGTGGTTTCCATATAGTGCCTTTGCGGTCGGATTTCTTTCCAACATCTATGGGCGCTTTTTTGACGGGAACGCGTTTGTCGTCATGGTGGGTTTTTTTTTCTTCCTCCAAGAATCGGATACCAAGGCAATTTTCCGCCACAGATCACGGGAATCCTCTTTCAAGTACCGTCTGGCCTCGGGAGCGGAGGGTTGTTGAACTATGTGTCGGACCAGACGTCTGGCTCGTCGTCGTCGTACCTGAGCGGTTTCCAGACGGCGTTGCAGCTGATTTCGGTCGCGATCGGGTTGACGGTCGGGCTGGGGATTTCATTGGTGGTCGTGCATCCGGTGTTGAGTCGGCGACGTGCAAGTGGCCTGTTTAGCTTGTGAGAGGAAGAGGGAGAGGAAGGTGTCCTTGCACCCCTAGCGGTTCCGACTGGATCGACTCGACCAGTTCACCACATATGCGGTTAGTGATGGGATAGACTCGTTCTGAAGCCCTGTTCACGCTCACGTTGTGTCCCTGGCCGAAGCAGTGCTGTAACATTCTTTTGATGCGGGGAATGACCTTTTTTCTCTCCTGTTGCCTAGACTCTAGAGCGATTAAAGTAATTTGTTTTGTTCACATTGCGGCCTTGGACCCATCCATTCTTTACATCCATTCTCGTCGGAGGCTGTACCCAGAAAGAAGTGAACGAACAACAACATCTATATCACTTGAATCTTCTCGGATGGCGGACCGTGACGGTGAAATGCTGTCACCGTGGGTACCGCATGGCGGCGCCTTGAAAGTGCCGACGAAAGCCCGCCTGTGGGAATCTCCCTTTCCTTTCCTACGAATCTCCCATGCTCGAGCAGGAAGTCCCACCCGTGCATTCCAATCGCCGATCACAGTGCAAAAAATTATTTCGAAAGAGGACCGATTGAGCGAAATACCATTTGTTCCGAATGATGCTCACTTCCACCTCCCATCCGTTTGTCCCACCCAGCGACTCTTGTCGTGTAGGCCGTAATTCAGAATGAATTTACGCACGTTGTTTTCTCTGAAGGTTTATCATGGGCTTTTCCCCAAATAATTTAGGCCGCAAGTTCAATATCGGTCGTTCATACGGACGTCTAACTGTGTATCGATAGTTTTGCTGACATGCGCGAGGAGGGTTGCGTGAAGCATCAGTTCGCCTCGACGACCGCTGGGTATCTGCCATTCGGGCACGGTAAATATGTGTGGTAGGTGCGTCTTCTCCCTAGTCCTCTCCGACATACCCCTGGATCGACCAGCTTCAAATGGACATACATACCCCAGCGAGCTGGACGGAAACGATGATGGTGCACATCGTGGCGACGTACTACGATTTCAAGCTGGACTACTGCAATCGTGCCCGATCCGCGTATCTGCTCGGGGGGAGGGTCGAGTGTGTTGGACGCGGGCGGCGCCAAAGATGGCTACGGGGAGGAACGAAGAATGAGTTTGATAGGAACTGGGTTGGTCTTTTCGCCATTGACCTATTGTGTTCGTGACGGCGAGGTAGAGAGGGGATGATAAGGAGATATGTACCATGACAAGGGTATCTGAAGAAGTCTGTATGCCGCACAGTACTTGCCTTGATGGGCCATCCGTCGAGTATAAAGAGCTTACATGTTTCGTCGCCGTGGGGTTCGAAGCGCATATATTCAAGTGTGCCAATGTGTACATAGGGACCCCTCGCGCGGACCCAGTTCCTCGGTGGTGACATCACGAAAGGACATCGTGAGCTCAGCTGAAGTATATATGACCCGAAGGGCAAGAACCATAGGAAAGGACAAAAGAACGCATTGAGTCCATAATGGCCGAGGAACACCTTCCGAGACAAGAGCTCGTCTGGACAAGGGCTGCCGCCAAACATGAGACGTCTAAGAATTTGAAGACCCTCAAGGGTCTGTACAAGCAATTTGAGAGCGCGGGTTGGAAATGGATAGAGCGGCATACCAGGCTCGGATGAGGCCCAGTGAGAAATGACAAGCGGGAAATCGAGGCACAGCTATCGATGAGGTTTGAGTCCGCGTCGGAGATTAACGCGGTACAAGGGCAACGTCGTGAGGGCGGAGAGAACAAAGTTCATCCTACAGTTCCCGAGAGTAGTCTAGTTGGGTGAGAAGATACGCTTCGGAAATCCGGTAGATGAATAATGGAAACCAGGGGAGAAAGAGCACGATGTCAGGGGTGGAGGGAGGTCCCAGTGGGTTTTTTCGGGGTGTGCAACGCATGCATGGAGACCGAATATGTCTGAAGGAGATCGCTACTGACAATAGGTGAGAAGAGAAGTGCAAGCAAGAGAGCAAAGTGTCCTGTATGATGATGTGTGAGGCATTGGTACGGCCAACAGGTGAGCGATCGCTGGTGGCGAGTTGTTTGGGGAGATGAAAAGAACACCTGTGAAAATATCTGAGGGGCAGATAGAGACGAACCTAGGACACAAGGTCATTTCGGTGACTTCGAGGCCAACGGTCAGTGAATCGCCGTTGCAGAGCCTTTGAAATGATTGGCAAGAAGGGGAAGCGGCCCTGCATCGAGGTCAGCGTGTGTTCAAGCTGTATTGTGTGTCATGGCGAGTACATAATGCGGACACTTTCGAAGGGTGGAAGTTTAATACAGAAGCTGCATTCCGGCGTGGACGCCGTGGGCATGATTTCTGCCAAGCACTCGATCGTTCTCGCTGCGTTGTTGTGGCTCGAGCGATGTCGGCGATCGATGAGTCGACGAGCCTGCAAACGTATATGTACGTCTGTCTGGTGCTGTCACGACATTTTGTCGTCCGTCGTGTTGACAGTTGCAACGCGGACTCGACAGCTGTACTATCTCCTAGAGTTCGCCAAGCCCTGTTTGAAGATGTTTATACTTATTTACCTCCTCATCAATATTATCATAGGAATCAACTTGATCACGGCCAAGTTGATGCGATCGTTGGCGAGGGGTTATGTACGCCTTTGTACGTATCTGTGAGTTAATCTTCTTCTAAACTTGCTGTGGTAATATTGCAGTGATCGCGCCCTCGGCACACCTCATAGTACGATCCGACGGACCAGGTGTCACCGAATTCGTCCGTGGCTTGAACGACTCCTCGACACTTGGGTTGAGCCTCGTGTCGTGGTGACCAGGTACGGTACCTTTTCGGCAGCTCGAAACGCAGGTACTCCCATTTGCTGGCATGTCCGTCCCCATCTATTTAGGTGAAACTTTAGATCAACGGCCCGGTTACCGATTCAGATGCTCGCCACTTCGTGTGACGACGAACCAGTGCGTTGTTAGACATAGCTCTGCGGCCGTCGTCCTCCATCAAGATGGTCCATCCGATTGTTGTTCACTGAGAGCTCGTACATACACGAACATGCCCTTTGAAAGTTCGAAAGGTTTTGCTTGAAACAGAGTGTCCATTTCGGGAAGTCACGTGGTCCGGTTTCTTGTTCCTTGGAGCGAATGGCTGTACCCATTGTGTCACTTATCGTGGGCGCCGCAGCACTGCGGCACGGACATCGCATGCAAACCGGCTCAGGCCGTTGAGGCGGGGAGGCAACGGTAACCACCGGGGCTATCGATGCTTGTTTAAGTACTGACAATCAGTGTCCTTTCTCACTTCCCCTCAACCTTTCGTCGTCTCCAGCCTAATGACTGCTATACCTATTCGCCATGTGTTGATAGTCATCATCGTTTTGGTGAGTGTCGCCCATTTCTACCTCAGATGTAATGAAACCTGAACATATCTTTTCGCGGTTCAGGGAATGCTTTTCGTCACGTTCAGAATAACCAGCGATAACCATCTCCTGACCAGGGAGATGCTGTCCTCTTTAACACATTCCCTGAGTTCGAACGACGACTCACTCCCCCTCGTCCACACCACTCCATCCATCACCCTAGATTCGTCCCAAAAGGCAAACGCTACTTTCGTTATCCTATGTCGAAATTCCGACCTCGACGGGGTCATCCATAGCATACGAAGCATTGAAGATCGGTTCAACCGGCAACATGAATATCCATATGTCTTCCTGAACGAGGAGCCTTTCAACGATGAATTCAAAAGGTATGCTTTTGTGCGGATTGAACGGACGAGTACATAATGTTGAGCCGCCATCGATAAGACGCATATCGGTTCTGTCTGCGGCTCCAATGGAGTTTGGGGTCATACCGCATGACCATTGGTATGCGCCAGAATCTATCGATGAGGAAAAGGCTGCGAACGGTAGGAAGAAGATGGAAGAAGATAACATCATCTATGGAGGTAAGTCCTGAAACATGATGATCAGGTAGAACATCTGATCAATCGATTGATTCATCCCATATAGGTAGTGTTTCCTACCGAAACATGTGTCGATTCAATTCCGGCGTGAGTGCCCGTTTGAGACAGTCTTGGACAAATCGTCTTACAGTAGACAAGTTTTTCTTCAGGCATACATTGCTTCAAAAGTACAGGTGCGAGGTCTCCCGTTGTCCATTCAAGCACTCTCACCCTCTTTAAATGATGTGGACAGGTACTATTGGAGAATAGAGTGAGTTGTTTCCCTGGCGTCAATGGAGGTGGACTGAGCATACGACATGCAGACCATGGGTCCACTTTCATTGCGATATTCCTTCGGACCCTTTTCAATTCATGATTAGCCATAACAAAACCTATAGTATGTTGGATGCGACCTTCTTCATCTCAAACACGATTATAATTTTTGTCTCGATATTTTCTCAGGCTTCACGATTTCAATGTATGAATATCAGGCCACCATAGTCACCCTATGGGATACAGTCAAAGGTGCGCATACCACCGAGTTGGCGGGGAAACAGAGCTCAAATCGTCTATAGAATACACAAAGGCACACCCGGAGACACTAGATCCACAAAACTCCCTGGGGTTTATTTCTGATGACGGTGGTCACAGTTACAACCTATGTCACTGTGAGTCGTTCTGGTACCCCTTCTCCGTCCGGCTTATGAACCCTGAACGATGCTAGTCTGGTCCAACTTCGAGATCGCAGACATGGACTTTTGGAGGAGTGAGACGTATATGTCGTTTTTTGAATTCCTCGATAACACTGGAGGATTTTACTACGAGGCAAGTTGGCATGCTTCCATATCTACCCAGTCCGCCCGCTGAGATAACGATTGAACACAGCGTTGGGGGGACGCGCCAGTGCACTCTATCGCCGCTGCTTTGTTTTTGCCGCGTAGCGCTATCCATTTCTTCAGTGACATCGGATACGAGCACCCACCCTACACACACTGCCCCATCAATGCGCACCAATGGGCGAACAGCCGATGCTCGTGCAACCCTGATGGCAACTTTGACTATGATGGCTATTCATGTCTGCGGAAATGGGATGCGCTTCTTGACCAATGAATAACTTGAGAGTTTCCTTCGTTTTCCGGTCGTCCACTGTCGTATTCAAGGTCAATATTGGCTGTCACATCTAGATGCACATTGTCCGAACGGATTTGATGTATAAGCTTTGTCTGTAGGATAATCAGGACAAAGTACTGCACGCAGGCGTGGGTGTCATTGAGGCTGTTTTGCAGGAGCGGACTGACTCAGAGATGTGTACTGAGTGACGAGTTCCGGATCAACAATCGGATCAGTGCGAGCGTTGAACTGCCATGTTCAAGTGGGCAGTGCGCCTGCGGCCGAGCTCCAGAAGCGAGGGGCTAAGTTCGGCAATGACCGCAACCTGTAGAATAAGAAAAGAAAAGCTCAGTGTGTCACCGAGATGCTAATCACACATGCGAACAACGCCAGCCTCTGGTTCATCCACAGCAGCTGTACCTCGTTCATCTTCGTCACGCTTAGGTGAACCTCGCTTTGTTTCCATCCCATACCGGATCGGGTAGAAACTGTTCACCAACCGTCGGTTGGCGAAGTAACTTGGCCTGTGCAGCGAAGAACTTGTCGGAACGTTTATTAGTGAGTAACATTCGATGATAGTGACCGTGATCACCAGATACCGGTTCGACAGTTGTCGTGACTCAGCGCCGTTTGAGTCCTTCACGACCAGGGCGGACCTTAACAAAGCCTGGATGTTCAGAGAAACCGTCGGGGCCAGTGGGGAAGTGCGCCGTGCGTCCCATCCTGGTAGCCACTGAATGCAAGTACTTAAGAGTCGATCTGTTCAAGAGCTTAGAGGACGTCGAATAAACAGGCAGTTGACTTATGTATGCGGCATACATGAAAAAATTGCAGGCCTCCTTACCTGCTTTCCCTCTCTCTCAGACCGAGGAAGGAGTTAACTGCATCCAAACGCCCTATCTGGAAACGAAGGCAGCTTAGAGTGGTGAAATCGCATTTTGGGTAGCCTTCTGACGGTTCTATCGTTGATATTTGCTTGCCTGGATCACTTTCGTTGTCTGTGATGATGAGGAGACATTTACAAAAAAAAAATTGTGTTTATGTAAGTAGACATGATTTGTCACCTCAGCTGGCTCCGTCATACCGCCGGCGACCCAACTTCTTGAAGAACAATCTATTGCTTCCTCTTCCCCCTCGGTGCTGAACGAACTTTTTCTTTCCATATCGTTCTCGCGAGCTACAGTTCGGGGTAAAGGAAGGGATTGAAACAAAAAAATGAGTTCGCTAGCGTTCCTAGTGACGGAGTTGCAGGTATTCATATCGACGCGTTCGCAGCGTTTATCGAGTGTAACTGATGTATCTTCATTAGTCTCTGGCCAGTGAGTCTAGGAGAAAACACCCCGAAATACGCGAGGTCGGTCCAACCCCTTTCGTTTCCAGGATAGTATGATACAGCCCACTCACGTTGCACGTTCATTCGTCCCCCGACAGGCAGCCGAGAAATCGCTAGCAATTCTCAGGTCTTCGCCAGAACAGGCTACGGCTTCACTCGCATCTGGTGGGTTCGTGATTCGTTATGCTTCGTTCTATATATGCCTGTCCATCTCATCCATCATGTAAAGATGGTGCACACTCTGATGATCTACTCCGCCCGGTGTTCATGGGATGCGCCACCAAGAACGCAAAAGTCGTGGCGATATCGCTCGGGTCTCTTCAGCGTCTCATTGCGCTCAAGGCGGTCCCGCAATCCGCCGTGCCCCTGATCATCACGACTATGAGCGATGCGATGAGCCAAGGCGTCGACATTCAACTTCGCATTCTACAAACGCTTGTCTCCCTTATAACCAACTTTCCTTTTGTTCATGGAGAGCTATTGGGCGAGGTATGTTTTACCGACGCTCAAAATCACGACTCTGAACATGTGTGCAGGCACTTCTTTTGTGCTTCAAGCTACAAGACTCTCGGATTGCAGTCGTGTCGTCCACCGCTGCTGCCACGCTTCGTCAACTAGTAATGTTCGTCGTAGACAAGATGCTCGAAGAGGACAAGCAAGATTCTCTGGATCCAGAGTTGCTGGAAGAAGTGACTCTCCCGGAGGGAACAACCGCGCTCCTGGGACCGTTCGCGAAGGACGCGTACTCGGTCTTTGAGGATCTGTGTTTACTTGCCAACTCGGAGGAACCCCACTTTCTCGCTCTCGAACATCTACACAAGACTTTCGCGCTCGAGCTCGTCGAGAGCGTTCTCACGAACTATCACGAACTATTCCGAAAGGTATGTACCCATGTTCTTTCACACGATGATGTTCATTCCTTACCATGCCACAGCACGAGCAACTTTTGATGCTCCTTAAACATCACCTTTGCCCGATGTTACTCAAGTCGTTGTCAGAAAGACACGTGTTTCCTCTCACGCTCCGATGTACTCGCGTCGTTTTCTTGCTTTTGAAACAGTTTTCGTTCGAACTGAAAACGGAGGCCGAGGTGTTCCTCATGTTATTGATCAGAATGATATCCGATGACACCGACCCAAATTCGACGGACCATCCCGGCTCACGCCCTGTCTGGACGCGAGTTCTTGCCATGGAGATCATGCGAGGGTGTGCTCATCCAATCATTCGGAGTAAAATCCGTGATGGCTAATGGAAGAGTTTCACAGCCTCTGCAGCGACGCGGAGTTGATTCGCAACATTTGGGATCGTTATGATGCTGAAGAATCTGGTTCCAATGTCTTTTCGTCGTTGATCAGCTCGCTGAAACGATTATTGACTGAGAAACCCGCTCTGCTGGGCGTGAGCTCTCAAATGATGGGTGTCGGGGCATTGCATATTGAGAGCGGCTCGAGTTACGGCCTCGATGTGGGTGGAGTTGCGGGAATGGTAGCAAATGCAGCTGCCACCGCAGCAAGTGCAACGGTTTCTGGTGTTGTTGGCATGATGAGCACGGGCGCTGGTTTAAGCGTACAGACATCGGCGATGAAGCTGCAATGGTATGTATACACCTTTACTATCTCGGCTCCACTCAGAAGCAACTATCGCTACAGTATAGATCAACTGGACAAGGCGGACTCGCCTCCGATACCAGAGTCTTATATATACCTCCTTGGCGTGCAGTGCATCGTCTCCTTATGCGAAGGTTTCGCTTCTTTCACTGGGCCTCTCTATAACTCCATTGTGGTACAACGTCCGCGAGCAGCTGGAGACCCCGTTATGCGTGCCCCACCAGCTCTTGACTTGGCTTCTTTATCGCCGGACGAACTAGCGACGCAACACCTTCGCATCGTTCGCTCGATGGTTGATAATGGCTGGCCCGCCCTCCTTGCGGCCTTATCGTTCATCATATCCACCAATCTTTCCGATGACCTCTTTGTCGAGGTCCTTACAAGCTATCAGGCGATGACCAATGTCGCTGGAATGCTCGCGCTGACGACACCTAGGGATGCGTTCCTCACGAGTCTTGCCAAGTTTGCTATCCCGTCTCGCGTGGTCGCAAGCTTAGATATCGAACCTGCGACGCCCCGTTCAGCAGTATCGCTTACGGAAAACTTGGGACTGAGCTCCCCCGCGCAACCTCCGGGATTATCCGAGCGGAATCTTATCTGCCTGAAGGTGTTGGTCTCGAGTGCCCTTTTCCTTGCCGGAAGTCTTGGAGAGAGCTGGTATAGCATCATGGAGGCACTTCAGAATGCGGACTATGTCCTCACGATGAAGGGTGTGCAACCTTCTCCTGCGAGAAGATCAAGTACGTTCCCCGGTGGTCCCAATGCTCCGTCCCGGTCTGTCTCTGGGCCAACAGGTAATACGCCACAGAGGCAGATCATCATCTTCACAGTCACAATCCACTCAACATCCTCTTTTGGCAGACATCGACCCCGACAACGTCCAGCTCGCCATTCAGCGTCTTTTCGAGGCTTCCAAGAATTTGGAAGATTCGGCATTCCAGGACTTCGTGAATGCGTTATGCAAGCTGAGCTCGGAGATGATTGGCATGCAATCTGATGCGACGGAGGTGCTTGGCGAGGGGGAGAGTACCGACGAACTCAGTGCTTCTGTTTCCTCCGCTGGCCTGTCTCCTCGAAATGACCTCCTCCATCGGAGACGTGTCAGTGGTATCCATTTGCCGAGAACTTTGGTAAGTTCGATTTGTATAGTAGTCAGGAGGTCATCCTTCTCACGTCTTGTTCACTCAAAGCGCTCGGGCGACTTTGGAGTGGAGAGACTGGGTACGGTCGCCATGCTGAACATCCATCGACTGATTTACCGGGCTCCGGAAGTCGCTTGGAACACGACCACTGAGCATTTGCTGTCCGTCATCAGTCTTCCTTCCGCACCCCAGGCTATTCGCGTTCAAGCTGCCCGTGTTCTCGATGAGATATTGGTCGTTGTTCCACGCAATCTATCGAGCACGGGAGATCTGCAAGCTAAGGCGCAGCGTCGCGTGTTGGACGTCCTTGCCAAACAGATCGTACCTGGATCCGAAGCTGGCGCTGCTCACACAAGCACGAACGTCGAGCTGCGTCGTATGGGGTTGGAAGCTTTGCATCAGATACTCCAGGCATCTGGACACACCCTCGTCGTCGGGTGGGGCAGTATCTTCGAAATGCTCGGCAGCGTCTGCAAGCCGTCTGTCCTCATGCGCACTATTTCCAGCGACTCGGTGAGCACGGTGTCATTGCAAGATCACCGTCCCAAGCCACTCTTTCTGGGGTACAATAACGAACGTGGATATACGGCCCTTGTCAAGATCGCATTCCAGTCTCTGAAGTTGGTGTGCGATTCCGTGTCGTCGCTCTCGCCGGAGGACCTTCGACTGTGCATCAGCACGCTGGGTCAGTTTGGTCGGCAAGCGGACACGAACATTGCGCTCACCGCAGCTGAGAGTTTGCTCTGGAGCGTGTCCGACTCAATACAGTCCAAACGGAAGGACGCCGAAGAAGAACCGGAATACAACGCACTCTGGATGTTCCTTCTCCTCGAGGTTCTCGGTTTATGTACCGATGCCCGTCCCGAGGTTCGCGTGGGCGCCATCCAGACGCTGTTCCGGGCCATGCAGCTGTATGGTGCGACGCTAAGTCGGGACACGTGGAACGATTGCATGTGGAAGATCACGTTCCCGTTGTTGGACGCAATTTCCATTGAGACGCGAAGAGTTCCCATCGAGAGCGCTGGTGGAGCTTCGACGTCGGGATCGACGCCGGATCAAGCTTGGGACGAATCGAAGAGTCTGGCGTTGCAATCGATTGGTTCGATCATCAAAGAGTTTGTCGTGTCCAAGATCATGCAACTCTCGACGTTCTCGGATGCATGGAAGGTCTTTGTCGCTCACATTCAGGACACGGTTCTCCTGAACCGACGTCCGCTCAGTACCCCTGCCTTGCAGTGCCTCGACAAGGCCATTGGATCGTTGTCCGACGCTACGGACGAGGCCATGCTACCCCGCGTCGCTGAAGCGCTGGAGTGTGCGTGGCAGGCCTGGAACGATGTGGGTGGTGCGGTGTTGCAGGGCGGTACGCCGTTCTCACCGCGGCAAGCGACGAGCGACGTAGTTGGTGGGCACCCCGCGTTTACGCAGGACAGTTTGGTGGCGTTTCTGGATGTCATTCGAACGATGCGGCGGATGAGTCGGCAGCACATGCGTGCAGAGTGGCCGCTGGCGCGTCTGGCGCGTTTGATGGAAATTTTGAAGGGTGGGTCGCGTTTTTTGTGGCGAATGTGTTTGTTGCATCTAATGTGGCGACGACAGGCGTCCTCACGTACTCCAACTCTCCGGATTACAGACCGGACGTGGACTCGTTGACACCGGTGCAGGTGAGTGGAGGCATGGCGGCATCGAGGTTGTTTATGCATACACTCATGGAAAAATCGAACAGGCGTCTGTCATGGAGATTGTTCAAGACATTGATTTGGCCGAGTCCGGCGTGCCGTCCCTCATCATGCGAGACCTTGCCGAGTTTAGCTCCCTCGCATTCCTCGCGGGATTCTATGCACAGCACGCACCCGTTTCTTCTCCCGAATCGTCTGTCGTGCCCACGTTGATGTCCGCACGCAAGCAAGTCACGTACGTTGGACTATCGAAGAAGACGATGCCGACCCTCGTCGAGTTGTACATGCGGTTCAAACATCACGCCGATGTATATGAAGATGGGACACTAGAGGCCGTTCTGTCGGTAAGTGGAGCCCCACAGCGTTGTGGTACTCGTAAATGTCTGTCTAATTCGCGTAGGCGTACGGGATTCCTATCAAGTTGAAGTATGACTATCCGGCACCTTCCAGGTTTGGCAAGGATATACCACTCTGGAAGACTGCAACGACGTGTTTCCTGCGTATCGTGACAGAGTGTGTGACAGAGTTGTTGACGTTGGGAGAAGGTTCATTCTTTTTCCTCGTGCCAAGGATGTACTCATTGAAGGATATTTGCCAGCGATATCGGACACACGAATCGAAGCTATTTGGAGGCAGATTATCGAAGGCTTCCGAGGCGGTATCCTTGCAGACTGGTGCGTGGGACCTTTTTTGTCCTTGCACTTTTTGTCAGGATTTGCTATAAAAAAAATTGCAGCTCTATAGCGGAGAGTTTCGATTTAGAGGATCAAGAGGCCGAGGAGAATTTCGATCTCGCGTTGATCAGTTCGCTTGAGATCGATCTCGTCCCTCACCTGGGCGGTCCACGCGTTCCGGACTATCTCATCTGTCAACTCTCCAAGGTACTCCACCACGGTAGTCAACTATACAAATTTCCGTTCCATACCCCGCGTTCGGGCTCGCCAGGACCTGGAGAGTGGAACAACGTACGCTCGTCGCGTAACTCGCGAGAAGATTTTGAGAAGTTGGATTTGGAGAGCGTGGGGAGTACGGCGACGGCAGAGGTTGCCCCGAGGGAGCGCTTTTCGTATTGGTGTTTCGATCTGCTGTTCTTGATTTCTTCCAACATGACGAGCGGTGCGTACCTTGTCTTTTCAGGTTTCGTGGCCGCAATGGTTGGGCTGACGATCGTGCTCGGTTTAGACCAAGAGACCTCGAGGAGGAGAGTGGCTGCTTTGTGTTTGCCCTCGTTGCTAGATCGATGTAAGACGGTCATGATTGGATACCTTGCGGACGAGGCGCTTCGCGGCAGTTTGCCCTTCCCAAGGTGATTGTGACGGTGCAATACTATTGACACGATCAAGTTTATTGATAGCGTTTTTCAGGGTTCGCGAAGACGAACTGATCTATGTGCTGCGCAAGCTGATGGACCTGCGACTTTGGCCCGGAACGCTCTGGGCTGCGTTTTCCGACGCGCCGTCGGTCAACAGTGCATCGCTTCCTGGTTCGTTTTTCTCCCATCGTCTCATATACTGAGGAGGTTTAATACCGAGCGCAATTAGCTATTGATCCGAGTCTGTCCCCTTCGGCGCTCGTTGCGGACGTGGTGAAACGGTCGTCTGTTGCACATTTATTCTACTTTTATCCGATTCTGTGCGACATAGCGTCGATACCAAGAAAGACGCCGGCAGCGTGGATAGTGACGAATCCACCTGGAGATGAAGGGAAGACAGGGCCTACACAAGGTCGTATAGGTGCGCCGGAAGCGAATGGGAAGGCGGTGGAGGTGGATGCAAGGGCGCTGACAAAGGAATGTCTTCGGGTGCTCGGGAAGGAGATGGGTGCGTTGTAAATGAACTCGGAAGGGAATCGTACGTGCCACGTTGTATAGTGTAGACGTGGGGACATCTTGGAGAGCGTAGATAGAATTACACGAAAGAGGACTCGGGGATAGTAACACCTTGCAGTAACTCAGCGAAAAGACTAACAATTGTGCAATAGAGCAATGAATGCTTTTGACTCGTAGCAATACAATAAAGTTAGTGTGGCGAGTACCAGAGGGACCTTCTCTGAGGTTTCCCGCAGGAGGGGTTCTTCTTGCCAAGATGCCTACTAACTCCCAGCATGTCAGCAACTATAAAATCCAACTTCATCAGATCACAGAACCCTCGGCATCTCCTTCTCCACCCAACCTTCCTCCAACGCCAAAACCGCCGCTATTGTTCCATTTGCGCTCACGCCCGTACCCGCACCCGGTAACAACAATAAGAACCAAACTCGCACAAGCCCAAGCAGAGCTCCAAGCTTGCGACACCCACCTTGCCGCCAAGGAGCGTGAGCTCGACGCTCGTCGGATCGCTGTCGCGCATGATATCGTACACTCATCGATTGCGCTGCTGTCTGGGCAGAGATGAGGAATTAGGGACTCAAGGCTCTCCAGGCCTTGGATCAGAGCGATACTCATCACGACGAGAACCTGGGGGCGAACTCAGGTGCGTGTATACTTTCATTCGGTTTCGCTCACACTTTGACCATCTTCTAGTTTCGACGCCTGCGCCAAACCACTTCAAACTTGGGGAACACTTTTGGGTTACCCTTCGGACAGCTCCTCCTTCACCCCGACCCAGAGTGCTTCTCAGACAGTAGCTTCACTCCACCGAGGCGAGCCACAAAAGTCCCCCCCGTCTAAACAACACCCAAACCAGGCAGCCAAGTCCAGGTTAGAGCCTAAGCCCCAACTCGAGCCCGAGGGTCAACTCCCGCAAAAAATCAAAGGTCAACGCCGATGCAGACGCCGATATGATTCTAACCATTGCTCTCCCGCGTGCGCATGCCATTCCCGACCTGACGGTCGGACCGTCCCAACCGGTGTTCGCTCACGGTCCCCTTCCAGGGATGATCATTCACCGCCGGCGCCAGCAACGCAGCAGCTCCCTGTGTCCAAAACGGCCGCACCCTTACCCAGGCGTTCGCGCCGACCGCCTTCCCTGGGCCTCCCAGCACATTGTCCAAGTCTTCGACGAAACCTCTGACGGGCCTTTTTCGGCCTCGCATCATCGCCACCACTCCCACTCCACTGTGATGCCACCAAAACCAATGCCACAACTTCGCTCGCGCTCGTTCCCCGATCTCACACGCCCCAAGTCTTCCCTACTCGTGACACCAGCAACTCTGATGAATCCGAAGAATTCAACGACGAATACTGCGACCCATCCGACGATCCCTTTCAAGTCGTCGAAAATGACCCATTTGAGGTCATCGGACAATCGATGGTCATTAGTCCCGGGCCATTCTTGGGTTTAACACCCGTTGCACCAAATACGTCTACCGACGATCCCGGTCCACCGAACGCACTGGTCTGAACACACCAAGGGCACGGACTTGAACCTCAACACGCGCTAGCGCATCCTGCGTTGGGTCCCAGTTGAGTTTCGGGATTGGGTTGGGTTGGGGTCCAGTTTCGGGACCGACCCTGACGCCCACACAGCCAGCCAAACGCGAGCGCCGGACCTCGCTGGCGTTTTTCGATTCGCTACGGGGCTTGTTTCGAAAACTCAACAAGGGTTAGCAGCAGAAAGGGCGAGGGGCGGTTACTGGTGGAGGACTCGGACGGGCGTGGGTCTCCTGAACCATCTGGACGGGCCAGTATCGATGCCAGGGCCGGGGGAAACTGGCGACGAGGAGTCAAAGGTGCAAAAGGTGAAAAAGGTGACAGAAAAGGGGGAGGAGGTAGGTTACGCGAACAGACGGACGGATCCGGGGTGGGGGACGTGCGATGAGGATTCGGACGTCGAGGCTACCGCAACCACGACTACAATGGATACGGCAACGACAGTAACATCGACGATGTTGGACGTTGGGCGGCATGGGTCGCGGGTGCGCAAGGGCCATGCGCTTGCTGGGTCACCGTCTACACGGCGAGGGCAGGGCCACGGGAATGGCAGCGGTAGTGGGAGCGGGATAGGCAGTGGCAACGGGTCGATGTTGAGCATCCCCGTGCATGTGTCGAAGACTGTCCGAATGGATGGGGTGGGCCCTGGTTCAAAGGTGATGAACATAGCATCGGGAAGAGGGCCGGCGACGGACACCTTGACTGGAGCGACGGGCCCGGGTAAATCGCGAACGGCGCGTCGGAGCACGACGAAGCGTCGCAAGACATCCGTGGCGGGTCTGAGGGGGAGCGATCAGGGACAGTCGGACGGGGAGGTGATGGTCGGGAGCGGGAATGAGGCCAAACAGCTGAAAGCCAAAGCTAGTCCGGGCCAGGGCGCGCCCCTACCAAGACGCACTGCGACGATCACAGCTGACACGAGCCGTATGGATGCTGCGAAGACGAGGCACCGACGTTCGGCGTCCTTGTCAGAGGTGGACGTGCACCTCGCGACGTTATCGTCGTCGCCCACGCCCTCGCAGACACCATCCGCTTCTCAACCTCCAACTCGAACCCCATCGTCTGGGTCGTCGTCGTCTCCCAAACCGCACGCGCGACGTCAAGCACAGGTCGGCCACGGACACGTGCCCAAGCAGCACGTCAAAAATCAGAGCTTGATGAGCATTGTCGCGGACGTGACAGGCCAGCGTTAAGACGACAGAGGTGGCGCGACGAGGTCGTCTAATGTACCGCGTGTGCCGGTGCCGTCGGTGTTGAGCAAGGTTGTTGGGGATCGGGATCGGTCTCCGGTTCGGGAGGTGAGGGTTGTCGGCTTCGGGGGTTGGGGATGGATACGGCGATAGCGACGACGACGACGAACGGTCGAGGGCACGTGAGGTCTGCTGCGAATGGCCATTTGGATGCGGAACGAGGACAGGGACGGGGGTCCGGTGATGATGCCATTGCGATCGGCATTGCGCAACGCGAGTCAGACTCCATCCCCCGGTCCTGTTTCGGTGATTACACTGGTGCGGACTACCACGAAGGCGGAGAGGATGGTCGTTCCACAGGGAGGTGTGGAAGTAGACAAGGGGAACCGAGGTTGGAGGTCGTGGAGGGATTCGGCGTCGGAATCGTCGTATGCGACTGGGAGGGAGAGTTTGAACGGTCAGGTGCTGCAGTCGAGGGTGCCGTCGCACTCGGGCTATCGCGGTCCCCGGAGCCTTCGTTTATGATTCCGCCGCCGCCTGCCGACCCTCCTCCGACGATGCGGACTGCTGTGACGACGACTGGGAACGGGCACGTTCATCCCAACGTGACAGAGTCGTCGGTACTGCCTTCGTTGACCGTGTCGACGGAAACGGATGCCACGGCCGCTGCTGGTACGGTCAAGGTGCGACGCAAGAGCGTGCAGATGAGTCTACAGCCGATGTTCTCGCCGATACGCCGCCTGCGCTGTTTGATGAAGACGATGTTCTCGATGAAGGAGCCGATACCAAAGGCAAGGCAGGGGCGAGAGGATGAGACTCGGAGTTGATTATCTTGATTAATCACGGTTTGATCTCTCTAGTAGCATCCGACTTTTTTTTGTTTTTCTTGCTTATATTTCCACTACTATGCTTAGTAGTTTCATTCAATTCAGTCTCAGTCGACATATTCTGCAAAGAGCAACATACAAGTACAAAACATATGAGGGACCAAGGCACAATGTATCATAATCAAGAGATTCCACAAACCAGTCATTTCCAACAAGACTCCCAGGACTCCCCAAACAAGGATTGATCAACGGAAAGTTGGCAAACTCTGTCAGGAGCAATGATTAAAGAGTGGAAGGGATGATAAGTAAGATGCCTATTCCAAGGTGCAACCCAACCAAAACAGCCACCATTTGAACATTTGATCCAACCATCTTTTTGATCCAGAGCACCAAGGGAGAGAAGACCTTGCACACTCCACAATTTGATAGTGCTATTCCTTGACCCAGAGACAATGTGTGTTCCATCTCCTGAATAGGCAACAGACTCGACTAATTTTGTGTGTCCCTCAAATGGACCTGCAACAAGTTGACCATTGGTTGGATTCCAAACTCTAATGGTATTGTCCCAAGAGCCAGAGACAATGCAAGTTCCATCAGGTGAATAGGCAACAGAGATGACTGAATTTGTGTGTCCCTCAAATGGACCTGCTACAAGCTGACCATTGTTTGCATTCCAAACCCTGATGGTATCATCCGAAGAGCCAGAGACAATACAAGTTCCATCAGGTGAATAGGCAACAGAGAAGACTGAATTTGTATGTCCCTCAAACGGACCTGCCACAAGCTGACCATTGGTTGCATTCCAAACCCTGATGGTATTGTCCCAAGAGCCAGAGACAATACAAGTTCCATCAGGTGAATAGGCAACAGAGAAGACTGACTCTGTGTGTCCCTCAAATGGACCTGCCACAAGCTGACCATTGGTTGCATTCCAAACCCTGACAGTCTTGTCATCTGAGCCAGAGATAATGCAAGCTCCATCAGGTGAATAGGCAACAGAGCTGACTCCTGCTGTGTGTCCCTCAAATGGACCTGCCACCAGCTGACCATTGGTTGTATCCCAAACCCTTATGGTCTTGTCCCCTGAGCCAGAGACAATGTGGGCCCCATCAGGTGAATAGGCAACAGTGTTGACCCATTCTTGATGTCCCTCAAATGGACCTGCCACAAGCTGACCATTGGTTGTATTCCAAACCTTGATGGTCTTGTCATCTGAGCCAGAGGCAATGCAGGTTCCATCAGGTGAGTATGCAACACAGTGTATTGATGCTGTGTTTTTCTTGAAAAGACCTCCCACTATGACACCATTGGTTGCATTCCAAACCCTAATGGTGTTGTCCCAAGAGCCAGAGACAATGTGGATCCCATCAGGTGAATAGGCAGTAGAGGTGACTGGTCTTGTGTGTCCATGATATGGACCTGCCACAAGTTGACCACTTGTTGCATTCCAAACCCTAATGGTGTTGTCCCAAGAGCCAGAGACAATGCAAGTCCCATCAGGTGAATATGCAACAGATATGACATATTGTGTGTGCCCCTCAAATGGACCTGCCACAAGCTAACCATTGGTTGCATTCCACACTCTGATGGTCTCATCCTTTGAGCCAGAGACAATGTGAGCCCCATCCAGTGAAAAGGCAACTGATTCAACTGAATCTGTATGTCCATGAAACAGACCTGCCACAAGCTGACCACTAGTTGCATTCCAAACTCCAATGGTCTTGTCCTCTGAGCCAGAGACAATGTGAGTCCCATCAGGTGAATAGGCAACAGACTGGACTGATTTTGTGTGTCCCTTGAATGGACCTGCCACAACCTGGCCATTGGTTGCATTTGAAATCCTGATGGTCTTGTCCCTTGAGCCAGAGACAATGCAAGTTCCATCAGGTGAATAGGCAACAGAGTTGACACCAGATGTGTGACCCTTAAATGGACCTGCTACAAGCTGACCACTGGTTGCATTCCAAACCCTGATGGTCTTGTCATATGAGTCAGAGACAATGCAAGTTCCATCAGGTGAATAGGCAACAGAGTTGACTGAATCTGTATGTCCCTCAAATGGACCTGCCACAAGTTGACCACTGCTTGCATTCCAAACCCTAACAGTGTGGTTTTTTGAGCCAGAGACAATGTGAGTCCCATCAGGTGAATAGGCAACAGAGTTGATCCATTCTTGATGACCTGTTATGACATGAACCTCAGCTGGCCAGTTTGCAGGATGCCCAGAGATGATGGATGCATGTTTCTGCAGGTGATTAGACCAGAGTGCACAGAGTGGAGAGCCAGAGGGGGTTTGAGGCATGGCAGACAGGTATAGATGACAAGTGGAATATCTTAGAACAGGAGCAAATACTTGGATGAATTGAGATGCCTCTGATGCTATCAAGCCAACTTCATGGTCCTGTCATTATGCACATTTAATATTGATCACAAATTGACATGGATCATCTCACCTTGGCCCACTTTGACAGGCTGTTGCAGGCCTCTATGGCAGATAAGATCATTGTCTGTGGTGAGATGACTGAGAGAAGACTGATGGCTTCAAGCCAGTAGGGAAGGAAATTCCGGAAGAAAGATGCAGTCTCATGCTGCACATCTTGGTCAGGGATAGACTTTTGCAGGTGAACCATCCAGTATTGACAAGAGTATGCCAACTGAGGGGGAAAAGCTTGTGTTACTCGATTTGGCAGATCAGGGATAGTGGAGTTGAACTGTCGAGAGTCCTTGAGATCACAGATGTTGAACTGAAGCTTCTTTTTCATGCATGCAATCAGAGCTTGGCCAAGGCACAGAGAGTGATGGGATTGGATGACTACATGGAAGATGGAACTCCGCTTTTGGTCCAGCAAGAAGTCACGGAATGATGTGTGGAGTGGTCGGATGGGTTTCTCTTCATCATGTACTCCATTCAACAACGAGCCCATGGGTTTGATGATGTCCCGAAAATCCCACTCCTCTTGTGCCTCGAATAACGAAGAAAGGGACACCAATGAGAGTGGCTCCTGCAATGCCAGCACAATGGCCATCACGTTTCGGAAGGACTGCTGAGCCACACTCAACGTAAACAATTGTCCTAGGATGGTATGGTATAGGTCATCTAGAGGGCGGACTGTGGTATTCTTTCCCTGCTCCAAAATGATCTTCAGTCGCTTTGATGGGTGAACCCCAGTAGAGCCCTCTCCTGTAATAAATCTACAAGCAGCAGAAGCCCATTGGAAGAGATGTTGTGAACGGTGAACGAGCAGTCGACACCACTCTTGCCGAGGCCAGGCAGTTTCTAGTGCATTAAGATGATGAAGGGAATGATGGATAAACCTCCGAAGGTCCTCATCCACATCTGCCTCGGGAATGTCTCTCATTTGCTTATGTACCAGATTTAAGTCTGACGAGAAGAACGTGGAGAAGATATCATCTTCGGGTCGAGTAGTGATCAAGAAGCGAAGGTTGGTTGGAAGGGTGTTCTCGGAAATGTGCTTTGACATAGCTTTTAGCAGTTGCCCGCGACTGGTTTGACTGCCACTTTCATCGAGGGCGTCTATGACGACCACCAATGGCCCGATGGGGTCGAGACGCCCAAAAGGTTCGACGACGAGCTGCTCGATCTGCTCGGCCGGTGATACTGACATGCGAAGCGCACGGTCGTCTTTCACGACATCCCAAAGGGCAGATTTGTACTGCGGATCGTGATCAGACAAGTCCCGTGCGATAGTGCTGAACAGATTTTGGGGGTTTCGCCTGGCGACATCGGTACTGGAGAAGCAATACGACGAGCCCAGTCGCTTCTGCCCGTCGTACAGTCGAGCGATCGTGTGAGCCACGGCCGACTTGCCCGATCCAGCCACGCCGGTGAGCAAGCACACTCTTGGGGCATTTTTGTCGGGATTGTTGAGGATATCACAAATATCGCGAAGCAACGACACGCGCGTCCCAGGAAGGCATCCCTTTTCCTGCACATATCTGGCGCCACCTGCGTATGGTATGTCGTTCAGGTCTATGGCTTTCACTGTATGCAGGTTCATAAACATTCGAGAGTCCGTTGAACAGGTCAGACTCACCGGCATGATCCACAGTATTCATCATACGAACGACCGTGATACCCGTTTGCACCGCCACACCTTCCAGGAATGAGGTCTTGAGCTCTGTTAACTTGGTCCCGTAGTCGTCGATCCTTGCATCTATATCAGAGAACGTGTATTTTATCATCCGTGCGCCTGCATACAGAGTTCAGACAAAAGCAAGGCGGATTCGACGACGACTAACCAAAGTTCTTTCGTTGGGCATATTCAATGACGAAGAACCCACACTCCGACACTTGCCGTATCAGAAGCGTGATAGCCTTCTTGCGTGCCTCGATCGCCTTCAAATATTCGGCGTCGTTGACGAAGTCGAAGGCGTCACTCATCATGGCTGCGAGGCGAACGACCCGATCATCGCGATTTTTCTGGTCTACCAGCACCTGTGTGCGACACCGCCATCAATTAGCGACAGGGATATGATTGAGAGAGAGAGACATACTCGGCCCGCAGCGGATATAACAGACCAAGCAAGCGACGCGTAGGGATGAACCTGTCTTGCAGTGAGATCACGGGAGTGTCGAGAGATTAAATATCAGAATACCTCGGCAATACTGGCCACGATCTTGTTAAACAGTTCGATCCTTTTCAACAAAGTACCCCACGTATTATTGAATGCTTCTACTCCACTCACAACCTTTGAGGCAACGTCGACCGCCGAGGATAGTACGGCAACCGCTGCGGGTGTGGGACCAAGTGCGTCGATGGCTCTGGTCGCCTCGGTGACTACTTGAATAGTTTAGCCTTTGTCCCCGTCGGGGTTAACGTCGACCGCCAGGCCTGATACATTGCCCACTGCGGGTGTGGAACGAGGTGCGTTGGTCGCTCCGGTCTCCTCGGTGACTGTCTGCCTAGCTTCGCGTTTGTGCGCGTTGGAGTCAATGTCAACCGCCCTGTGTGCGGCGCAAACCGCTGCGGGTGTGGGACGGGGTGCGTCGGTGGCTTCGGTCCCCTCGGTGGATGCTTGGATAGGTTGGCTGGAGTCAACGTCCACCGTGGAGCTTGGTACGCCGCCAGCTGTGGGCGTGGGACCATGTGCGTCGGTCGCTGCGGTCCCCTCGGTTACTGCTTGTTCAGCTTGACGTTCGTCTGCGTTGGTGTTCCCGGGTGCGTTAACGGCCAACGTAAATTTGATGGTGATTCCCGAAAGATCGGAACCATCGGGTGTGGGCTTCAAGCTTGGAAGACGCTCCTGGAAGACTGATTGGAAAGATCGCATCAGCAGAACGGATGGCAAAGAAAGTCTTCATACCATTGTCCACAGTGATTTTGCCCAGAATGCTACCAACGGTTTCATCGAGGCGTCCGACCAGTTCCCGCGGTCGAATGCGATGGTTTCGGTACACTTTAGCAACAAGGACGGAGTCGTCGTTGCCGTCACTGAGAGAATTCAGTTCGCTGGCATCGAAGGACGAACATGTACGCACAGAAGGAAATCGTCGACCCAAGTGGTAGAGTTCTGATTCTCTTCTGCTTTCTTCGTCATGTGCGATGTATCGCCTATGGAGAATTTGACTTGATATCGCCTTGAGCGAGGACGTTTTCGCTGCTCGACAGAGCGAAGTTCGATTGCTATTGCTAACAGAACAGGAGAAACAAGGTCAATTTATATACAACAAGAAACGTGTACACCAGGCTTATCTTTGATATTGATTTTCTTTGCTCTAGAATCGCCCTCAACAAGTTACCCCGTGATACAAAGAAGTACATGCACATACATGGTTAGATTCATGGTTAGATTGACCTGTGAAGTCATTCGCGCTATGTTGAGTATATGGTGGTGAGGTGGTGATGAGACTTTTGTTCGAGCCATGAGGCAGCGGTGAGGCACTCACGGTCCCGACACTGCCACATAATCATCTACAACTCGCCTCTTTGTAGTAACACCAACAAGCCCAAGCCGAGCTCCAAGCCTGCTAAGCCCACCTCGACGTTCCACGGATCGCAGTCGCAGTTGGATGTCGTGCCCTCTGTCGAGATGGGGAATCAGGGACTCAAGGTTCTCTGGCAGGCCTTGAATTAGAGCGATACTCAGAACGACGAGAACCTGGGCGCGAACTCGGGTGCGTATATGCTTCCCTTTTGTTTGTACTGACACTTGACCATCTTCTAGTTTCGACACCCCCGCCAAACCACTTAGGCACACACTTGGGTTACCCATCGGAAAGCTCCTTCCTCACCCCCCGTCCCAAAGCGCCTCTCAGACCGAAGCTTACACCACCGAGGCGAGTCACGAAAGTCCCCTTCGTCAAAACAACACGCAAACCCCTGCAGCCAAGTCCAGCTTCGAGCCCAAGCCCCAACTCCCGCAAAAACCCAAGCCCAACGCCGATGAAGACGCCGACATGAACCTCACAATTGCTCTCCCGCCTGCGCGTGTCATTTCCGAGCTGACGCGTACGCTCACGGTCCCCTTCGAGCGATGATCATTCAGCGCCAGCAACTGCAACGCAGTAACCCATTGCGTCCAAAACGGCCGCACCCTTACCCAGGCGCAGGCGCAGAAGCACCAGGCGCTCGCGCCGACCGCCCTCCAGCACATTCCCCAAGTCTTCGACGAAACCTCTGACGGGCCTTCCTCTGCCTCCCATCATCACCCCCACCCCGATACCACCCAAAAAAAGCCATGACTTCGCTCGCGCTCGCTCCCCGATCTTTCTCCCCTCAAGTCTTCCCTACTCGCAACTCTGATGAATCCAACGACGAATACGGCGACCCATCGGACAGTCACCCTGATGGAGAGCCCTTCCAAGTCGTCGAAAGTGACTCCTTTGATGTCATCTGACAATCGATGGTCATTAGTCCCAGGTCATCCATGGTTTTGACGCCCGTCGCACCCAATACGGCTACCGATGACCCTGGTCCACCCGAACGCACTGGTCTCACTGAACATAACAAGGGCACGGACTGGATTGTCGGTCCCAACCTCAGCACGAGCTAGCGCTAGCGCACCTGATGTGCGCATGAGCGTCGAGAACCAATCCTAGCCCGCATCCAATTCTGCGTTGGGTCCCAGTTCGGTTTCGGGACTGGGATCGGGTTGGGGTCCAGTCTCAGGACCGACCCTGACGCCCGCACAGCCAGCCAAACGCGAGCGCCGGACCTCGCTGGCGTTTTTCGGTTCGCTACGGGGTTTGTTTCGAAAACTCAACAAGGGTCAGCAGCAGAAAGGGCGAGGGGCAGTTACTGAGTGGCAGGACTCGGGCGGGCGTGGGTCTCCTGAATCGTCTGGACGGGCCAGTACCGATGCCAGGCTAGGGGAAACTGGTGACGAGGAGTAAAAGGTGAAAAAAAAGTGACGGAAAGGGGGAGGGGGGTGGGCACGGATATGGGCCAGGAGACGTGCGGACGAGGATTTGGACGTCGAGGCTACCGCAACCACGAC
Organism: Leccinum boreale; assembly: GCA_038092235.1. Lineage (NCBI taxonomy): Eukaryota > Fungi > Basidiomycota > Agaricomycetes > Boletales > Boletaceae > Leccinum > Leccinum boreale. The sequence goes on along the minus strand of JBBPPX010000028.1, from coordinate 117,372 downwards.
TGCAGCGAATACGGCAATGAACGAGTTCAAGCGTTACAATCCACTGTAGCCGTTTCCAACACTCGCACGGGGTCTGTTCACGAGATAGCTGCAAGGAACGGAGCAGCCGGAAACGGAGGGCAGCGGCTATCGAGACCGATGGCCTCCATGGTATCAGATCGTCGCACGCGCATAGTTCTTCAAATAAGGGTGAGGTGCTGGACAGATGTTCGTGTCCACTTCTTTCTACTTAGTTTGCAGACATGAAACACGCTTGTGAATGCTCACTCTGTTGTGTTGTGCCGGCGTTCGTCGGGCGCGCGTGTCGATGGCAGTGGTCCTCATTCAATGGGCGCAGGTCCAAAGTACACCCTCAAGCCGAACGGGTGCATCATCTTCGTTACCGCCATCACGCCCTCCAAGTTGATCGTCTCGTCAAAACACACCCCTAGTAGACGAGATGGACGACGCCCCAGAGTCACACTCGCGGGCCCACCATACATGTCTTAGGACACACCTTGCAGCCAGGGAAAGGCGGAATACCAACTCACTGCAGTACCCTGGGACAAAAACTGGACGGCGATAGCAGAGGTATGTTTCGTTTGGCCCAGGGGCAGGCTGTAAAGCAAAGTAATGACGTGTTTCTTGCTCCTTTCCTCTATCGCATCACTTTCTGCCAGCTCTGCAACGACCACATCGAAGAAAACGTGCTCGCATGTCCACCAGGAAAGTCAAGCCATTGCCTGCACCGTGCACGGTGTCAACGAGTCGTGCAAAGAGTTTCACACACTCTCAGGACATGTCGTGGACCCGTTCGCAGACGATTGGGGCTTCGGAAGACGACGATCATTGAATACGACACGCTTCAGCAAGTGAAGACCTTTGCCGAAGAAGTCGCCAAGACGGGACAGCGGAAACCGCTCGAAGGGTTCGTCGTCCGGACTAGCATCATCGATTCTAAGCCCAGCATAACCTCGACCTCACGCGTCGACTTGAAGTGACTGCCATACGCGATCCTCCTTGGTCTTTTTCAGGGTTCGATGAACTATACACGATGTACCGCGACCGACGCGAAATTACCAAGTCACTACTGTCCGCGAAGGAATCGCACAACGATGCTAAACTACCCATGCCGAAAATGAAACGCAGAGAAACGCAAGTTTACCTCAAGTGGGTCAAGAACGAGATCAAGGCAAACAGGAGCGCGTTCGAGGGCTATCTTCTCGACAAAGGGATCATCGCAACGTGGGAGAGGTTCCTGATTTGGTGGGGCACTCGGCAGGACAGGATGGACTGACCCGACCTCGAGTCGGATCAGGCTAACCACAAGGAGTTTGGCAAGATAGTCATCGTCCTAGTTGCTATTCCAGGATGTGTATATGCGCTTTCTATTACGTTCCCGGGCCGAGTCAGTACACGCTTGAATCCAGGAAACATTTCGGTTTCTATCGCTCTCACCCATCTCTTTCGGACACACAAAGCGACGACGTGCAGGCCAAGAAGTCTAAGGCTGCTCCAATTTTTCTCAAAAATATGTTCAAGCTCTCCAAAAACACGATGTCGTCATCGCCGACAAGTACGCGTGTAGAGATATATATGTACTTGATTACTGCGACAACACCACGCGAAGCTGTCTTCAGCTTCCACCCGCCCGCCCGCCTGCCTACTCGCGCTCAACTGCCAGCGACGCTCGTTCGCATATGCGGCATCGCACCACGGGGACAAGCACTAGACGCTCCGGGCGGACGAGGTCGGAATGTCACACGAAGTGATTCTCTGGCAGTTCATCTACCAGACGGAGGGATTCGAGAACCGGGAAGTGGACAAGTGCGTGGAAATGAACGTCGTGAGCCGCTCGAGGAGGCACTCGGGCGTGCGTAGAGGTACGTCCCGGCGGGGGCGGAGAAGAAGGGAGCAAGGGCGGAAAAAGAGGAAAGGGAGAAAGAGATGAAAATCAAAACGCCTGCGCCGCCCCGATACTACGCGATACTGGCCGAGGTGGACGTCCAGTCTCTCGTGGCGACGCAGATGAAACGAGCGGCGGCGGCGGACTCGGACGTCGTCGCTATCCTACGTGTCGGCGCCAAGTTTTGGAACACACTCGTACGCGAGAAACGGGTGATGGATCGGCCGCACATCATGATCGTGCACCAAGCAGGCCTGCCAGTGGGAGTGGTGTGCGGTGCTTGATCGGATGTCAGTATAGCCGATGTTTTCGTTTTCGTTCAGACGCCCTGTTCTGGAGCGATAGAGTGATGGCGTTGATGGTAGAGGAGGGTGCTGTGTTGACGGTGCTGATGTCGATGAGGATCCTAGTCAAGTAAAACACGAGTTCTTGTCGAAGCTGCCCGCTAACATTTGGGAGAGTCAGCACGTCACCGTCGAAATGCTGAGACGTGCAGCCATACCGGCCCATACGAGGTCATGGGATTCATGGATTCATGGTGCAGAGGGGAGCGCAGCGGGATCGGATCGCTCGAGGTCACAGGGTGTGGGTCAAGGGCAGGATGGATGGACTGGTGAAGGAATCGGGTTAGCCTCGACGAGATCATGATGCTGTCCTGAGTTACATGAGTGCTCTGATCGACAAGGAGGAGCGGGCGCTCAACGACGTCACCCATGCAGGCGCCTATGCGAACGAGAAATCAAATCAGTCCAAGGTTTGAAGGATGTTGTAGCGTCGATACCCTGGTTTCGTTCGGTTTTCCTTCGTTATTTGGCGGGTTTCTTCCGCGTACTATTACCCTGCAGGGCACGAAATATTCAATGACAACCCTCGTTTTCGCTCTAATAGGACACTAGCTCACGTACTTGTACTTACTTTCAATCTGATTTCGCAACGCATGTATACTTGTTGTGGTTCCTCGCGAAAAAAGATCGCGTAAACTCTTGGGAGAAGCGTTGCACATTGCATGCCAAAACACATTTTCCAAACCCGGTTCTCAAGGTTGTCGTCCTCCCGTGAGAGAGATACTGACCCGCGCTGCGCTTGTACAATCGGGAAGAACACGGGACCATCACCCCATAAGGCAGAGAGTGAGGGGGCTATAAATCCATAGCATTAACACCATCTATACCCCATATACCCACCGTGCGTTCTCGTTCGCCCGCCGCATCACCTCCGCCGGCCCCCATCCTTTTCCTTCCGACGTGCCACCGCCGCCCTGGCCACCGACGACCTCTGCCGTGAAATCAGCCACCCATGGTATCATTGCTGTATGACAGAGCGGCAGCCTCTTTCCCCTGAGCTCAGGCATCGACCCGTATAGGTTTGAAGGCACCATGAACGGCGCGTCCGTCTCGAGCAGGATGCGCAGCTTGTCTAAGGCAGTTGGTCCATCGGAGGCTTCTCCTCCAACAGAGGCTCTATCTGTGCCCATCATCTGACGCACGACCGTAGCTGTGTTGAGGTTCGTCGAGTACGAGATGACGCCCGTGATCCCGATGTAGAGGTTTGGAAAGTGGTCGAGCAGTCTCCGTGCGAACGCGGGCGAGTCGGTGAAGCAGTGTACGTGAACCTATGGGTTACGAGTCCAAGCACGTAAATAGAAAGGAGCGTCAAACAAGATAAGAGTGAGCAAGAGACCAGCTACGCGTGCGTGCGTGTGTACCAACCCGAGGGGCACACGAAACGCACACACAACGGGGGACGTGGGGAGGAGGATAGGACTGATCAGATTATGCGCACCTTATGCTCAGCGGGGACGTATTGCTTCAATATATGCTCTGTGTCCTCCTCTGCCTCCCGGGTGTGTATCGTGAGCGGCTTGCCGAGCTTGACGGCCGCGCGTAGCTGTCGGGAAAAGACCTCCTGCTGGATGGCGCGCGGGGAGTTGTTGTAGTGATAATCGAGGCCGATCTCACCCCATCCGACGCAGCGGGGATGGGTCATCGCTTCGAGACTGGGAGAGAGAGGGTCATGATGAGCTGGGAGAGGCGACGAGGAAAAAGGAACCCACATCGATCGCTCGATCGCATCGTCGTAGAGCTTGGCCTCGTGTCTGACAGGAAAGTGCATGAGCCACTGCGACACGGGCGTCGAGAAGGAATACGACGCACGGGTGAACGCCTAAAAGTAGTCCAGTCAAGGTCATCCCACAGCAAGACAAGGTCAACAACCCAACGCACCCATTATGAACCAATACTCGATCCCGCCCCACTTCTCCTTCCTATCTAGCTCGCTGATCGCCGAGTCCGCGAGTTCCCTCCACGCGCGCTGAACCGGTGCCTCGCACCAGACGTCGACGATTGCCTTGACGTTGCGACCGGCGTACACCCCCCGCACGAAATCCCACACGGTGTCGAACTTGCCCGCGGGGTACTTGGTCTTGTAGGCGGAGAAGGTGGTGAGGAGATGCGTGTGCGTGTCGACGATCGGGGTTGTGGACGCTGACGATGAGGCTGAGGTGGTTGAGTGAGCGGGGAGAGTCCAGAGGTGGGATTCGTTTGGGACGGCGTATTTTTGTTTCTTGTTATTATTCTTGCCCATCTTGGAGGTGGTCGTAGTAAGGGATCTAGTAGTAGTAAGTTGGAGTAGACGACGAGACATCAAAGCCCGTATCGATGATACCACATTAAGTAGGTTGCGTGACGTCACGGTCATTGACGCAATATGAGGTTCCAGATGGCCGGCTGACCAGCTTTGAAGGGCTGACCAGTCAGCGCTTCAGCCTCCACCTGGGCAATATAAAAACCTCCTACGCTTTCTCTACTCCAATGCCACGAAAGTCTACTAGACGCGCCGCCCGCATCATCTTCAGGGATCCACTTATTCCCACGATCTTCCGTGACGTAAGCAATGTCACCCAGCGTGCCGAGGAAGAGGGGGTGTGGCCTCGTCACAGACGCCATCCAACAACACTACAAAGAGAGCATTCCAGAACACAAGATGAAGGCTGATTTCATCAGTACGTTTTTCTTACTATTTTAATATATACTTTGTGCTTATATTACATATACTACTAGAATGTAATCAAGACATGTATGTCATGGTCGAATCAAGATCTGAGCATAGTGGCGACATTGCCGGTCAGCTAAGGAAGGGTAATGGTAAGTGAATTTCCTGTCTTATCCTGGTTTCAAATTCTTACAGGCACTCAGATCAATATCAGCTTATCGCACAATTCACACAACTCAAGCAAGAACTAGCCGAGGAACGAGACAAACTCAATGCGGTATGTTATAAGATATTAATTATGCTTGATACAGTAATGTTATTTAACCACACAGGTCATAGCAACCGTAATGCCTATCAGAGCCCGCTTTTTTATAGATCTAGCGCGTAGAGATCTTGCCAAATCGTTCGGTTCGGCTTCGTGGAACGAGTTCCACAATAAGAAGTTTAGTTTCGTGAAGCACGGGGATCACTTTACGTTGCAATAGGATCCCTCAAACAGCAACTCGATCAACGTGGCCGCTTTCCCAAGTTGTCAAATGCAACCATCAAATACTTGTGGAAGAAGAGTGTCGAACGTGAAGCTGGGAACATGGTCGCTCACTCGGCCCGGCGGGAAGACATAAGAGAGATCATCTTACATCATGTAAGGGCTTTCGACGGGTAGCCTCTCACTCTCTCTCGAGCAAGCACAGCGGGCCGAAATGCCCTCTGTGATCTCTCCCTAAATATGCATCGACGACCCGTGGTGGGTTCACATCCGCACGACGCGACACGACGACGACGAGGATTTGCCGCACGCACATACTACCAAACGCCGAAGCAATTAAACGACGCGACGACTTAGTCTCCCGTAGGCAGACCCCTCACACGCAACGAGACCCAGCACACCCACACAACGCCAGCGCATACCCCCTCGACGTGACGACAGGACGACACGGCGTGCTGGCAGCACCACGCCACGACGACAAACGCGACGACGATGAACCACCAACGCGACAGCAACGTGCGTCACGGTGCGTGTCCACTTCTCTCCCTCTCCCTCGTTCACCCTAGTACACCTGCCCCATACCTCGTCCATACCGCCAGCGCACCCCCACGGCGTGAGGACGCCACGGTGCCCGCCTCTCTCCCTCTCCCTCTTTCTGTCCCTCACCCACTCCACCCCGCCAGACCTCATCCACGCCACCAGCGCCACCACACGACACCAGCTGGAAGCACATGCCCCTCAACGTGATGCCACGACGACGCGACGACGAGAAGGACAATGTGACGATGACGACGCAGAGCGTGCATGGTACCTCACGGGTAGCGGGTTGGACGCCAGTCGGCAAATGCTGACCTGTACCCGTGATATTCCCTAACGTGCGTTCCCCTCGTTGCTTGTGGCTTTGAATGGTTTAGTGAGTTCACAGCCCATCTTCTGTCGTCCCTCAGCTTGACTCTATTACCGTCCTGGTCCGTCTTCCCCAGCTCTTGAACAACGGAGGGTCGACCAAGTCTTGCCTGTTATCCCGAACGAAATGTACCTCTACGTCTTTGAATTTATCGCCCCATACTACGAGAGGAAGACCAGACGCTCCACAATCTCTCTTTCATCTGCCGATTCTTCGCAGACGTCTGTCTCCCTCGCATTGTCCACTCCGTTGAGTTTTCCGGCCTGATCTGCCGCGACAGCGTGGACAGATACGAAACATCTAGGCCATGTGGACAACTGGCCTCAAAGCGACCTCTCGCGACCTCTCTCGCCAGCTCAGTCAGGTCGTGCCGTTTCACCCACTTGCACTACTATTGCAAGGGGTCCGAAAAGGATTGTCGACGCGCTGGCGCACATGCACAACGTCCGCGAGCTTCAGTTTTTCGACTGCACCGTGGAGGAGGGTTGGTGGAGCACGACCCCGGTGACCCCGGCGCTCGAGGATCTGTCGTTTGGAAGTGTACGTTTGGTAGCGGATCCATTATCTACGAGGATGACCCCGACAAACTCGAGAAGCCAGAGAAGAATGCCAAGGTGAAGATGAACCCGGTCCATGTGCCGATGCGACGGATGCAATCTAGCTAAGGCGGCTGTCGACTTGACACACGTGCGCACGCTCGAATGCGACTGGTCCGCCCTGTCCGCCCTGGATTGGCTCCTGCCCCTGGACGAGTTCGACTATACCATCACGAAGCTGCGCGCCCCACTCTTGCACGCTCTGCGGTCTCTCGCGATGCTGTGTTTCATGGTCCAAGGGTCGTTTTCACGCGGCGTGGCTCGGAAGGTCTTGCGATGCATGTTGAATGGTCCAGCATGGAAGAACAACTTTCCGTTGCTCCGCTCGCTCACGCTAAAGGCCTACTACTGAAACTTGACTCCTCGACTGTGCTATCTGCAATATAATAGACTCGGATGCTTTCCAAACTCGTGGAAGGTACACATACAAATACCATACTCCTTCAACTGAAATTTGGACTCCTCGTGCTTCCCGCATGTTTCGTCTGCACGGCTCGGTCAGACGAGTTGACCGAGGTTCGACATATCGTTTGCGACAAACTCGGTCCCGCTTTTACCAATCTCGCGCATGTAGATTATTCTTGGAGGGTTTTCCGTTTCGTGGACGGCAAATGGATAGATTGAAGGTGTTGTCGACTTGTAGTATGGTGCAATGAAGCGTGTTGATGTTATCTACTTTGGGCGTCCTTAGGGTGTCACTTCGTACGTGCGATAGCATTGTCCATCCAAGTGCGACCATGGGTGGAAACATTCAGAGGAGAAAAACAAATGCTCGCTTTCCCTATTTTTGGTCTCTGCCGTGGAAGTAGATCATCATTCCGTCGCTCCTTCAGTCCCGATGTCCACACCGCATCGTCTGCGAACAACACCTTTGAAATCAGATTAAACTCGCATATTACCGTCATCCTTTAAGAGTTTGTACTAGGCATACTAATACTATCTAGACCCAGGGGCCATACCGACATAGTATACAAGACAAACGTCTCGAGCCGATGTCCATTTCAAGAGAACGAGAGGAAAAAAAATGAGTGGGAGGAGAAGAAAAATAGGGAAGCATAACTCTATGGATCGTGTTTTCCACGACCTCGTAAAAGGTATTCGTGTCATGATCACGTCGGTTTTCGACGCTGGAAACGTAAGGGAGCGTGAATTTCGTTATCAAACATTTTCAACGTTGGGAATAGGCTTTGGCTCGAAATCGGGGTGCGTTGCACTGACGCGTTATTTGAACTATAACGGACATAGGTAAGCAAATGATCTCCAGTAAGGAGATCCGATCTTACCTATCAATCGTAGATCAATTCAAAAAGGTCCCCGAAGAGGATGAAGTAGAGGTCGGCGAGCTGCCAATAGAGGAGTAACCCGAACAATCAAACGGCGATATGCTACCACCTGGAAACGCAAAAGGTGTCTCTTTGTTCACGGTAACTGTATCCAGAGCGGTCAGAGTCGAGAACGGATCGGTAAATGTCGTCCCGATTGTCAGACGTTCTAATTCAGCCAGCTCTTGTGTGGTAAAACCGTGGTCGCCTGTGCTATTTGTGATCATCTGGTGTCAAAATAAAGTGAGAGTGATCCTTTTCTTAAATAAAAACATCATACATACAGGTTTACCGTCGAAGAAACTAAAGTTCGGCATTGGGTAAGAGTCGGGGTTGTGGCTCATGTCGAGGAGAGGGTAGGACGTGGGATTCATCAACGACTGATCAGCGTTCGGCAGATTGAGCCAGTCAAAGTCCATGTCATTCGAGGGTACCAGCAGGTGATCGTAGCCAGCCGGGGCCGGAGCGGTTGGAGCGGTCGGCTCGACGATGGTGGTAACAGGTTGAGGTTGCGACGCCACAGAGTGGTACATCACCGCCCGACTCGGGCGACGTTCCAGATCGTCCCGCGTGACGAGAGGTGGCGCCCATTCGTCCACGGGAGAATGGGACGGGACAGGGACAGCGCCGACGGGAGGACAAGACGATGAGCGTCTGCGAGGTATACACTGAGGGTACGGCCGCGGTCGTTCGTGGTGACGCGGTCTCGGATGACGATCAAAGGGTGAGGCCGAAGCCGAAGCAGCGCCCGCTTGAGATATCTGCCGCGGAAGACGAACATCCGCCGGGTGGTCTGAGGTCTCGTCCTTGGCCCGCTTGCTCTTTGTGCCACCGTGGCTCGGCGCGTATTTGTAGTCTGGATACAAGCGCGCGTGACGCTCCTTCTCCTTTGCTGCGAGCTCGAGCCAGGGTTTCTTCTGCGCTGGAGTCATCTCGCGCCATAGATCGCCTGCGATGCGCGAGATATTGGTGTCGTCTAGGTCCGACCTCGGGAGCATCTTCCGCTGGTGAACGAGGTCGCAGCGGAAGAGGATGAAAGGGTTGCGTGGACGGGGGACATGAGGACGACCGTTGGCCAGTCTCAGGGGTCTTGGCTCGGCCGTGCCGGATGAACCAGGCAAGGGCAGCGGTTTCGCCGACCTGGAGGTCAACGCTAACGCTGAGCAGGGGATCCCGGGCACCTCGAGCTGTCTCGGGAGGAGGTCAAAGTACGGCGCGACCATTAGGCTCTCTGGGCATAACGTCGGTGGCAAGACAGGGAGCTCGCTTGCTGCCCGATGATGAGTAAAATGAGAGCGGACAGTGCGGCGGCGCGAGAGGAAGATATTGCACGTGTCGTCGAGGCTTCTTCTAGGCCTGCTCATGTCGATGATGAGAGTAGTAAAAGAAAGAGATTCAATGGGGTGGCCCTTTGTGACGCCTCGCGAACATTATCTAAAAGGGGGGTAGCTGTTAAAAAAAAAAGAAAAAGAGAAGCTTCCAGACCGCCGTATGGTGTATGACAACCACAAAGAAGATCTGACAGGGAAACCTACCGTACGATGACGGACCTGATATTGGGGTGGAAGTGACCTTCGCTGAGGTGGATTTTGACACCCCTTGGGAGGTCCGCCCAATTGTCGTCCCGATCTGGAAGTCTAACATAAACTGTCAAATATTCCAAGTATTGAGATCGCCAAGGAGCACTCGTGTTTTTTTCTTCTCTTCCGTGCCGAGCGGTACTCTGGGCGTTATAACGTTTATTCCCATTCCCTAGGCCACCAGCCGTATTGCAGGGTCGTATATCATCCTTGTTGGACGGTGACCGTTGCCATCGTCGACGGCTTCTGAGTCGTACTAAATGCCAGGGTGGTTAGAAAGAATATCATACATATGAGCGGTTGGATATTTTTAGGCTCAAAGTTTCTTGAACCAGGCAGTTTACATAAAGTATCAACCATTCGATGAGAGATAAGATGATCAGTGATTCCGGGCCGATGTCTCCGGCGCCTTAAAACGACAGACCCATCAAAAGATCGACTTATCGACACAAAATGTCTCCCCTCTCTCATCCCTCCATTCGCGGTACGATGAGATCTACGAAAAAAATAAACATAAAAAGGACTGACGTCTCGCAGATGGTTGGTTCCACGAGATCTCGTCCCAGTGGCCAGGCCAGGCCATGACGCTCAAGGTCAACAAAATCCTCCACGTCGAAAAATCTCTCTACCAAGACGTCCTCGTCTTCGAGTCCGAGACGTACGGAAACGTGTTGGTCCTCGATGGCGTTATACAATGCACAGAACGCGACGAGTTCTCGTTCGTGATCCCTTGTCGATCGGGTCGCCCTATCTGATCAGTACCATCGCAGGTACCAGGAGATGATCGCACACCTCCCTCTCGCGAGTCACCCAAATCCTAAAAAAGTGCTCGTCATAGGAGGCGGCGATGGAGGCGTCGTTCGTGAGGTCTTAAAGCATGACACAGTCGAGCAAGTCGTTCTCTGTGACATCGACGAGGTCCGTTGTCCGTCCATCTGACATGGCCATCACACCTCTCATTCCCTCTCTAATACAGGCGGTCGTCCGAGTCTCAAAGACATTCCTCCCCCACATGTCCTCCCTCTTGGAGTCCTCTCGTGTGAGGGTCTTCATCGGGGACGGCTTCAAGTTCTTGGCCGAGAACGAGTCAACGTACGACGTTATCATCACCGACTCGTCCGATCCCGTCGGTCCCGCCGAATCTCTCTTCCAAAAGCCCTACTTCAAACTTCTGTACGACGCGTTGGCGCCTGGCGGTCACATCTCCACCCAGGCCGAATGTCTCTGGCTTCATCTCCCTCTGATAGCTCAGCTGCGAAGCATGACGCGCGGGATCTTTCCCGTCGCACACTACGCGTTCACCACCATTCCGACGTACCCCTCTGGGCAGATCGGGTTCATCGTGTGCTCCAAGGAAAAAGGAAGAGTACTCAACGAACCGATTCGAAAGGTCAAGGACACTCGCTATTACAGCGAAGAGATCCACCGCGCCGCGTTCGTGCTCCCCGAGTTCGCGCGCGTCATGCTCGAAGACGGGGAAGACATTAGACCGTCGTTTGGCAGGGATGCTTTGGCCGCTAACGCCAAGGCAGAGGGCAAAAAGACTCGCAAGATTCTTCTTCTTGGTTCTGGCTTCGTAGCACGTCCGTGCGCCGAGTACGTCGTTCGTGACCCGTCCAACGAGTTGATCATCGGTGGGCATCTCCTTCGAAGTCACATGACAATGAAACTAATTCTACCCCCGTCAGCATGCAGGACACTCAGCAACGCAAAGGCCTTGGCCGAGGGTCTTCCGAACGCGACTGGCATTTCTCTGGACGTCAATTCTACTGCCGACCTCGAGGCCCAGATAGCTGCCCACGATCTCGTCATTTCCTTGATCCCTTACACCCACCACGCTGCAGTCATCAAAGCCGCCATCAAGGGAAAGACACACGTCGTAACGACGAGCTACGTCTCCCCTGCGATGAAAGAGCTCGAGGAAGAGGCCAAAGCGGCTGGGATCGTGGTGATGAACGAGATTGGTCTCGATCCCGGTATCGATCACCTTTATGCCGTCAAGACCATCTCAGAGGTACATGAGAAAGGTGGAAAGGTGAGTTTATGCAGTTTTTTGACGACGAGCTGCGCTAACGACCATTGATGTGAATAGATCAAGCAGTTCTTATCGTACTGCGGTGGGTTGCCTGCGCCGGAATGCTCTGGCAATCCCTTGGGCTACAAGTTCTCGTGGTCCTCGCGAGGCGTCCTTTTGGCTTTGCTGAACGCAGCTTCGTTCGTCTCGGAGGGCAAGCAGCTCGACATCACCGGAAGCGAACTCATGCAACACGCCAAGCCGTACTTCATCTCCCCCGCGTACGCCTTCGTGGCCTACCCCAACCGCAATTCGGTCCCATTCCGCGAGTTTTACGACATTCCAGAAGCAGAGACCATCGTTCGCGGTACTTTACGCTACCAGGGATTCCCCGAGTTCATCAAGGCATTGGTTGACTTGGGCTTCCTCGACGTCAGCGAAAAAGAATGGCTAACGGCGGATCTCACGTGGGCAGAGGTGACTCAGAAGGCTATCAGTGCCAACGACGCGTTCGAGAGGTAAATAGCGACGCACCTGCGTGATTCGTGATTGACCACCTATGCAGTTCGCTCGTCTCCCACATCAAGTCCGTGTGCAAGTTCCCCGACGAAAGCGAGAGCTCGCGCATCATCTCCGGGTTCCGGTGGATTGGATTGCTCTCGTCCGAGAAGGTGGTTCCGAGGGGACAAAACTTGCTGGATACCCTCTGCGCGCGATTGGAAGGTCTGATGAAGTACGAGCAGGGCGAACGCGACCTCGTCATGCTCCAGCACAAGTTTGTCGTAGAGTGGGCAGACGGAACCGAGGTGAGGATAGCGTTTTTAAGAAGATAACATGCTGACGGCGACGCGACCATAGCAAATCCTGACGTCGACGCTCGAGCAATACGGAGTGCCTGGTGGTCACTCGGCCATGGCGCTGACCGTCGGTGTTCCGTGCGGAATTGCTACTCAGCTCGTTTTGGATGGCGTGATAAATACCCCAGGCGTTCTCGCGCCGTACACCAAGGAGATTTGCGAGCCCATCCGAGCGATATTGGAGAGCGAAGGGTTGGGTCTGGTTGAGCGAGTTTTGTAGTATAAATAAGTACCACTTGAACCTTCAATTCAAGCGATCGATTTATGGAGTTATGGTCTCTTGACCACTCGCAACGATGTCGACGGCGCACCCGCGACGATCAGCAGACGATCAGCACCTCACCGAAACCTCTGATATTCAAGCAGAGACAGAATCTATTTTGCTCGAACATCTTCCGCTCGATCCAACCTCGCCGCCTCCTCTCCACCGCCAAAACCACCTCCAATTCCTCGTCCGGGGCCTCCTGCAGGGTTTTCCGTCCCGCTACGTCAGTCAAGACGCGAGCCAGCCATGGCTGCTCTACTGGACCCTCCAGAGTTTCAGCGTGATGGGCGTCGTGTTAGATCCGGACAATAAGCAACGGTGAGCTCTCTCTTTTTCGAAAGAAACGAGTTCGTTAGGCTGATGTTTACCACTCAGTGCGATCGACAAGATCCTTGCATGGCAGCATCCAGAGGGCGGGTTTGGCGGTGGGCCGGGGCAGGCTGCGCATCTCCTACCAACTTATGCTTCGGTCTGCTCGCTCGCGATTGTAGGTCAACCTGGGCCGGGAGGAGGATGGGACCATATCAACAGGTGCGCGTCCTAGTTGTTTTCGTCTTCGTCCTCTATTTCGACTTTGTTTCCGCTGAACACCGTATCTAACCCTCGCACAGGGAAAAACTCTACGCCTTCTTCATGTCCCTCAAACAACCCGACGGCTCTTTTCTGGTCGCACATCACGCCGAGGTAGACGTCCGCGGGACGTACTGCCTCCTCGTAGTCGCCTACCTCCTCGACCTCCTCACCCCGGAGCTGCTCGCGGGGGTCCCCGCGTTTATCGCGTCGTGCCAGACGTACGAGGGCGGGTTCGCGTCGGCGTCGCAGCCGTATTATGTCGCTGCTGACCTGGACCCGAGTGACGGTGACGGGGGCAGTGGGCCGCAGGTGATCCTCGGTGACGTGCGTCCTCCGCTTGGTGAGGCACATGGAGGGTACACGTTTTGTGCGCTCGCTTCGTGGATCATGTTACAGCCCTATCTCGATCTCGGTTCGACGACTACTGCCCAGACCGACCAGTCGACCCGGATAGATTACAAGCGGCTGTTACGATGGCTCGTGCAGATGCAAGGGTCCGAGATCGAGCTGGGCGGATTCCGGGGTCGGACGAACAAGCTCGTTGACGGGTGTTATTCGTGGTGGGTCGGGGGATGTTTTGCGTTGCTCGCATCGCAGGGTGTGGGTGGAAGTGGTGGCGGCAGCGGCGGCGGCGGTCATGCACACAACGCCGCTTCTACTGCCGCCGCGGCACACGACCCGACTTCACAGGCGGAGGGGGAGTGGGAGGATGACGTTGACGGTGAGCTGTGTCTTGTGCGTCTTGCGGCATCCCGTCCCTTATAATCCCCATACAGAGTCGGTGTGGAACAAGATGGCGTTGCAGAGGTACATCCTGTGCGCCGCGCAGCACCCAGCCGCAGGTTTGCGGGACAAGCCACCCAAGTGATTCATCCATTCTCGTGCGCTAAACAGAGTCTCATATAGAACGAACAGGAGCGCGGACTCGTATCACACATTGTACTGTCTCGCTGGGCTCTCGGCCGCTCAGCACTGTGTTAGTCCGCTCCCGGACCGACAGGCTGAGATCGATCGGGCGTGGAAGGAGACAGGTTGGTTGGCTCTGTTTCCAGTTTGTTTTGAGGGAGGAGGCTGAACGAACGAACGGGAGCAGATTCTCCAAACGAGCGGCTCCGTAGGGAATCGTTCGCAAGTGCGCTCTCGTGGACGGAGGAGGAAGGAGCGTCACAAGTGCTCGGAGGCGCTGTAAACCGGCTGGTGCGTCGTCGTTTTTTTGCGCTGCTTCGTCGAACGAACGATGAACGTCACGTTTTTCAGAACGCCACTCATCCCGTGTTCAATTTATCCGTGACGCACGCGACGGGGATCATGTCGCATTTCTACAAGCAGATCGTTGCGCGCCGCTGAATTCCTATCATATCTGTTTGTGATTTCACGATGACGGATATCTATGAATGCCGAGTATGTACTGTACGTGGTACGAGTCTGGTTCGAAGGACGGTGTACGACTAGGAGTATCTACTTGCGAAGGCGGAACATAGCGTCGTAATTTTTCTGTACTTATACATGCGCAGACGATAGTTACCGTGTAACAGATCGTCGTGCGATGGTTTCCTGTTATCGATCCGTGTTTCATTTCACCAGATTTGAGGTGGCAACAAACGTTTGATCGATACTTGGTTCGAAAAATAGACTTTTGCGGTACAGGGGGGTAGTACGCTGCATCTAAGCTACGACCGGGTCCACATTGCCTTCATCCTTGTCAACAGATGGCAGCTCCGTCGCTCCTTCCTCCACGTTACCCTCGTCACTGCCAATTGAGAGCGCATTGATTTCTGCCCCGGATTCGAATTCTGTCTTCTTCGAGATGGTTACTTCCTCAGTGAATTTAACATCCACCTCGATGTCTTCTTCTGACTTCATCATGATAGCCACGCCACCGTTTTCAGACAGCATATTGGATTGTTGTTCTGTCACGGTGAATGCAACGATCTCTTGGAGCTGTTCGCCGTACATGCTTCTCCTCACTTCCTCCAACACCCAGAGCTGGTTGTTGCCGGTCCGGGGATGCAACACGATTTTGGTCCCGTTTGCTGGGTTTGCTTCCCAGAGATCAAAGTTGAGGTTACAGTCCCCCATAGGCGTGAATCTACACCATCGTCCGAAGAGAAGGGCGGTCAGCGCGAAAACTGCAAACGTGGTGCGCCAACTCACCTCACGACGGTGGCCATCTGGTTCACGGCGAAAACCTTCCAGGCGAATGGAGCTATGTTACACTCGAGCTGCTGAGCTCGGACGACCGAGCCAAGGGGAACGGCAATGAACTGATCAGTATCCGCCGCTTGGATGAAGTAATTGTTGTCCCCGGCGGGCAGAAACTTCCACTACGTTTTCTTGTCAGCTACCGCTCTCGATTCCGATGATTCCGGGTGTCGAAGCGGCACTCCTGGATGAAAAACGCATACCTCTTGGCCGTTCTCGGCATTGTACTTGTCGCCGACGACTGTAGAGGAATATATCAGTTAACATCACCATTGACGGAAAACGAAGCGTGAAATGGACATACTGGCGACGTTGTCACTGTCAGCACGAGTAAGGTATGTACCCGTCTGGAGGTTAAGGAGGCGGTAATGGATGTTGGTTTTGATTTGAACCATTGTGGAATAAGATTGTAATGTGATGATGTTTAAGCAGAATCGAGTTGTTGAGGTGCTGAGGGTAGGGGGACTGACCGTACAGATTTTATACCTGAGGCAGTTCGATGGTCTGGAAACGACCAAGTCCGATTCGATACATCGTTCCTCCTGAGTTGCAGGTCCCCGTGCCTACGGTCGGACTGAGCTTGGCACCGGACCTGCGCTTCAGACTGCTTCCTGAAATCTGGCATGTAGCATTTTTGCATCCACACCCGAACGAATGGGTCAACGGGTACCTCAATCCACGACACCGGAAATCGGCTACCCATAGGACCGTACGATTGTACGATTAGAATACTAGTCTTGACATGCGGCCGAGCGAGTGTGAATTCTAACAATGTAACATTGTGAACAATAACTGACATGTGACTAGTACGACAACATTGTGCAACACCCACTGGTAGTAAGGCACTATGAGCAAAGATGCATTGATAACTTGCTTAGTATATGAATGCATCGGCAGTCATTATCGACCGGGCTAAATTGATAGTTCACTTTGTGCTGTCAATTATTCTTGGTCGGATCCGTATCTGGCTGAAAACCGGGTTGCTTGGACTCACACATGGCATGTACTGCCGCCGGACTAAGGTAAAAATATATTAGTAGAAGTTCCAGCAATTTAATACACGGAGTAATTAGATAACATAGTGTGAGGGTCTGGAATGGCAGCAGGCTCATAAACTGCAAGTTTTTGACCACTTGTTTAGCAGTGAGATTTTTTGCACAGTACCTTCTGATCTTGAATCCTTGATTAATGCGCCAGAGGAGCAGCGGAGTCTGACGCTAAATGTTTTGACCGTGCAAAAGGTCTCACTGCTACATAAGTGGTCACTCCATGATCGAACTTCTACCACTTACCTTCTACCAATTCGCAATGCGAGGATCTGACAACCTTGGGCACCGTCCACGTGAGCAGGGACGCTGATGGCAT
The DNA here is from genome assembly GCA_038092235.1 of Leccinum boreale. Lineage (NCBI taxonomy): Eukaryota > Fungi > Basidiomycota > Agaricomycetes > Boletales > Boletaceae > Leccinum > Leccinum boreale. Next base: position 100,328 of record JBBPPX010000028.1, on the reverse strand, counting down.
GTCACGCGGTATTGAAGAAGCATGGATGCCAGGATGGTCTCGCGCCGGGGGCCGCCCCACATTCAATGACAGTGTTTATTCCCACGCCCACCCCTGCTTACACCTTCAACTGAAGTCACGGTCGTGTTGTAATAAACGGTGATTCTGACGCGCCGAAGTAGGAACCAACATCGGGCGGGAGACCGTTACAAAATGCATATGGAGCGCACCGCCATGCCAGCAACGGTCTAGACCACGGTACTTGTCATGATGGGCCAGCATTCCTACCAAGTACTCATTCAAGCAGCAAGCTTGCCGGGCTTCACATGGACCGAGGGTAAACGGTGCGCGCAATTTCTGATATACTTTGCATTCCGTAACGTGTAGTACATTCTTCTCGTCCCGTGACACATCCCCAGTCGCCCCGTTCCTGTCGCCTGACGGTCGTTTCAGGAGGACAGCAATTGTGCATATGTTAGTACCGCGAAGACGGATTAGGTTTCAGGTCCCATGAGATGTGTGGTACGTAGCGTGTCAGCCAGCCAGCACGAAATAATTGAAGCCATGAGGCCATCCAGACGATAAGTCTAGTGCAGGACTGCAGTGTCTAGTACACTATTTTTGCTCAGGTTCGCATCTGAAAACGTCATCATTAGCATGAAGAGAACTCCAAAAACAAACGCTGAACCACCCCACATTGCTCAGATCTCCAGACGCAGCCAGGAGGTTGCTATCACAAGCTGGCAGACGCGTCTACTAGAGCCGATGTCACACGGAGCCTTTCAGTCTACGCTGCCATACACCCTGTTTTCAAGATCCGATTTGGTTGTTCATACCCTTACCAATGTATGGGCAACCAATCCACGTTCACCTCCTCCAACATCCATGTCTAACTGTGAGAAAAGAATAACCCTCCCTGAGAAAGTTTAAGGTGGGTGCAGACACGGAGATAAAATTGAGGAACGTCCAAACCTAATTTATCATCGTTCAGATGGGAACCAGAACGAGCCTATGACATTGACAAGATCAGAGCCAGGGCTCGCTACTACTCCATGTGTTGAATAATATCCAGGTAGAGCGTCCCAAAGAATCATCCGAGCTCGTTGTCCTATACTTTTACAGTCCGCAGCATGCCATTATCGCCCGTATCTCTAATTTCGTTCAATCACATCACGAAGCGTGCTGATTGGCATTGTCCTGTTCCTAAGTTTGAATGGACGATCCGTTCGGATGGAACACCGACAGTACCTTTCTCAGTCAACTCCCAAAGACGGAGGTTCGTGTTCATATATCCGTTGTGAACCCCATATGGTCAATGCTACCGTCAGACAGAGAATAACTTGCAGCAGAATGATTAATGTTGGTCCCGTGACTCAGATCGGTCAATCACGTCTACCGACGTTCTCTCCATGTTCAAAAGTGCCTTGCTGGTCTCACCAAGATGTTCCCAAGATTCAGCGCAGTAGATCAAGGTACACTTTGACCCGGCTATCCGGGTGTCGGTGCAAGAATGCAGCATACTGGATGTTAGGAAGAACTCTAACATCCATGTCGGGGTGAGGTCCATTCCGACCGTATGTACAGTACCTGCCTGCAGTGCAGGGGGAAAAGGAACTCAAACGGAACTGGTATTTTCCGAGCACTCACACATCTCAGGTATAAAATCTATCCTCTGTCCCCCTCTCTTCAGAATAACAAAACCGTCAACAACCTCACTACATCATGGTTCAAGTCAAACTAAACACCAAGTACCGCCTCCTCAGCCTCGAGACAGGTACATACCTCACCCGCTCCGAGGACAAATTCTCCAGTATGTCCTTTGTCTATGCTTCGTTTCAAACTGCTTACCGAATGCCATTCGACAGTCGTCGGCAACCAATTCACCGGAGAAAAGGGCCAGGAAGTATGAGTTTTCATCATCCGAGCCTTCACAACGACGACTGACATGCCGTCTCAGTGGGTGTTCCAGTCCACCGGCGGGAACAACTACACCATCAAAGCGGCGGATGGTGTTCAATACCTCACCATCCCCATTTCCCGCGTTTCCGCAGGTCAGCAACTCCAATGTGACCGGATCCCAACTGTTTGGAAGGTCTGGGACGTGGAATACATGGCCACAGTAGCAAGGTGAGTCAGTTGATCACGTACGCAGCTTCGCGCTGACCACTTTTTTTCGGGTCATATCACCTCTCATTCCAACTTGCACGATCGGCGTTGTACGGTCATATTTGGAACTCGAATATCGTCCTCTGGTTGTCATGTTGTGTTGTACAGATTGACGCCGATGCTCAACGAGAATCTCAATGTCGACGTCGAGGGCGTGAGATCAGAGGATGGCACCAAGATTCAATTGTGGCCACGTACTGGAAACAATCAGCTTTGGGTGTTGGAGGAAGTGAACAAGGATTAGTTTCTTTCTGATCGTACTTCAGATATGCAAATTGTGATGCGTAGCGGAGTATGTATTTGGTTTGAAAGATCATGTAACCTACACCGAATGACTCTGGTAATCAGTGAGGAATTTTGAGCATAAATGACAACTTTCATGAATGCTGGCTGGCTTTATTTGGAGATAAAGTTAGATTTGAACACGAGTGAAGGATCTCAATCAGAACTTTAGACTTCAAGTTGACTGATGAGGTCAACGTGTATTGGTAGTCCGACAAGCGCGGACTACAGAGTACTTACATGGAACCGGGGCTTGCCAGGCAGCCGCTACTGTCTACCCGCGACTCGGAGGTTGATGATATCACCTATCAGACTTTCATTGACGCTTTGGATGGGGCCGCAGAATCCGCAGAATCGCGCACTGCGCGCTTGAACAACTCCAAAGTTTGAAACTGTACTAATCGTGCGGCTGTCGCCGACTCGGATGGCACGAAGGTAGGTTGGAATTCTAGGTAAGTAGCTGAGATCACGAGGCGTAGTACCTAAGAATTTAAGTCCGTACTGAGCTTCGTTTTTCCTAGGTGGTACTACTACTACTAGTACATACTCCCAGCCTTTCTTCTTTCGCTTCAATCCTTGTCACCCATGGCAGAACTTGATCCCAACAGAGCAGCTCTTCCAGACTACGCCGCTCCAGAATTCGACGAAGACAAGAAATCGCTCATCAATTGCCGCGGGCCTCACAGAACCCCAAGCCATAACAGCTCTATGAGTTCTCCAGAACAACAAGGAAAAAGCAGTGTGGAATAGACGTAGAGAGGAGAAAGCCATTGCGGAAGCCGAGGCCAGAGAGCGCGAGCAGCTAGCCGAAAAACAACGGGCGGAGGAACAGGCGCAAATCTTACGGGAGGAGCGAAAGAAGTACCCGACCAAATTCGCCCCGATTCCTGATGTCCCTGTCCCCTCCGAACCCATGATCCTCCCGTCGCAAGTCGCAATCCGGAAGATTCAGCAACGCAAGTTCTGCGAGCTATGGTACTTTACCAACGAGGGCCTTGATGAAGCCGATGCCTCGCCATCCTACGCCCCAGACGATGACACCTTATCCATCGTCCTCTCAGCTGAGGGTTTACCCACTTTAGTCCCAGCCTCTTCCGTCCACAACAAGGCCAATGTCACGCAAGATGAGGAACTTTCCATGGAACAATTCAGCCAAGCCTCTATCCGTATGCTCCAGTTCGTGAACAACTACGTCTGTGACCACTCCCACGTGGATATGTATGTCCTCTTCTGGTCAGCTATCAAAAACCACAGGTGGCGCTACTCGCGCAACGAGAACCAGCAGCGCGCTCTCCTTGTCTACCAAGGCCAACAGAGGCGCTACTGGCATGACTGCATAACCTCGCCCAGGGCTTTTGATTTATCCATCATCGACGAGGATCTTTTGCGGGACACCTTTGACGACCTCATGATCCAAATACGAACGGAACAAACCAACATCATCAATTCGTAAGTGCCGCCCTCCCCCCCTCCTTTTAAGCCGTTGCTAATTATTCCCGTCTCTTCTCCCCCCATCCTGTTCACCCTACCTGACATCCAATGGCACCTGGCCAACGGCAACTCAACCCACTCGACACCCTGTCGACGTGCCACTTCCTTCCCTCCCCAGCATGTACGAGGAGTGCAAGTTGCTCCTCGCCAAGCACTCTGCGGCTCCCTCCCATGCCTCATCCTCGCAATCCCACCTGAGGTCCTTCAGCGTATCTAAGCGGCCCATTTCTCCCTCTGGGAATCAGCAGGACGTGCATCACAAACGGCAACGGTCTTTTCGCACCCAACCCACAGGCATCATCCTCGCTGTCTGCGCAGTGTGTCTCGGCAGACATCGCCACAACATAGCTCATTGCAATGCCTCTCGCACCTGGGACCAAGAATGCGACACTTTCGCAGAGCGCCTCGGCGGCGCCCTCTTCAGCCGACAAGACGGCAAGCAAATTTACTGCAAATGGCAACGAAACGGTGGTTGCGCACCGTCCCACCGCCCACTTCACATCTGCTCAGGTTGCGGATCTAGGTCCCACGGCGCCCAGCTCTGCCCTAGAGCTCAGAAAGCTCCATACAATGACGTCGTATGAAGCAAACGACTGGGCTCGCTCGCTCACTGAGGGCAACGCTGACCGATCGTTTCCATAATATTAATCTCTCCCTTAGTCTACAGCGTGGTTTCTACATATAATCCCCCCCCCCCAATAAATTTTCTGTCAATGTATACAATGGTGAGTTACATAAAGCCATCCGGAAAGGGCTCGATAAACATAGGTCCCTTTACCCTATCCACCCTGCTTCCTCTAATCGGGCCTTTCCAATCTTCCCCAATGTCTATCATTCGCAAAGCTGGCAAGACAGGAAATTCAGACTGATTCAGAATTTCTCATACCTGCTAACTTAACTCCTCCCCAGATTTTCCTCGCCTTCAGTCAACTCTGCGATCAGTTAATAATTTCCCCGCCACCAGGGGCAAATCTACCACCGTCTGTCACCACTGTTCGTCCCCCCATGGGCTCAGAAGCAGCCTATAGGACCATCCCCCTGCACCCCTTGCACACATGCCTCACTTTCCATCCCCCGGTGTTTATGGACACCTAGCCGATGCTGCTGCACAGATCTCCAGGTGGGAGGGCATCGGCCCCTTAAACAAGTGGGTCGACAACTACATTTTTTATTCAGAGCAAGGAGATTGCACCTACATCATTACAGTGGCTTACCTGCCGAGTGGAATCGAGACATCGGCAGGTCAAGCTCTCTCAAACGATCGGGTCCAAGGCTTAGGATCACCGGAAAGGAACATTCATGGAAGAGTTCAATGAAGATGGCAAGCATCCCTTACGAGATCTCGCTCCCACCTCCCCCAGATCGAGCCATGATCTGCTCTTTTCCTACAACCTTGATGACGTAGACTGCATCTCGAACCGCCTCGGCATCCTCTGAGAAACCTCAAAAGATCAGCCTTTCCCCTGCTACTACCTACATTGGTTTCGTCTGGAACCTGGACGAACGCGTGGTCACTCTCGCTCTCAACAAAGTAGAGAACCGGGCCACCATTCACTATTGGCGGAAGCGCTTGGCCCACACCCTCAAAATGCACAACGATTATACGGCAGAGCGGTCGCACGTACCTTACAGGTTTAGAACGCATGCTCGAGGTGTGTTTCGACAAACCTTTCATGCCTCATCGACCCGTCAAATGCATTGAAAACGACCTCGCATGGTGGAGTGAAAAAACTCCGCGCGGGCTTCCCCATCCTCCCCCTACTCCCCTTCACCGACATCCTTGCCATCTCTGATGCCAGCTCTGGCATGGGCATTGGTATTACCGTTGGCAAAAGACGGAGGGCCTGTCGTCTCCTCCCAGGATGGCTTGCAACATAGGCGATTCCACAAGAGACATTGGCTAGGCAAAGGCTCTCGGCTTTGAGCTCCTCGTCCACGCACTCAATGCCAACACTACTGTGTTTCTGTGACCTTCGACAATGTCGTGACCACGAGGAACGCAGAATTGTAGACCCGCTCAGTTGTAGCACCACATATTTTGGTGATAGATATAAATTCCACGGAGGCAGTGAACGGACACGCAGATAAGAAACCATGATATGGACGTGCTTTTCAAATCATTGAGTCCTCACCGGAGCTATCAGATATGGCTGACTCCACATGTGAACCTATCTGATAATCAGATACCGAGTACAAAGAGCGAGAGAGCAGTTTATGGGTGAACCCCCTGCACTTGCCCCATCTGATTTTGATTAGGAACTAGTAAGGCTATGTCGACGTGTGGAGGCGGCACTATGAGAACAGTGGCCTGGAAAGCACCAAGTGGCACCCACAGTAAACCGAGAGAGAAAACAAAAGGTCAACATAAACGGGACGAAGAAGCTCTTGAGAAGCTCTCACTTTTTCATCATCTTTCCGTCCATCGTTGTCACGACCTGGACGGTTTGACCGTTAAGAGACTCGTGCCAGTGCCATAGTGAGAAATTTCAAATCAGAATGCTGCAAAGCAAACTCATTTCAAACCACGGACGAACTCAACTGGTACAAGAGGCGCTCGGTCTGGACCAGTCTGTGCGGCAGAAATGGTACAATTTCGACTACCGTGATTGAAGGAGGTCTATTTGGTACTTTGAACCTCTACAAGAAGATCACGGTGCCATCTCGCGAGACTGATCCGGATAGTATAGTATGATATTATAAACCATATCCTGTCACCTTCCTACTCGCGTGCAAAGTGTCTGCCATGCGGAAGGTATCATATGCTACGGCTCCACAGACAAGGTGGCGGCTCCGACAAATTGGATGATGGTGGCAACGAATCGATAACAATAACAATAATGATCAAGAGCCTATTCAAGGCAACATATTCAAGTATGTCACTGAGGGCGCTTTCATACGTCCTAAATATATCCACACAATGATGAGTACGGAAACGGAAACGGAAACGGATCATGACAAACATACATACACGGTCTTCCGAAAGCTCGAACAAGTCACGCGATGACGCACGAATCCTTCGTCTGGGTAACATCCACCTTGTCCATCAATAGCCGGTTCCGCACCCGCAGATCCTCGACCTCCTCCTGCAGTACACGCGACCGCGCCCCCTCCTCCCGCCTGAGGTCAATCAACGCGGGCAGCAGCTTCGCCACGCTCTGCCACGCCACGCATCGCCTCTGCAGCGGAGGCCGGAGCTCCGACGGCAATTGCCGATCCTCCGCGGAACCAAACTCGGTCCACGTGATCCCCATCTCAACCGCGCAACGCGCGGGGAGGATCCGACTCAGGAACATTGCCACGGCGCTCGCGTCGCGCGCTTGGGAGGTACCGATCGAGAACGTCTTCAGAGAACCAAAGGGCTTGAGTGGGGTGTGGGACGAGGGTATCTCGGCCTCGCTGGCGTTGATGTACAAACCGAGGATGCACAAACGGGGGCAGTGCGTCGCAAACGGTAGGAGTGCGCAGAGATCGAGTGTCGACGCGTCTTCTTCGATGAAGAGCGGTTCTGCATTCAACATGAGGGTTTCTAGGTTGGGCCATTTGCTGGCCAGGTCTTCGATCTCTTCTAGCGTGATCCTAAGAGGATATTTGTGTACCAGCTCAAAGCAAGTCAAGTTCGGAAAGGTGAGGACGGGTTTGATGGTATCGTAGGATAGTTGTTGCTCTACAGAGAAATGGGTAGGGAGGACTTTGTGGTACATTTGAACACTCAGACTTGTTAGAAGTTGACATTTTTGGGACAGCGTGGTGAGGAAGGCACGGATCTCCGTTGGTGTGTGGTCTGTGTATGAATTGACATACAATGTCGTGATATGGATGGGCGCGAAACTTGAGCGGAAGAAACGGTCGAGATCGTCAATTCTGACGGACAAGCTGAGCTCGCGTAAGCATGGAAAGGCATCTACCTGAAGGACGGGGGAAAAGGATGCCACGTTGATTGGGTTTCCACACCCGAGCTTGAGGTCCTGATTGAAGTCCACTACACCAATGTTCTTGGCTCGGGAAAGTTCTTCTATGACTGCGGACGTATAGTGAAATTCTGGTAAGACGATCTTCTTGAGCTCCGGCAAATTTCGTAGGAGAACACGAAGCTCGGCGTCGATCGGATTGCCAGGGGATCCGACAAAAAGTACGAGCGTATGTAGGTGAGGTGCACGTGCACACAGATCAGTATAGAAATCCGGTCTGGGATGTAGTTGTGAAGGCGCGGTAACGGAGAGATGTCTGAGTCGTCGATGGAGGAATAATTTGCAGCGCTCCATGTGAGCGGGGCTGGTATACATCCATTCCAGGGTATGCATGTTGGGCAAGATCTCCAGAGAGGTCCGCGTCCTGGCCACGTCATCCAGCAAGGGGTATATTTCGAGATCGTACATGGAGGGTCGAAACCTGAGGAAGCGGACGCGGGAGGCATACTTTTCGAACCTCAACCAGTCGCTGGCTTCTGGAAGTGTCTGAAAGCACTGAAAAGACTAGGTGAGTGGCGGCGGTCCAAGGGTATGGAAGGGGGACTACTCACGTATTCCAACTTTTTTTCATGGGGGCATATCGGTTTCAGTAGACGGAAGAGGCGGAGAAGGTCGTTGACCTCTTTCCAGATGACGTCGAGGGCTATCTCAGACCATTCTTTGCAGACGCATGCATTCGCGACGTTGGCATTCCTGTCCAGAAAATTGAATATGACATCGAGGAGTTCTGGGATGAAGAGAACCCGGTGGGCTGGCAACGCAAGTGAGATATCCGAGTCAGTGATCAACCGCATGTTGGATGAAGCAAAGCCGTGGGATTCGTTTGAACCACAACTTGAACTTGTCCGTACAAACGTCGCGCCAAGTTTCAACATAGGAACGGCCTGCCTACGGGAGACTGAACGAATCACGACCCAAACCAAGTTCGTCTATCATACTACCGATCATATGCTTATAATAAACCAGCAGTAGTTGGAAAGTATTTTACCGATACGGCAACGCATGCTATGCAAGATACGCTCAGGCTGCATCCATCTTCAACTTGAATTACGTAGGTCCATCACACCTTGATACTACCTAAAATTTCTCTGCTCATGTGATGGTACCCAGGACCTTCTTATCGCCCATTCCCAGTCCGCGGGGTGATGAATATTTATGCTCCCAGGGACAGGAACATCCCGCTACTTCTAAGTGAATATCATACCTAACTGGCAACGACTCCCATGGGACGTGAAATCGCACGGATATCGAAATGAATCGACGTCACTGCCGCGTCAGTGCAAAGTAAGTATCGTTGCGGCACTCCATGTAATCGAGGAGGTCGGTAGGTCGGTAATAATAGTGAATCTGCGACGCTAGGTGCAAAACTGATTACCCAAGGATTCTCCCTGAACCACGAGTCTAATAATGTTGGCTGTGTCTCCTCAGACCAATCAACGGATTGGGTTATCATGAAGTTGTGAGAAGATTACCTCGCCATGGCGCAATCCATCTTGAGGCCGGACCATTCCAAGTCCAAAAAAGGTCGCACGGCTTTACCAAAAGCATGAAGTACCACATGTAAGTACGCGGATACTGTTCGTTCTTTTTTCATAAACAGGCTGCAAGGCCCACATAGGCCCACGGGCACCACCGCCACCCAGTCATCCATTAAAAGTGGCCCATCCCACCGCGTCTTCCCTCCCGTCTTATCGCCATGTCCTTCCGAGACGCTCACATTGAACCAGGTAATGATCTCAGCGCTCCCGAGAACTATGTTCTCGCGGACGGAGTGGCACCCAACTTCGAGACATACCTCTTTTACGCCCGGGAACAGCGAGACAAAGAGGCGGCCGAAGCACGCAGGGAGGGTCAACGTCCACCTACCGGCTGGCTGAGCGATCTGTTTGGCCTTGATTATGGTCAGGACCACGACTCGATCGTTTCTAGCGACGAGAAAAAGGGTGGAGAGTCCGACGAAGCCGGAATTCTCACTGTCTCTGACGCCGAGTATCGCGCGGCTTCCAGCTCACTCAGGACCGCTACTTGGGGCGCAATCTTTTATCTCATCACTACTGGTACGGCATCGTCGCTCCAGTGACTGTGTACTCAACTGACAAGCCATCTAGACATTCTCGGTCCGTACTCGGCGCCTTTTGCATTCGCTCAGGTTGGATACGGCCCCGGTGTTGCGTGTTTCGTCGCTTTTGGTGTCATGGCAGCATACAGTGGTTTTTGCCTCTGGCACATGTTCATGAAATTGGATTCGGAGAGGTTCCCGCTCAAATCATTTGGCGATCTTGGCCATCGTATCTTCGGGAGTTGGTTCCGCATTGGTGAGTCCCCGCTCCCTTGACAAGCGAATTACCTTGACAGCCTCAAAGTGTGCAATGTTTTGCAAAGTTTGCAGCTTATCTTCAACGTTGGTCTTATCATCCTCGGCAATGGTCAGGGTCTTTCCCAAATGGCACAGTTCAGGGTATGTGTCTGCATCCTCCGTCAATTGGGTTGTGAAAACCTGACATCTTGTTTGCGAAACCAGCTATGCTTCAGTATCTGTAACGTCGTATGGATGCTAGCTGGTGTGTTATGCTATTACTTATAAGAACACATGCTCACTTTTTTCCTATCTAGGCATGATTCTGGGTCAGATAAGAACATTACAAAAGTTTGGTTGGATTGCCAACTTTTCCATTTGGCTCAACATCATTACGTTGATCATAACGATGGGTGCCGTTGCTCATACCGCCCCCAACTTCGGGGCTGCTTTGACTGCCTATGGTATTCCGCCAGGGCCAGTCCAAACTTTGGCGATCAACAAGCTACCTTTCGAGACCCAACTCGACGGTATCATGCAGATTGTGTTCTCGTACGGTGGCGCGTAAGTTCATCTTTGCCGAGTATGTACAGTTTAGTCTGATCGAGTACTCATTCTAGAATGATCTTCGTCGAATTTATGGCCGAGATGCGCCGACCGATGGACTTCTGGAAGGCCATGGCCTGCTCCCAGGTCTTTATCAGCGTCGTATACATGTTCTTTGGGTTGTTCGTCTATTCATACCAAGGTCAATTCGTTATTAATGTGGGTATCTAGTACAAGTGTGCCGACTGGACTGATGACTCACTCACGTTTTCCGATCAGCCTGCAAACCAGGGTGTTTCTCTTTATAGCTTACAGACGGCTACGAACGCCATCTCCTTGGTCGCGGGTCTCATTGCCGCTGCGTTATACGGCAATATCGGTGTCAAGGTCATCTACCAAAATATTCTGGTCGATCTATTCCGTGCTCCGAAGTTGACGGACAAGTCCGGAAAGTATCTCTTCGGCGTGTTGGTCGTCGTTTACTGGGCCCTTGCCTTCGTCATCGGTTCCGCTGTTCCCCAATTCAGCAACATCTCGTCACTTGTCGCTGCCGTCTGCATTTTCCGTGCGTTCTTCTTTCTTCCTTTCAATGTCATTGGTACTGACATGCTTGGTATTTTCTGTAGAATTCACATACACCTTCCCGCCTTTCATGATTCTCGGTTATGTCATGCAGATCGATGCGATGTCGGGCGATCGCCCGTATGATATCAACAATCCTCACGCGTCCCGAGTCGACAGCTGGTGGAGTATCTCGCGATGGGTACGCGCTTGTACGTGCATTTCCTTTTTTCCCCCATTGCTGGTGGTTTGCTGATCATCCCTCGCTCATTTTTGTTTCGTTACAGACAAGAAACGTTTTATATTCAACACGTGGAACTTGATAATCACGATCGCCTGTCTGACGACGGCTACGCTGGCGTCGTACGCTGCCATCAAGTCGATCATTTTGGATTTCAAGACGGGAACGTCTGGAACGTCGTTCGGGTGTGCTTCTCCTGTTGCGTAGTCATTCTTGGTACCCAGGGCTCGGATCTGAACGATGTTATGCTATATCGGAGGAGTTTTCATCACACTTTGTCGCTAGCGGCGATTTTGTTATGATACTGATGTATGTAATGAGTAGAAGTACTAGTTGGTATGAGAAAAGCTAACTTGACGAGAAATACAAGCAATGGTCCGTCTAACGAGACCAGTATACATATGCAGGGGGGCTTCAAGTTGATCAGGGAGTCACCGAATGACCTGGTCGCTTGTATCCGGCTTACATCGCATTTCATTCGATTCGAAGTGAGTTTGGAGTACCCGGTGAGGAGGATCTGATCTGGGACAGCACTAATTGATTCGATCTCAGGGAGCCGAGTCGTCTCATCGATCTGCGTTCGTTCAATAGATGGAATTGTCGTTCGAGCGAGGGGATTCCACCCAACCCCTTCACGCGAGAGGCTCCGCCGCATGTGGATGATCGTATCATGCACGGACACGGTCCGAATCCCGGACTCCAGGGCCTACAGTCATCCCCCGGCACTTGCGACAATTACATTCAGAGAGCATGTACACTATGAAAATTAGTACAATGGATTGTGCTAATTAATTCAAATGTTTGATACACAAGCAATCTAAGATAGAAATGAAGTTACGAGCTGCTGCGCAGAGCGATGCCGGTGAGAGAGGTTGGTACGACTCGGAGGTGTCCAATTTCTTTTCCGTGGCAAGATATACCAAATATGGTAATGTCTCCAGAACATGCCGCGTGATAAAGGCAAAATCCATTTATTGTTTATCACACTTCGACAACACAACTGATGTCACTATATAATTGGGATCCCTTCTGAATTTAACTATTACTACCTTCTACTGTTCTTTGATTTAGAAATATATGTGTTGTTGTGACTCGCCGGCCGTTCGAAGTTTCAGTGTCGCAAGTGCCGGGGGATCCCCGACTCCCACGATAGTGGGGGTTGTCACAGCAGAGAATGTCAGGCACCTGCAAATGAGACCGCACGAACTTTTTACTATTCTTGGTATTTGTTTTTTCTTTGTCAGCTATGCTGACTATCTCATCCACGAAGTCGTCCGTCAGCATGTTGCATGTTGATCGTAATTCCACCAGAACAGCGAATAAGAGGAAAGCTTCTATCGACATTTCTGAACGTCCTCCCTCCAAGAGGATCCAATTCGGAAACGTGGAGGTCGACCATGACGAGGATGAATTGTAAAAACAACTTTTTTTTTCTTTCGTTCGTTGTGAATGTATCATTATTAGCAGTGTACGAGTATCACTATAGCTCTAGTAGGCAGCCGAACACAACGACGAATTGTATAGCTTACTCTCTGAAATCAATAAAATGTTTGACATCTCTCTTTACGTCGGAGTTGGGGACTGGCGCGGGCGCCGCTACGATGACTGTACTGTGAGCACATGTAGATGATCATACCATGCACAGACACGGTCCGAATCCCGGACTCTGGTGGGGACACCCAGAGTCCATATTTTGCTCGCTTGCCTGTATCATCCGCCTGGTGTCCATGTCATCCTCGATTACTCATTTCTCGATGGCGGCGGAATCAGTGATCCATCATGATGATGACGGACGGTAAATGACGCGGTCCGAGATGATCGAATCTACTGTGAACCCACCATATGATCATTATGTATGGTCGGACAAGTAATCCAAGTATCCCAACCTCGGGGCCACAGGTTTTGGGCATTACCGTGGTCATAATCTCATGGATACCAACTGCCACGGCTGCCAGCCGACGGGGTACTGACTTTACATCTCGACAGGTGTCGCCGCTCGCACTGGCCGATGCAAACTGTGGGTGTGCCTTTTTGCCTCCATATATCAGAAAAAACGCAGCCATGATATAGTATCAGACCATCAGAATTCAATCAGAATCAGAAAAAAAAGGAATTGGCAGTTCAAGTTACTTACTACGTAGTTGTACTTCGTTGGTCAACCCGCAGGCCAATACTACCAATTAGAGCTAGTCTCCCGTAGAATCAGAGCAGCTAGCAGCGATTCGCGAAGTTCCGGATGCGGCGCCCAAGTGGGCGCCGCCAGAGGATCCCGGCGGATGGTCTCTCGCTCCGATGGCGGTGGCAGAAGCGCTGATGTAGTATACGTACAGCCTGAAGCCAAAGTTGGTCTTCTCGCCGCATACTTACATCACGGCGGATCACGGTGCATGTCGTAAGGATACCTCGAAGAATTCGTTTACTATTTCTTGGTGAAACGCCTGCCAGGGAGCAGGGATTGAACGTTGATTAATGAAAAGAACTCACCCTCTCAGGCCGACAAGTTGACGAAGTAAAAATAAGCAAAGAAAAAAATATTCTCACAGATTCAGCGGATGTCCGCAAATTCAGATCCTCACTATCATGGTGATGAAGAAAATATTCATAGTTTATAGAATAGAACGCTAAATACGTGTGCTATGTACGCCGCATAGCTACTAATACCAACATCGGAAAGAGAAAAATAGTAAGAGGCACTCAATCTATCTGTCAAATACTAGCATATACATTAGGGCTCCAGGTTACACGGAGAAGAGATAAAGCTTGATGATATTACGCGTCGACCATAGATATCAATAGAGCATTTGCGACAACACCACCCGGAGATACACCGAGCATCGACCGGATTTTTTAGAGACCGCGGGCCTCGAGCTGACTACGGAAGAATTTTTGGAAGCCGGCGACGTGATCAATGTCCATGAGCGTGTAGTGCTCTCCAGGGACGTCCGTGTAGAGGGGCTCGCTGCGGCAGAAATCTGCCCAAGGCTTAAGCTGCTTGTTCAACCAATCTTCCTTGGTACCACGGAGCGGGATGGCGTAAAAGACGTCGAGCGACTCTGAGTGAAAGAAAAAGTCAAGTTCGTGTCAGAAACCATCCCGGAAAAAAGTGGAGGAGAGGCGCGACTCACCGACTGAACCGCCAGGCTCGTACGACCTGCCGCACTCGATCAATGAAGCGGCGATGTCAACCCAGTGCTCGAGCTTCCCTGGAGTCAGCTGGAGTTCGGAGATGCGTTCTGGTGGCGACAGCTTCCACAGGTGTTCCAGCTGCTCTTGTCGCGTGAACGGCAACAACGAGGGCTCGAGGTCGTGGGCGTCTTGCTTGGATATGAGACCGAGGAAGTTCGCGAGGTTGAGCATACCGCCCGTCCAGTTGATCTCTTGCATGCGGTCATTGATATGGGGAGGAATGTTGAGGAGACCGGTGAACTTGACTTGCTCGCCCATGGCTTCGAGGCGCTTGGCCACCTCGAATGCGACGACACCACCATACGAGTAACCAGCGATGGCGTAGGGACCGTGGGGCTGAGTCCTCCTGACGGCCGCTGCGTACGAAGACACCATCTCGTCCATGTTGCCGAAGCATGGGTGCCCGGGCTCAAAGCCTCGAGCGCGGAACGCGTAGAAGGGACGCTCGTTGTGGAAGTATTTGGCAAGGTTAACGAAGATAAGAACTTCTCCAACACCGGGGTGGACCATGAATATCGGGGTCTTGTTGCCCGTGAGGTTGAGGGGCACGATGGGATCGTACTCCTCAACGACCGCGTCCTTGGAAATTAAGGAGTCGACGTATTTCGCCAAGTCAGAGACTATGGGGTGTTTCAATATCTGGACGGTGGGGATCTCGGGCAACTGGAACGCAGCCTCTCCATCGCTCTTGAGCCTGATGACGTCAAGGGAGGTACCACCGAGCTCAAAGAAGTTTTGGCTAGCAGACATATCGCTCGCGTTCAAGTCGAAGATGTTGGCGTAGATGCCAGCCAACTTCTTCTCTGTCTCAGTAGAAGGAGCAACGAAGCTGGCGTCGCGTGCAATGCTCAGTAGCTCCTCTGCGCGGGAGATGTGCGTGGCGAGTACACCCTGCTTGAGTTGCTTGAGGAGACTAGACCTAGAAAGCTTTCCGAGAGTGGTCTTCTCCATTTTGTCAGCGGGGATAGGGACGATCAACTGTGGCGGGAGCGTGATCATCTTGACAGAGATATCGCGGAGAGCACGTTGAGTAGCGAAAAGCTTGGCGGGAGCATCCTCGTCGTTGAGGTTGAAGGTAGGGGAGTAGAAGATGGCGAAACCTTCGGTATCCTGTCCAGTCGGGCGGTAGGGTGCAGCGGCAAGGAATGAGTGAGTGACACCCTCAACGTTCTGGAGATGAGTTTCCAGCTCAGGAATACCGTAAGAGATACCGTGGACGATGACGGTGTCCTTCATACGCCCGCTCAGCCTTATCTTCCCGCCTTCAATGATCCCAACGTCACCGGTGCGGTACCAACCACCCTCGACGAAGCTGGAGGACGTTGCTTGGGGGTTGTTGTAGTAACGCACAAATATCATGGGGCCACGGACTTGGAGTTCTCCGACCTGACCGTCAGGGCAGGGAGTAACACCGTCTTCGGGACTCGCGATGCGCATCTCACCCCCAGGGATGGGCGCACCGAGCTCCAAAAACTCGTATGGGGGAGGAGTTTCCAACAAGTCAACCTTATCGTAGATGAATCCAGCGCTAAACATACAATGAGTTGGGGATACCACGATATAGATCGATAACTTACGCGGTCTCTGTCATGCCAAAGCCGGGAGCCATGATGAATGGGGCATCACCATTCTTCGCGAGGTTCTTGAGTGTCTTGCAGAAAGCGACGGCGGTGTTGCTGACGATTGCTTCTCCACCGCTGTTGATGCGCTTGAAGCAAGAGAGGTTAAACGTGCCGAATAGGTCCTCGCGGTGCCCGAGGTCGCGTTGAAGCTTGGCCAACAAGAAGTTGGGCGCAAACACGTGCTCGATCGACTAAGTGCGGATTAGACGACGTGTCAGGCCTGATGAATGCAGATCACAAACCTTCTCCTCGATCAAGCGAAGAAACTTCAAGGGATCAGAGAGGATGACAGACGCGTGGACATGCAACTGCGAAGAGCCGAACAAAAGTGGCGTCATATGCATTTCAAGTGATCCGGCAACGTGGTCAAATCCAACCCCTGGTTTCATTTTAACAAACCATCCAGTACCTGGATATATATATATATAACTCACAGTTCATGATCCTGGATTCTGGAGTAAGGCGATAGCTTTCATTCTTGGCAAGGGAGGCGGCAATGATGGTACGATGGGTGTGCACGACAGCCTTGGAGAAGCCGGTGGACCCAGAGGTCAAGAAAAGGACGGCATCGTCGTCAGGCTTGGGTTGGTGGACAACAAAGTCCGTCCCAAGATTTTCGGCAGTGGCTTTTACCTCCGAGAACAAGCGGATGTCGAGACCAGTGATTGACTGCACCTGGTCTGCGCCGCTCTCGTTCGTCAACCAGGTTGGCGAAGAGAAAAGATTTTTGATGTGAGCAATGTGACCTTCCTTGTGCGATTGCTGAGCGCTCAGGGCTGGCTGCAAGCAAGGCACATAACCGGCGAGGAGGCAGGCCCAAACAGCAGCCATGTTGTCTTCATGTTCAGTGAGGTAGACAACGACGATCGAACCGGAGGGCTTGCCCCAGGTACGGATAACCTTCGCCAGGGAGAGAACGTATTGGCTAAACTGGCTGAACGTCTTGGTTTGGATGGAGTCATGGGCCGAGGAGGTAACGAAGCTGAGCTCGTGATCAGGATATTGAGAGACTGCCGAAGAGAGAATGTCTAGAAGAGTCTCTGGGACGGTGGCACTCGCAAGAGAAGCCTTCATATCACGGTTGGCATCTACAGGGGCGATGGAAGAAGAAACTGCAACGGGGGCCATTGGTAAAGATAGAAGTATGCAAAGGTAGAATGGATGATTGAGTGGCGACGTCTGGAAGAAGAGCGATTTGGTGGTTGTGTATCCACTCTGCTTAGGCCGACCTCTCTTTATATGTTACGGTAGGCAGATTGCTATTGCGATGCTGAACCGTTGAATGTCACATTTGGCTGTGTGGCGACCAATAATTTAATTCCAAGAGCGGGACAAGAAACTTGAGCGACGGTCGCATCAGGATAACTGAACCCAGTAAGAGTGCTTACTCTCGTTGTGACGCCGATCGATTATAGTCCAGGGTTGACAAATAGCAACGTGGGCAATGCACCATGCCAGTCGTACCTAACATACCGCTTGAAGGAGGGAAGGCACTGCGCAACAACGGTCGATATGATAACACGTTCCGAGGGGAGCCAGACGAGCCTCATCGTGACATCGGACCAAGTAGGCAGGCCTTGAACCTGTAGTTGAAAACGAAGACGATGTCAAGGATAACTTTCAGTCGGTCTGGGTGAACTTGTGAACAAGCTCACGTAGGTGCTTGACATCCTCCGAGTGACTTCGGAAACAATCTGAGGTATAAACTTGAATCTGATGAATGAGCACGAGGTGTACTACCTTCGACTTACTAGTCCGCTGCCATTGATGGCCGCCTTTCTCCCGCGATGATCGATGAGCCTCCCTGCCTCGCCCTGCCAGTCGTCATCGAACCTACGGTCGTCAATTCATCGCCATGAGGCATTCAGCGCCTCCATTTCGTGAAAGTACTGCTTTCACTCGGACTTCTGAGTTGCCCGGGCTCTATTGTTGACATGACATGAACGCTGAGCGCTTGAGCCAGCTCAGTGCTTGAACTTTGCAGAAATTCCCGCGCCACACTTCCACACCTCCATGGAGATTGCACCGGGCCATCATCATGGTGTGTCACTGTGAACCCCATTCTGCTTGTGCGCATACTTAGTACCTCAGTTCCACACTAGGATCTTCCGCTACCAAGTACTCAATACATCGAATCCATCCAAGTCGGCCCGGATTTCGCACTTCCATCACGGATGCTGGAGCGACTTACTCAGTAACTGTCTCAGTGACAAGTTGCAACTATTAGTCAACTGCCAAAGAAACAGAGTGCTGCGCAGGGAAAGCCCGCAGTGTTTTTCGTAGAACGCCACAAATGCTCTAAGCATTTCTCCGAACGGATGATATTCGATGATTGAAATGAGTATCCAAATGTCAAGCATAGTCCTCAATACTTATCCACTGCCCACTGGGTTTCTTACTGTTGTACAGTGTAGGTGACGATCTCCTAGATTTCTATCCTTGTGCATTGCATCCGGTACTTTGTCCGCCAACTACGCGCCTGAAGGTGGTCGGTCCACTGAAGTCGTAATAAGAAGAGCGGTCATTTTGTGACTCCAACGATGGTTTATCACCGCCTGCCTCTAATTGTGCCCACTTATCCCCAGACGGTATCCGAGCATAACTTCTGCCGGTCCTCAGATACTACACGATGGTCTCAGTGCTTAATTTTTTATTTTTATTCCCCTTCATGTCTTAAGTTATGCCGGATCGAATAACCAAGGTTTTACCGACCTTGATACCTTCTGGTGATTCGAGGTCGGCGATCCACTTCATTCCTCATACTCGATCCGATTTCGATTGTGCAAGCCATCGGTATGGAGAAGATTTGTCAGAAAGGCAATGTCTACGCTAGTTTCAAAGCGATGTCCCTCACACCAACAAATGATGGGGCCAGGGCGGCAACGGATCAGGGGTTCTCAGTGATTCCGGACCGCCGATTACTTATTCATATTTGTTCCGTTGGAGCTTTTCCCCGAGCTCGAATCACTCTGATCAAGAGTTGGTGTGGGTGTTTGGGTTACGGCAACTCATGTCGGATGCCGTTATACCATCATATCGCTTCAACTTGACCGCTACCCAAAGATAAGAGAATAGGCTAATTAACAAGTAGCCGCAGCAAAGCATAGGTAATCGCAAGCCTTGCTGTAATCTCCCATGGGCCTATGCTTGTTTGACAGTTCCCGCAGCGACGGCTCGAGAGGAGATATTCATATCCTCATTAGCGCAATCGCACTAAATTGTGATGCCAGGGACGACGTTGTGGTCGAGACGTGCACTGGCTGACATGCGGAGTCCATCCACTGCACAACCCCGCCGGTGACGCGGTCAGCACTGGAGCATCTCCGAGGTACCTAGCACAGGGTTCAATATTTATCACACTCTCCATTCCGACCTCGACAAAGGGAAATGACTTCACGTACCTGGTACTAGGTCAAATCAAATCCCGGCAGTGCCTTTGAGACAACGCGCGCCGTACGGCGCTGAAGCGCTGATGCGGCGACCAAGTTGAGAGGCACCACTTTAGTCACGGACGGAAGCAGAACTACCTTTCACCTGTTCACTTTTGAATGTAAATGCAAACAGCGCGATCCGGATGAAATTGTAAACCCGGAACCGACACTGCAAACTTGATGTTTCACTGTCATTCGACAGCTTTCCGCCAACGACTCGGACTTACAAATAGATATTTAGCTCCATCATGGCCTGGCTTGGTTAGGTTGTCGAATCCGTCGGGAAGTGTCCTTATCAACAACTTTGTCCCGTGAGACACACCCATCCTACCTCTTGCTGTTGATCCTAATCTTCCACTTTTTCGTAGACATCACTCCCACCTGAGTTACCGTCATTTGAAAATGCGAGCGCTCAGATTCGAAAAGACTGGCTCGTTTGACGACCTCACCATCACCACCCTCGAAAAGCCCACCCTCAACCCAGGAGAGGCGCTCGTTCGTGTTAAGGCTGCGGGAATCAACGGGGTGAGTGTGTTTGCCACCCAATCCCCGCATTCTGATTCTGATGGACGAACTCTTACATGTAACTCTGTTGTATAATCAAGTCTGACGCAGCAGCCGTCAAGGGTATCCTACGGTTTGTCACCGTACCACGTACCCCTGGTCGAGACTTTTCCGGAGAGGTCGTGGAAGCGGTGGATGAAACAGGCACACCCGCAAATGCGTGGCTCGGTGCACAAGTATGGGGGACTGGCGGTAACCGAGGGTTCACGTCCGACGGAACGTTTGCTGAGTGAGACCCCAACCCAGCCTCTTTCTTCAATGCGAAGTGTTTCTGACACGACTTTTTTCGACCCCAGGTTCGTCAAGGTCCCATTGGCTGCACTAAGTCGCAAGCCAGAGACACTGAGTCACGTCCAGGCCGCGAGCATGACCCTCCCGTGGCTGTGCGCATGGATCACGATCGAAACGCTTGCCAAGGTCAAGAAGGGGGACAACGTCATAATCATCGGTGCGCCGGGTCCTCTTTCTCAGTATGCCAAGGGTCACTCATTCCCTGCGTGTCCACGCGTCCACAGGCGCTCGTGGTGGCATTGGCTCCGCGGCAGCGCAACTTTGTAACGACCGAGGTGCCCGCATATTTGGCACGTATACCTCGCTCGCGAACGCCACTCCACCACCATACGTGACTCCCATCGAACTCTCGTCAGAGACGGCTATCCGCGACGCGATCGCACAAGAAGGCCTGCAAAACAAGATAGATGTCCTGCTCGACTGTGCAGGTTATGAAAAACCTTTCAATGATGCAGTCTTCACCATGACGCCGGACGGCTCCGGCCGCGTGGTTGTCATGGCTGTGCACGCAAAAGATGGCATGTTCCCGATTGACATGCGCGCCTTCTACGTAAAGGCGTTGACGCTCAAGGGAATGTCGTCGGGCATCCTCGGTCAGACTGAAGTCAAGGAATTTCTGGACCTGCTCGCTGCAAGGATCGACAGTGGTGTATTCCAAGGACCACAAACCGTCAATCCTGTCGACATGAACCTGGAAGCAGTGGTTGGGGCACTGAAAGAAATACTGACGCGGTCCTCGCACGTCCGTTCGGTCATTATCCCATAGGTACAGAGGGGATGAGCTCACAGAGGGGATGAGGTGACTTCTGTCACATGTCGTATCCGGCGACAGAGAGAGCATGGTTGCCTTGTATAAACTATGAGAGAAATGATTATGTACCAAGGTGTTTGCCACCCCACTAGTTGGCCGGTTTGTGAAAAACGACCACTACTTCTCTAACAACAACTGTTCCCCTCAATCCTGCCTCGTCTAAGACACGTTCTGAAGCCACGCGAAGTTGAATGGCATCAATCCAGTCAATACTCGTTGAGATAGAAAAAATGATGTGACAATGGGCCGTGACGGCCATGCCGAGTGCTGCCGCAGCGGGGTATGGCTCTAGCCTCGACGGACGTTGATTCGTTCGACTCCGTCTGTGTCGTGAGCGGAGATACAAATTGTACAGTATGACAACGCATTACTTCATGTGACATTTTGTGACGGCCAACTAGTGGGGTGGCAAACACCTTGGTAAGTGATAGTAATGGTTGATCACTGTGTCTTTTCTTTGGATGTCGCTCCGTGTGCTACGAGGAGAGGGCGGCAGTAGGCTGATAGGGGCGGGCAGCGCAAAGCACTCTCCGGCCCGGGACGGGAGCCCGAGTTGCCGGTGAGCTGCGAGGAACACCTCGCAGGTGCGTGCACCCGAGCCGGAGTGGGAAATGGAGGCAGAGCCTCAGACGAGTGCTGCAAGGCGGATGAGCGACGCGGTGGAGGCGATAGAGGAAGCGCGGAAGCGGTGCTTCTCGCTTGTGTCGCTCGTCCGAAGAGTGGCTTCACTCGTGCCTCACTTCACCACAGTCCGACTCGATTTCGAGGTGTAGAAACGGAAATGATGGTGGACTCCGCTAGTTACGGGGGAAGTGGGCTACGTTGACGGGACCCGTGAAGGCTATCAGTACTGGGGAGTACACGGGCATTTTTCCTGACCCTTCCATTCCGCATCCTCCGCAGGACCTGCAGCACTCGGTATACAAAACCTTGTGGCTCGGCTACTAGAGAAAGAAAAGGTAAATACTGCGAGTAAGGAAATAACGAGTTCCCGAATTCAGATGGACTTTCCTCTCGTCAGGCATGGGATGCAGCCTGAAACAATTTGGTGAGACTCGGAGCGCTGGTGAAAAAAATAAATAGGATCATAGATAGGAAAGGTATGATGTTGGGATACGAACTCTTGAAGGCAAGAGGGGTATATACTTCGGCCCGGACTCCGACAAGCGAGCGGCCTGGCATGATGGTTCAACTCGTTTGATCCCCGAATACGACAAGTTGCTTCGATCTATCGCAAACCTCACACAAAGACTTCGAACTTTGAACGCCGTCGGTAAGTTATTAGAAACACTCAGTATTATCAGATGATTCAAAGGCAGTGGATTGAACTCGAGTGCTAGCTAATTATAAAGTAAAGCATACTGACACAATCATCGATCCGAACAGCCTGCAACATTGCCAACCACGTAAATAACATAAGTAAATAATGTATGTACTTCACGAGTTAAGACCTGATTCTCTAGGTAAACGGAACTAATCGCAAAAGAACTCCTCGAGAGCACGACCAAGGATAGTCAGCCCGTTCTCGATTGTTTCATCTGTCCCGACGAAGGTTGCGCGGAAGTAATTGACGCGCTGTCGTGTATTATGTCAGGCTTAGGTCCAGCTGTTGGGATGAAGAAGAAATGGACGTACATCAGCGATATGAGAGTCAGAGGGCATGCACCCTGACCGGTCGACGACCGCAAAAGTCGATGCGGGCATCATGACCAATCCACAGTCGAGAAGTTTGCGAAATAGTTGGTCCATCAAATCAGCCGTGTTTGACGCGGGTTCTCCAAGAGCCTTCTCGTCATCTTCCAGTACTCTGTAGTCGGGGTGGCGATCTAGATTGATCTTGATCCAAACAAACATGCCAGATTGTGGAACTTCTGCCGACACGAGACCAGAGCAAGCTACTTCGCGTTCGAATACTCTCATGAAGAGGTTCCGTCGACGTTCATACTCGCGGCAAAGAGATGACACCCATTTCATGAACCCGTCCGTGCCCCAGCCTTCGCTTCCAAGAAGCTCCGCAACAAAAGCCTGACCAAAGCCGTGCGGATGTTGCGAGGAAGAGTCTGTAAGCATGTCTATCTTCTCCGCAAAGAACTCGCTGCTCGTGATCCAACCCAGCCGCATCCCTGGAGCAAGCACTTTGCTAAAGCTGTGCGTGGCATAGGTAAGATTCGTGCGACCGTCATTCAATATAGTGCCACTAACCTGTCTAGGCGTATCACGCGACCATCGTAGTCCATGGAAAGGAAGGAACGAGGAAGGACCTCTGCCATGGCTCGAGTGAAGCCATACTGCTCAATGGTTGTTTGCCGGATATCAAGATCATATTGCAGGAAATAGTATGGGTCATCCTCAAGAATGATGACATCCCAGTTCCGTGCAATCTGATAAATTTGTCGCCGCCTCTCGAGGGATAGAGTAGTTCCGGTCGGGTTTTGAGAACAGCTGAGGAGACAATTGTGAGTGTTGAGTGACGGATTATGCGACAACATAAAATGACATACGGGATAGTGTATAGGACGTGGGGCCGCTTCCCCTGGGATGATTCGTCCCAACTGGCTAGGATTCGTTCCATATCAGATGGGATGAGACCATCCTTGTCCATACGAATCGGTGCCCACTCGATGCCGAGGGGGAGCGCTGCATTAGTCATAGCAGAGAACGTGAATTCCTCGCAGAGGAACGTGTCACCGGGATCACCCAGTAGCCGGAAGCACTTGGTGATAGCATCAGCATTTCCGAGACTAAGGGAGACCATATGGTTTGGCGGTGCATGTATACGATCATTAAGGTCGGAGAGGGCGGTTCGCACGTGCTGCAATCCCGCGCCGGCGCCATAGGCCAAGGCAGTCCGGAGGCTCAGCGCACTAGGCTCGTCCTTGCGGGCAGAGATGACATGTTGCTCCCCGGTGCCTGCTCTCCAGCCTTGGACGGGATCCTGCTCGCGGATGGAAGGGACGACAAAGTTGACCTCGGAGACCGGGTACAATGTGTGGTGTGGATCACCTGGAGTGCAATATGAACGTGAGTAAGGATTCCTGCATCAAATTTGGACACCGTACCATTGGCCATGTTGATCGTTCCCGGCTTGACTTGGGCGACTTTCCAAATAGACTTGATAGGATTCGGAAGTCTTGCTCTGGCTTCCGTCGACAAGTGACGGAACAGGTCAGGCTGTCGGCGCTTTGAAGCGAAGTCGCCAGCTTTATCGTAGGGAGTTGAAGAAGTATAAACCATAATTATCTAAATAAAGAAGATCTATGCAGGGGAGAGAGAAAGAGAGGAGGGGACTGAAATATTGGGAACCGTCACGACGGAGCTCTCCTTTTGAATGTTTGGAAAAACAGTTGCATTATTGGACCGAAGGGTGAGTAAACTGAACAGTTGCACGATTCGTCAGATTCAGCAGATCATAGCCGGTGGCTATACCCGGGCCATGACTTGACTGAGTCAGTTTGAACAGCCGCCTCGGGGAAGACAAGGACGGAGGCAATGAGGACTGCCCAAACTTCCACGTGGTACGTTGGTAACGATGGAAGTCGAACCAGCTCGCCCGCGTATGAGGATCTCGGATCACGATCTTATCTCGATCCTGTCCGGTCACTCGTTCTCGCCCGTAGATCGCCGCAGTTCGAGCCGGGCGTTATAAGTTCCCGTGGTGCAAAGTAAGCTTAGACCCGCTGCTGTGTCATGCTAACTTGGGAATAACGCACGCCGAGTGCTGAGCGCTGAGCGCTGATCCAGGGCAGTCACGGTGGACCAAATATTGGTTCGCGAATTCAAAAACGCGCTTGACTGACAGGCCAGATTAATCCCCGTCCATGATCCTGTGTCCACCAGAGGCGATTCTCCGTCAGCATGGCGCTAGCGGGAAACTGTACAGCCTGGCAAGGGACATTCTATGTGCCAGATTGGCAATGAGGCAAGTCACGAGTCTCGCATGAAGAAACATCTGGTATCACTATCCTGATATCCATACCCAGGGTCAAGGATACAATGGGGTAAAAAAAAAATGTCCAGAAGAGATTGAAAAAACGTCCAGAAGCGATATAAAATTGCAGAGAAAAAGTAGAGCCCGCCATTTACGCCTTAGGCTGATCCCTTGCACTACGCGGCTTCCAGTCCAGCAGCACACAGTCCGCATCCAACGCACTCCAAGCACGCTGACAATACATCGTAAGCGATTGCAGATTAGCAGGAATAGTGAGTACATACCAATCCCACCGCAGCAAGCGCACAGGTAGCATGGGCAGCAAAGTGGGTTCTCGAACGAGCCTGCATTTGGAAAACCACGAGATGAGTACGAATCACAATTGGACATGGTGAAATCTTGCCTTTGCAGCACCAGAAACTGAGCATGATGCCAGCGATGAGCACAAGGAACAGACCAACAAAAACGATAATGAGGTATACTGATAAGAAGTCGGAAAACACTTGAGTTGACACTACAATGCTGATCATGTGACCAGATGTGAACTCACGCTTGTTGTTGGTGAAAGAAGAGGAAGTGGACCTCTTGGACAAAGGACCACCACTCGAATCAATGCCCAGGCCAACCAAGTCGAACAGGTTGATGTCGTATATACATGAGATGGCCAGTGTAGCTCCGACGGCAAGCAGCAAGACCGCGATGGGGAGCAAGAACTTTCGCAACCTTTCCTTGTGGCAAGAACGGTGGTGAGCAGGGTTGGATTCCGCAGCGCAGGCACACTGCATCCTGGAATCCAGATGAATCGTACACTGATTTGAGGATTTTTCATCAGTACACAACTTGACGCCGTATGCGTTCATTGAGTTGGGAAGGGGCTGCGTGGAGAATGGGGCCATAGTATCCGTGATTAGGTTGGTCTCTGTCGTTTGCTGCTGGTGGTGAAAAAGCTCAAGGGTTGAAACACTGCGTTCATGGCGATGCAACAGCGGAACCACCCAATTACGTAATAGATTACGAGCGTCTAATCGCGCTACACAAAAAAAACGCGGATTTCAAAGTAACTGCTGCCATGTCGCCAAATTCAAATATATGCTACAGTCGTTTCGTCCCCCGTCGTCAGCCATCTTGCATCATCGGCATCGGTGATTGATGACTTCTGCATCCATAGTACCCTTCTCTCACCGATAGCACCCGCTATGTACTCGATACTGATGAAACTCATCGTAGTACACTGAGTCAGAAAGGGACCAACAAGAGTTGGATAAGGTTGCGCACCAATAGGATCGCACTACCGCAAGGTAGCCCTAGAGCTAGTTGTACAGTGTCCAGTGGGTAATGTTCGAGCAAACATGGCTGTCGGACGATCGTGGGGGTCATCCCATGAAGTGAACGGCAGGCAAAGCATCGGGGCGCCATATGCTTCAATCATAGCGCCGTTTTCGTAAGTGCAGTTGACGACGATACAAGTAATGTTTCGATAGACCGGATCCTTTCGTTCTTTAAGAGACCCGGGAAAATTTGAAGGCTATCAGTCGAGTTTCAAGGCACATTGGCCTGCAGTAACGGGAAGAAAGAATAAAATGAGGAAGGAGATGAAGCTGGGAAGACACTTTGAACCGGGTATCGTACTCTTTCTAGACTGTGTAAGCGGCAGCGAGGCATCGAATAACAAGCACTTAGGAACACATCATAGCACCGTACTTCTGGCTGCGGACTTTGAGATCAACAGATCGTCGCAAAGGAGCCTCTGCGGTATTTTTCCTGGGAAACACGTAGTGATCAATTGAAAACGACTACTAGCCGTGCAGAGCTGCCTCATTTTCCCCGGTCTCAATCGTACCGGGTGCGGGAAACCATCCCCACATGGCCAAATTGACTCGCAAATCGCCAGTTCGACCATCAGTGACTTCGATGCCTTCTGCTTCGAGCGCGTCACGTTGCCGCTGGGCACCAGTCGTCCCTGGGCCGCGTGAAGAGATCCTGCCATTTGCTGAGATCACTCGATGCCACGGAACGGGAGGCGTCACATCCGGAGATAAGAATTTCAGGGCTATCAATGAATGGGTCAACCTTTGAAGAGGATGTACAGCCTGGCGCGAACCTTGGCCGACATGCCGTGAATGTCTAGGCATGTTAATCAGCTTGGCAACATGAACTGTGTTGTAAGGATCATTTACATTAGTAAGATGCACTGATTTTTTTTTTTGACACTGGCAGGCCATACTGGCATCTGGCAACCGGCTAACCTGGTCCCAGACATGCGGCTCAAGTGCGCAGGGTCATTGCCACCAGAAAGGTGCTCAGGCTCAATCCAGTACCAACAAGTTGGCTAAAGGCTACCCGCGGCCCGTGATATGATTGGGGGACCCTACCCTTGACACTGCCCGGAGGAAATCCCTTTAAGGAGACTGTGCGTGAGGAGCCTTCGACATCAAGGGCTCACGGTAGTACTATGGGAATTGGCTTTCGCCACTACCCACTAACACCCCCAAGTGGGTTTGGCGGGGAGATGCACTGATTTTAACTCACTATATGTCGTTACTTTTTGCGGAGGAATTCTTGCCGACGAGGGTGAGGCTTTTTGTGAAAGTTGGCGCGCAGTTTCTAGGAAAACTCACTGTCGCACGACATAATACACCTGTGTGATTGGGATCCATCATAAATTGGTAAAAAGATGCGGATAATGTACGCACCGCGGCGTGAAACTCTGCGCTATCCATCAGTTCTTTGTGAGACGTGACGAAGTTAGGATTCCCACGCTGAACCCGGTGCTCTTCCACAGGCTGCTGAGTGCTCTGAAACCATTTAACCATTCATTAACAATCGGATTTATTTCAAGAGTAAAGGAGCTAAATCCACTACACTCAATTCTCCCGAAGTCGAGCGAGCTGTATATTTGGCTACTAGATGAGTGTGTAACCGACGCAGGAATGTTGAAGACTCGTGAGTCGTCTTTGACCGGCTTTTGCTGACACGGTCGACATCCTGTAGAACACGATGAAAACAGAAAGCAACTTTGATGACCTTCAATTATCTCCGTGTTGCTGAACGCCACTATAATATTCATGATTCAAGTTGCCAAAGGTAGCCCCAGTGGCGTATGTGGTAGTTGTTATTCCCAGCTCGCCTTGATTAGTCGTCTCAGTCAAAGTCAGAACGAATAAACTGTGTCCTCCCAGTCTCCGGGAAGAATACGTTGCAACCTCCGTGCAGGTAGTGGCTCGACTACCGACAAAATGAACCATGTAGCATGCAAGTGCACACCCATATCATGCAAGCGCGCATTTAAATGACAAGAGGAAGCCGGGAAGAAAAGCACGTACGCTTTCTGGTTCAAGTTCCGGGGCGCAGCAAATCTCTACCGATCCTACTTTCCCATCTTGATCTCGAAGCCTTCGTTCCGTTTGTGTCGAACGCTCGTGTCCACTAGCACGAGGAAGTCCGGTACCGAGGTTACTCAGAGGATCATCATCTCCGAATTTCTGCTGCATTATATGGATCGTTGCTATGCACATGCCTGGGGAAGTGTGCGTCTGGTTGGGATCGCCCCGTGCGCATCACGATCAATGCATCCGGACCTTTTGGTTTCAATCACTTTCTCAGTGGCGCGCGTGTAACTGATGCATAGACTGTTCCCGTCATGGAAGGTTATGACTTAATCACGACGGTTTGAACTGTCATGTTTCCATCCATTTTCGTCGGGTCCCTGTTTCTCGTCGTTCAATGCCCAGCGCTCAGCTCGGACGAGTGATACGCATTCCATGTGATATGGTTGAAAAGGTATGCCAAAACATTCGTCATGCACTGCGGCGCGAACAACTAGTGCCACACGCCGGACAACATCTGTTACAATCGTTCCATAAAGGACCGGATCTACGAAGTCATTCATCCATGAGCAGATCATACCTTGCCTTGGTCTTGGCTTTCAAATTGATCTGAAAAAATACACGTGCGTAATCGTTTTCTTACTATCTTGTTGGTGATAGGACCGCCAGGCGCGTTTGCGACTCGTTCGAAACGACAGCAAGTGGAGTTCGGCAACCCTATTTGATATGTTCATTCAGACCGACGCTGGCGAAACTTGTGTATGTATTGTATCATTTTGCGCGATAAGCTATCGATCGATCTTGCGCTGACAGGAAGACCAAGACATGTGAGTCCCGCCAGTGTTGCAAGGCGTACCGCGTGTGCTCGACGGGGGTAGTATGTCGAATTATACGATGAATAAAGTGCCTGTGCCTGGGATGTTTTCTTATCCTAGACACGACTGCGTTTAAATTTCTTCGTGTAAGTCAAATGGCGCCACCAAATCACTCGTTGTCCTGGCGGCCCAGGATGTTTGAGTGCGGCACTTGGTATCAGATTGAAAATAGATCCACATGCTGTGGCAATAACTGCCGCACAGGGATGTCTGGGAGACGTTCGAGGTGTTCCACTATTGATTTGTTTAGGATATAATCCGACCTCGGCGATTACACTACGTCCTCTAATTCTAAATGTCGGACCTGCAATCGTTCTCGTTTCCCTCTAACCAATACAGGATCATGGGAGACGTACACAGGGAAAAAGAGGTGAATTCATGACTTCAGGGAAGAGGCAAAACAGTCTGTCTCCTCATGGCCATGCACACATCAAGATATGCTGGGTCAGATTCAGGCGTAATGATTCCTCGTCGTATGCAGAAATCCACCAACGCCATCGCAGAACTCGGCTTGAATTGCTCTTGGAGTAAGCGGTGCAAAATCTCCTCGACGTCCATCAACTGGAACGCATCAACCTCGCCGTCCTCGACATTCGTGCACGGCATGATGCTGTCGTCGTTTGGAAGGCGGAGCTCATAGAGGTAGTAGATCCCTGGTAAAATCCATTTTGAAGGCGATCGGTTCATAAAGTTGAGCATTCCAGTAGAGCGCGCGTGTTTTCTGACGAAATCAGACGGAAGAGAAGCCTCTTCTGTGCACTCGCGGACAATGGATTCATTGGGGGTTTCCCCAAGTCCCATTCCCCCTCCGACAGTGCAGTCATACCGACCAGGCCAGCTAGGTTCAAAATGAGTCGGACCACGAATTGGATATAATGAAATGGCACTTACGTGCTCTTGGATAACGACCGGCGAGGTATCCAGAGCATTGTTTTGTTCGTAGAAGGGCAATCGTAGAAAGCTGAATTTATATCACGAGGAGTAATCTAGCAAACGACGACAAGCATTCTTACCTGTAAGGAGGCAGCCAAAGTTGGAAAACCCGAACAGAGGGAGCCCAGCACGCTCGATTCCCAATGCGAGATTCGGCGCAGCATCAGATCGTTCCACTCGAGGTGTATACACAGGGTATGTCTCGTTGCTCCAACCTAACGCACTAAGCTGAATGGATCGGAACGTGACAGAAAAAAAAGGTTGCATGCCTTTTAAAACATCGTGAAAGAGTCCCTCGGTCTTCCAACTCTCCAAGACCACACGCATGGCATTCGTTCTGGTCTTGAAGTCGGCAACGTGCTTCGCAAAACAGATCGCCCAGGGAGAATCATCTGGTCTGCGAAGTACATTCCAGACGGATTGTTTTCCGCTCCTGTGATGATTTTCAAGAATCTTTTGTGCGACTATGGGTCGTAGGAAACCGATGGGGCTTGAGAGAGATGATGAGCACAAGAACATTGGGAGGAGCTGTTCCTCCTCCTCGGGGGGGACCGAGCCAACATTGCATGACGCACGCAAGGTTGCCGCGGGGTTGTCGAAGGGACCAGAAGGGAGAGAGAAGTTTACCGCGGAGTTTACCAGTGGTAGCATGCTTCGATGGCGATCGACGGTGACAGTGTTCAGGGATCGAGAAAATTTCGCGGTCCCAGTGAGCCGAGGGAGTATCGGGAAGTTCACCCTGCCAACATGATGGAGCAAAGTCGACTTACCCGTACGCATCACAGAACCGACATCATTTGTGAGGCGAAAGAGCATTGGTGAGTTGTGGTCAGAACTTTAAATTGAGTGTGGCCCGTCGTTATATATGACGATTAGACTTCCGACTCCGGTCCACGCGGACAAAATACTAGTACAACACTTGGCACACAATTCGATATGCGATGAACAGCCGATTCTACCAAACAAGTGACGCTGGGTCCTCCCTCTTCCAGTCAAAGATTCCTCCTCGCTCCTCAAACATCTCCTCATCGAAGCCCGAATCATCGAGGGCGCTGCGTACGCCAACTTCCAACAATGATCTTCCGGGTTTTTTTCCGCCGTCTTGACAGTTCAAAAATCTGGTCCGAAATACGACAATCAGCTTCAGAAGGGAATCAATCGTGGACCGCCAACCTCATCTCTTCGTCGAGGTTGAGGTAAGAATCTTTCATAGCTTCGTTGTCCTCCGGGACGAGGCATTTTTGAGAGGCGTGGCGAGATAAGAAGGCATCGAATTGCTCCTTCGTGATGACTAGATTCCGAGCATCGCGAAGCGAGCCTGTCCCCGCTCCCGTGTTTTCCGAGTCTAGCAGAAGAACTTGAAAGACCTGGCCAATCAGATTGATCAAACCGCCTTGATTTGGTAGCAACGTCAGGGGTAATATACCTTCCAACGGAATGGTGCAAGTTGCTCGATCTGATCGTTCATGTCCTCTTCCCAGTTGTTACTGCAAATAATAGAATTAGGGGGGATATATAAGATCGCGACATGCATACGCACATTGTGACAACAGTATTGATTTTGACTTTGATCCCTCTTTGTTTCGCCCATTGAGCAACCTTGAATACGTTGCCGATATGCGTCGTGGCAGTCCCGTGTTCCGCGCGACCCTGTTTGACATTGGTCTCGACGTCGAACGAGTCACACGAAATGGCCATGACATCAAGGTATTGACCATACGTATCCAACCATTTCTCGGTTACCTTTGAGCCGTTGTTCACAACGGAACACGACTCGATTCCGAGCTCTTCCTTGCAGAACTTGAAGACCTCGCCTATATAGCGAGGTTGGAGGAAGGGTTCTCCCCCACTGATGTTGATCTTCTTCATCCCGGCATCCGCAAGCATGCGTAGGCCCCGTTTGGCATCCTCGAGGGGGAGGATGAATTCGTTTTTGTTGGTGTGGAAGCAAAAGTGGCACTCGTAGTTACAGCGCCTGTTGGGGAACCAGTTTACAGATACTGGTTCCTTTGAAGGCTTTGAGTTGAATGATGGAAACGATATATCCAGCCAAAAGAATTTCATGATGATTTGTGGCGGGGACGTCTCCGTGGAGATATTGGTGAGGGCAAGAAAAAGGTGCAGAGGAGAAGTACACACCCGATCTCAGACTTTATAGGGTCTGGCCGAAAGCTATTGCGGCAGGTGAAATAAGATGTGGCGCGAGGTTGCGGCAGATCATCAACAGATTGCACCGTAGGTAATCAATGCAAAAAATATCTTTCCGAGTTGGTTGTGCCCACACACACACAGCTTCACTGATCATCGATCAAGAACTTTGTTTATGCCGAGATAGAAGTGAGCCCGTAAGCATGAATTGAATCCACAGGATGTTCAGGTCGATGAGGATAGCCAACCGTCGTCGCGCGTGAAGATGGTGCCAAGTACTCCTGTGTCTATTCCGAGTCCTCCTATATCAATACGGAATCTCTACAGCATGTACTGTACGGTGCAATCGGCCACAATGCATTGAGTTCGTACCGACGAGAAACCGTACATCAAGAGAGATGATGTATTATTGGATTCTCGGCGGCATGTGACCCACAGACACCCAACTATGGTCTCGAAATCACAAGTGTTACGTCTGATGCATTATGACCAATTGTACAGTATGCACGGGCCGATTACTGCACTTGAATCATGGGGCTTGCACAGCACGTCGAATGAATGATACGTTCCGATAAGCATCTGGCAGGAGCTCTGAGAGCGAGTACCAAGGCCCTGTCCAATCGCTGATCGTGACGATCAAAGTACAGCTAGTAGAGTTGAAGTTTGCGCACCAATGCTGTCATTCCCGCATCCGCTCGTGGAGAACTTGACCAGGATAAAGATCCTGGGGGCGCGAAGTCGTTCGCTCCAGTGGAGATTGAGTGCCTTCTTAGAAGACTACAGAAGAGGAGTCTACGTGTCATATAGCAACCTTACCAAATGTGGTCATGCGACGCACCTGTACACAAACCGTATTACGACCAAAGTAACTTGCCGAGAGTCTGCCAGTTACATACTCGCACTGGCAGAGATCTAGACGTGGGAGCCACTGCAGGACCTTCCACTTCAATGCGCTTGTCTTCATTTTGGCCTTGAAAAAAAATCACCTCTATTCAGTTTTGGGCGCCCAGGCCCTGATCAAGCCAGACAGCTCACGCGTGGATTCACTCTCATCCACTTGTCAGCGGGGTCATCATTGTCCTCACTTCATACTACAATACCAATACACCCTCCACGATGAATCAAGAAACGCTTTGATCTCAGTGGATGCACTTGACATGATTGCTGGAATCCCACACAGGATGTGGCCAACTCTTTGCTGCGCCATACTGGGTGGGTTCTGCCGAGTCAAAGCATTTCATAGAGTCCACTCTGTCAAAGCGGTGTGGTTTCCTAGGTATGTGATGAACAATAGACTTTACACAAAATGTGGACGACGCGCCACACATGGTATTATCCTAATGTGGACGATGTCAGCCGCCGTTCGTTGGTATTTAAGCTCGACCAACTCCTGGACTCCCCTCACTCACCTTTCCTTTCTTCCTTTTCTCTCCTGTCTGGCCGCTGCTTGTGGCGAGCATTTCCCTCTCTCCCTCTCCCTCTCTCTCTTTTCTCTGCTCATTACCTACGCCACCTGGATGCCACGCCCGACCTCCACGCGAAGTGGCACGCGACATGCCTGAACGAACGAATCGTCTCCGGACCGCCGCCCTCACCACACTCGCCCGTCACGACCACGACTGGACCTTTCGCCACGCCCTCGATTTTCGACACTGTGCCCCGCCCCGCCCGATCATGTTCCTCTTGTATTCGATATGGCACGCGAGTTGCCCGGGCCGACGAACCGACAACGACCACAACGACCTCTGGCTGTGCTGGATTCCTCAACACGCGATATCTGCGACGATTCTTTCGACCATCGAGCGCACGACGACGGCACGCGAGATGCCTGAACTAACGAATCGACACAAGCGCAATGAGCTCCGCCGCATACATCTGACCCCGTCATCCTCGGTACTTGCGACGATCAAGCGTACGACGGCCAGCCAGTTCTCTGAAGAAACCAATGGCTGCGATGGCCCACGACCGACGGCACGCGAGTTGCTCGACCGAATGACCGATGCGATCTCCGACTATCTGAAGTAACGAATCGACACGAGCGCAGTGAGCTCCGCCGCCCCGTCATCCTCGGTACTTGCGACGATCAAGCGTACGACGGCCAGCCATTTTCCTGAAACAACCCATGGTTGCGACGGCCTACGACCGACGCCACGCGAGTTGCTCGACCGAACGACCGAAACGACCTCCGACCACTCGCCACTGTCGACATTTGCGATGACCTTCAACCATCGAGCGCACGACAGCACGCGAGATTCCTGAACGAACGACTGCAGCGACCTTCGGCATTCCTTACTTTTCACGACGACACCCCTGCTGAGTTGCGATGTCGACGACTGTTGCGCCTCTAGCTGCGAGATGCTCCGCCCCGACGAGCCGGCTTGTGATTCTCGACGCCATCATTGTTTCATCTCGATAACTGACTCGGCGTGCACGACGATGACGCCGACGACGACCACTGTGACTGTGTGCTTTCTTCTTCGAGACGACACTGAGCATCAAGACTACACACTACGAAACCACTCGTCTTCTCGCTGACTTTTACAGGCTCTTGTTCAAGTTGGAGGCAGTCCTCTAGGTATGTTTTTGCGCTCGCTTCCGGCTGGATTGACTGATGACGCTCTGCTGTAGAGAAGTCTGCCTCCGAACGAGAGGAAAGCTTTCACAAGGTGGGTCCTTCTTTTCTCTCAATCTTCGCTAACTTGCAATGTAGACAATCGCATTCCGGCGAAGGAAGACAGCGGTTCGACTTCAACCAACAGGGGGGTCTACATTGAGAATAAGGTGCGTCCAGCGGTAGGGCACATCTTTGACTGCAAAGATGTCACTTGCCGCTGGACCCGCCTTGTTTTTGATAGGCCTCTTTGGTGGCAGTGGGTCCTCTGCGTTATGCAAACGTTGAGTTCACAGAAACACTCGCCCGTGGTAGGGACACATTTCCAAAAGTCAGTCAAGATATTACAAACTACTCAATGAAGCGATGCTCAATTCTTCCCCTTCGTACGACGAACCTTCCTCTACTTCCCCATCACCATTCCAACGGTTGGGATTCGGGCTGCTTCACCCACAAAAATATCCCACCCCGATCCAAAAACGTCTTCTCATGGAAACCGGAATCGAGAAGTGCCGTCTCAACGCCGACGTCCAAGATCGATCTGCCAGGCTTCTTGCCACCGTCGCGACAATCTAAGAATCCAGAAACCGTTTCCCTTTTAGCGCTTCACGCGAAAAGAGACAACGAATACGCACCGCATATGTTCGTCGATGAGCA
This sequence comes from Leccinum boreale, assembly GCA_038092235.1. NCBI lineage: Eukaryota > Fungi > Basidiomycota > Agaricomycetes > Boletales > Boletaceae > Leccinum > Leccinum boreale. The sequence continues at coordinate 64,415 of JBBPPX010000028.1, read as the reverse complement.
AGTACGAATCTTTCATCGCCTCGTTGTCTTCGGGCACGAGGGCCTTGATCTCTCCGTGTCTGGCGAGGAAGGCTTGGTATTGTTCGCTCGTGATGGTCAGATGGCGCGCGTCGCGAAGCGAGTTGGATTCAGGGCCAGTGTTCTCCGCGTCAAGGAGGAGCACTTGGAATACCTGTTTTGGACGTGGATCAGCTGTGTGCGCGTCGACGCGATTGGGGTGGCGAACCTTCCACCGAAGAGGGTTAATCTCGTTAATTTGGTCGTTCATGTCCTCTTCCCAATTATTTCTAACCAAGTCCGAGTCAGCCTCATCAGCAGGGAGCGAGAAGAGAAAACTTACATCGTCACAACGGTGTTGATCTTGAGGAGGATACCCCTATCTTTCACCCACTGCGCCACCTTGAAGACCGAGTTGACGTGCGCGGCAGAAGTGCCCTGCTCGCCTCTTCCATGCTTCCATGCTTGAGGTTTGTTTCCGGGTCGAACGAATCACAGGAGATGGCCATGATATCGAGATATTTGCCATACGTATCCAGCCACTTCTCGGTCACCTTTGAACCATTGGTGACGACGGAGCACGATTCGATGCCGAGGTCCTCTTTGCAGAATTTGAAGACTTCACCGAGGTAATGAGATTGGAGGTAGGGTTCTCCGCCGCTGATGTTGAGTTTCTTCATCCCAGCATCGGCCAGCATGCGGAGTGCACGTTTGGCGTCGTGGAGGGGGAGGATGAAGTCGTTGATGGAGGTGTGGAAGCAGAAATCGCATTTGTAGTTACAGACGCGGTGGGGGAACCAGTTTACGGAGACTGGGATGAATCTAGGGTCTGGAGGAGTGGGTTTGGCAGCGGGGGATGTCAGGTTTCCGAGCCATTGGAATACCATGGTCTGCAGAGGCTTTTTTTTAAAAAAGAAAAGTTGGTGAGAGAGAGGTAAGTGTCAGAAAAGACCCCCGAGTCGGCCTCGCGACGACGGCCCCTTAAATATGTGCCAGGTAAAATACTCCTTACTTGATTTGGAGACCAGACAGCCGATGAACATCAAGAGCCTCGTTGTGGGGAGATAAAGAACGCTCCGAATAGTAACTCATTAATTCCTCATGCACATGCCGAGTACCCGTTCCAAGAATTGGATCATCCTATTCAGGGGTGAAGCTTGAAGAATGGAATTATGGTGCAGATACTGCTTGAACCTGCCGAATGGGTTTATGTGCCGTACGAGAACTGATTGATTTGGGTTAATCACGATAGCCTAGGCCCTCTGCAGACTGCCGATGGGGTTTTGCGGATACGGTGAAGTGCGCGTGTGGTGATCTTACTCTTCTTACTTACGTTCGTAAAGGAAAAGAAGTCGCGTAGATTGAAGGGCTACTCCTCATATTATGTAATGGTGTCTCTAGAGTCCCATCCGATGACGTCTTTCTGTCTCTCCCCCTTTTTTTAGACTGTGAAATGTGGCGCAAATCCTCTGGATTTTTGTTGCTGGTTACACTGTCTATCTGTACACGAACGTATCGCTTTCAAGGTGTTGTCTACTGCTCCAGAGGGTGTTAATTCGTTCGGCAGTGAAAGTCACATTTGTTCAATCGTGTCTGAGCGAGTCGACAGACTTTTTGGAACGACTGTTGGAGCTGCTTTAAGAGCTATTCAGAATGTTGAGTGGTCGGACATAGGTTCACCCCATAATTATCAACAGGTAGCATGGTTGACCGTCCTGTCAACTGATTTAATTAGCCGCGTGACAGCGCCGCTACGACATACAGTCGCATAACGTACTCCTTGGGCGAGAGACGCGAACCGAAAACGATGCTTTTTGCCCACCACACTTCCGAGTCGACTGTTAACAAAGACATGGGGCTAGCGTAAGGTCAGTGGTGTCGAAACTACGACAGAGACCAAATTCTCATTGGCCATAGCCTGCGAAAGGGAAATGGGACGCTTGCGATATAAAACTGTCCTTGATTCAGGTTGAAGCTGAGGACACGGAACGAAGCTCCAGTTATCTCCAAGGGGGAAATGTGCCAACCCGTGCCAGTGTTCACCGCGCGCGCGTGGCCTCTTTAGGAAATGCTTTTGCGACTCGTGACTCTATCGTCCCATCCAAGACCGGTCGCTGGGACGCCACACCAGAAGCCGCCACTCATCTAAACCGTCAAAATACAAATATCTATTCCCATGGTCAAGCTCCTCTGCTGGGCATTGTGTGTACCTTTAGCTGGTGCACTGGCGAGCTTGCACGGCATATTGGGAATTTACCTTCAAACTTGGGTAAGCACTAGAGCGCTCAGTGAATCGGGGAATCGGGCCCGCGGGGTAGACACCAAACAACGCGATTCAACCGGATACAGCGCCGAGCGAATGCGATAGTGTGTAACGGGGTGAATCCTTCTTCACATAGCTCCGTAAACTGCTGAGTGTCGGAACAGATCGTGCTGAATTAACCAGATTCATGCACAAGTTTCAGCGAGCGTAGATCTCTCGTGAAAGGGAATTACAGTTCCCCGACTCCTGGCACGGAGCGGGAGAGAGTTAATGGTCGGCAGGTACGTCTTCTGCGGATCTACTCAGAAAGTCGTTACCGAGCCCCTAATAGCTCACGAAGCTCGTCGAGCTACTAGGCCTAAGGCTATGCTAGGCTCGAGAGGGAGTGTTAAATGTCACGTTTACGATCCTACAACACGTATCAAACGTTGCTCAGATTGACATATGGTGATATATCAGATCCTGTCCGCTCTTCGCCGGTAAGTACAACTTTGAGAACCGTTCGGAACAGCTTTTTCACAACCCGTCTAGGTCAATCGATTTGGACGATAACCAGGATACGGAGACAATGCGACATATAAATAGGTCTACCAAAAGCGTGGTTTGGAGCGACCAGAGCGCCATAGGTGATTCATCCGCTGAAGTACGATGATCATTGCAACGCTCGCCCCTTGACCTATCCGGCATCGGATATCACTTTTATCTTGTATTGCTATTCTTCAAGAATGACATCCTGACTGCGATCATTCCTATGGTAAGCTTGGATCTGGTGTCCACCTGTTGCAGTTTGTCTCACAATTTGCTAGACATTATTTTCTGTTGTCTCGGCACTGCTGTGTAGCCCTGCCCATATCTTCCGTACAATTTTGTGGATTTGTTTGCATTTATTGCAGTTCGACATTGCAAACCAGATCAAGGGGGTAGAGGAAGACAAGGTGAACAAACCAGATAGACCGATCGCGGCTGGCAGAATTACGGTGCACGACGCGACGATTCTGCGGTGGATCACGGTACCGCTATGTCTGGCATACTCCTCCTTTTTCAGCATGCACTTGGTGTTTTCGAGCCTCGAGCTGCAGCTGATTATGTATTTGTACAACGAAATGAAGGGCGATAGTCACTGGCTGTCAAAGAACGTCATATTGGCCTTGATGTACGGCTGTGCCGGACTCGGAGGCACCCTGGTCGCAAGTACGTTCACATTTCGTTTTCAACGCCGGTATCTATAATCGACTTACGATCCCCTCTTCACTCTCTGTGTTGAAACATAGGTTGTGATCCCTCCAGAGTCAGCGAGTCAGGAAAACTTGCGGTTCAAATAATCACCACAGTCTTTGCCTCGACTGTACATTGCCAAGACTTCAAAGACGAAGCAGGCGATCGTCTCATCGGCCGTTGTACTGTTCCGATCAAGTTTCCCCTCGGCTCCCGTCTCGTCGCTGGGCTTGGGATTCCCATGTGGTCTTTCTTCCTCTGCTGCATCTGGGACATCGACTGGTTCTGCACACTCGCCTTCGTCGCATACGGATGTGTCGTCGGCGCGAGGTTCTGGTTCTTGCGGACACGCGACGCTGACAAACTGTCATGCAAGTACTACAGCGTGAGTGCTCCGAAAATAAACAAGTCCACTGCCAGCCATTTCAGTGCTGATGCCGATGGCGGCGGCGCAATTCCCGAAATCTCTTACAGATCTGGTTCTCGCTTCAGCACCTGTTCCCGGGATACTGTAATTATTTTTATGACAGAGAGCCGGTGTTCGAGGTGAGGAGTTGCTGCAGAAAACGCGGGACATGTTTTCGGGCATATCGCTTTGGGTATGAGAAGTAAAAGGAGTGTGATCATATCGATAACTGGTTTTGATTATACATGTACAGACACAGGTGCCCAACGATACGACAGGTTGAATCGGTTCCATGTCAATGTATTCCTGGAACCCTTACATAAAAAGGGTTCCAGGTTTACGTGTCGGATGAAATGAAAAGTGTACAGTCCTGATTCGGAATGTTGTTAGTCATCGTCTGATGCAAGTTCGCAACGTACTATTCGAGATGGACTCGGAGTCGCACGAAGAGAGAAGATCCAGGATATAATTGCAAGAGTAAGTAAACTTCGTGTCTACGACATGGGAAGCTGACGTTCCTCTGAACAAGGAAGAGCTTAAGCGTGGGCCAACTCGAGATCATGCCAGTGCCGCGAACGACAGAAGCGGGCAGCTGCCCTGGGGGGCGAGTTCCTACCTCGGAGGCGGTGCATCGGGTTATTCGCCCGTCATGCGATATGTAGCGCCTCATGCATCATGCGCCAGCCGCGCGCATGTCGTCACGGGCCCCGCAACTGCAGTATCCTCTCGTGCACCCCACTTCAAGACTGGCAGAATGAAGCTCTGCAGCAAGAAGACGCGCCAGGCAGAGTTGCTGGACGCGATTGGGGACGAGGTACTCGCCGTCGAGGACATGTCGTCCCCGCCAACGTCAATCGCCGTCGGCGGTTCGACGCAGATTCAAAAAGACGCTTCCGCCTGTAACCCCAGAAAGGCAAGTTCCATCCATTTCATTCCCCTGTGGTTTCTTGATGTGTCCGCAGCGTGCACGTTGTCATCAAGGAAACCATCTGTCTCTCTCTTATCTTACGTGGAGGCGGGACAAAGTCCATGGAACTCAAGGATGACACGAACCCCCAGATCACCGACGCATGCAGCGCGCCCTTCTCGACCGACTTTGGGTCGGATTTGCAGTTCAAGCAGCGTCAGCACGTCTCCGAGTTCGCGTCAAACCAGGAGAAAGCAACTCAAGGATCCGTCGAGGGCGTTCCCGGTCGGACAGGCTCTCGCCGTGCTTAAGTGACGGACAAGGACGAGAGTTCTCTTTCGAGTGAGCACCTGATTCCTTTTACTTTACTGGGCTTTTTTTATGAACTTCCCTGCACGCAGCTAGCCGTCGACATCCAGCGACAACACATGCGATCAATATCGAATACGAACTAGAACACGACCACGTCACGCTACACGACGTCACGATCTTGATACCAATTGAATGATACCCGACCGTCTCCTCGTCCAAGTCGGGCACCAGTCCAAACTAGTCACTCAACCCAGCCACACACGTGCTCGAGTTTAGCGTCGGCGGGGACGACGTGGGGGCGTTTTTCCCTGTTCAAGGGAGTTTGGCGGGAGTCGGAGTCGCACGGGTGACGAGGGCGAAGGGATGGTGAGCGCGGACGAGTATGTCGTGCTGTGATGTGGGCGAGGAGATGTCAGGAATGGTGGGGTACATACGTTATTGTGTCCGTCGTTCGATCCTTGATCACTTGATGAAGTTGAACGACACAGTAGTTTTTGTCAAAGATGTTGTCACTTGCCGAGCACGTACAGACTATCGATAAGGTTTTGCGGATCGCATTGATAGACTTACAGATTCAAAGAACACTAGGACTTATGCACCGGTCCAGTTTACGTCCGCGTCGGCAGATGCCCTGCCTCGCTGGCGGTGCACATCAAGATCATTTGCATCAGCCTCAGCTTGACAGTTTCTAGAGCGTTGGTTGCCATCAGAACTGGTTCCGGGCACAGCGCAGCATAAATATTGGACGATCGAAACTGCCATATATTCTCTACAGTGTCTGTTCACTCTGCACCTCACTCCAGGTGCAGTAGACACTGTAGAAATGGACGCCGCTCTCTTCAACACTTCCGTCAGTGCTCAATGCTGCCATCCCCAGTACTCCTACTGACTTGTTCCCAGGTTTGCAACGTCGTTTCGATGATCCCACCACACAAGATCACCAGTTGTGCGCATATAGCCCAGTTGCTTGGGGAATCAAGCAAAGCCAGGCGTGTAAGCGAAAGTATGCCTCACATCGTAGTCGTCGCAAAGTCGTTCGTCGGATGTTGACGTGTCCTTGTAGTCATCAAGTTCCTTGGACAGACTTGCTCGACCTTGCCATGGCACCGCGTGATCTCGACATGTGGGATCATCCCCCACCGCGGTGGCCTTGGCGACTTACAAACCACCGCGCTCGAGGACGAGGGAGTGTCTGTGTTGACTGGCTCGTACGGTGAATCGCGCGTAGACTTTGATGAAGCTGGTTGGTTCCCCCCGCAGCTGTTCGTCGTCTCAGAGATGGACTCGGACGACGAATGGGGTGCATGACTAGTAGTAGTTGTATTGTGTCTGAGTTCCAATTTTTGTTGTCTCATCCCCATGTCAGAATCTCTCTACTCGTCGTGTGCGCAGGTGCTTGCCCTGTCGCAGTCGATAAAAGACGACCTGCCAGCTCTTCTCGACCCCGTTTCTGGTTTTGCACCAAGACTAAGACAGCTATGTCGCGATCAGTGAGTTCACCTTGCTCACATATCAACACAACTAGACCAGCGTTCGTCTAGAATCGAAGAATTGGAAAGCAGCGCAATGTCGGACGTGTCTCCAGTCGAACTAGAGGCGCTAAGAATGGAATACAACACCTGGGGTTTACTACAAGCACTCATGCCGTGCGTGGACACATCTCTTCCTCCCCTCCGTCAAGTTCATATATCACCCCTCATTGCAGCGCGCGCAAGACAGAACCGGAGCACCACCTCAACCCACGCACCATCCTCGCCGAGAACCCGTTTACGCCGACGTTGACCCTCGCACAAGCGATCATGCACGCGTCACCCTTGCTCTCCGAACTCGTCATCGTCCGCGAATGGCTCCACGAAACCGCGTCACCACCACAGCACCCAGAAGCCACGACCGGGTACTGGAAGTTCACCAAGCACATCGTGATGCAGGCGTTGCGCACTGGGCAGGGAACGAGGGAGGGACTCGTGACCGAATTTGATCCGGACGCGGTGAATAGAGGGGATGGAAAGTCGTTGGCTGCGGACGACGCGGTGAGTCGTCTGCGTGATTGGAGGACTGCGTCTGACTTGAAGGTGCAAGGCCTTTGAAAAAACGTTGACTCAATGTCTGTATTCATTCGTGCGCGCTGGTAGACTGGACGAAGCCGTACAGCTGTGTCGAAAAGCCCACCAACCCTGGCGGGCTGCGAGTATCCGTGGCTCGTTGCTATTCCAATGGCGAGCAATCGGTAGGTCGCGTCATGTTCGGATTGCATGCATGTCACTTATAGTTACGAAGCAAACGAACAGCGCGAGGAGGGTTTCGAAGACGAGGACGATTCAGAGGGCTGGCAAGGAAACAGGAGTCGGCGACTGTGGAAATCGACTTGTGTCAAGACTGCTCTAAATGTGAGGAAACTGTGTGTTTTGCTTCCAACCAGCCTCACATCTATGTAGCCCAACTTACCCGATCCTGAGCGGGTATTATATGCGGCACTTGCCCCAATCCCTCAGACGTTCAACGTCCTCAAGTTGGCATGCCGGACCTGGGAAGACCATTTATGGGCTCAAATAAGTATATTGTGCGAGGAAAAGCAAACCGCCGAGATGATCAAGTTGGGAGGGGGATACTGGGAGGCTGGTCTGGAGGGACTCCGCGATTTGCCCGTGTCTATGGAAGACACAGACGTACAGGAGGAGGAGGAATGGGAAAAGGAAGCAACAGATGCGTTGGAGACACTGAGTGGTGTCAATGTCGATGACGGGTGAGACATCCGTTTCCTTCTCGTTGGTTCTTGAGTTGAACAATGATCTGGTAGTCCTCCAGCCGATAACGCTTTTCATGTTTCCCAGCTGGCGATCATCCTCAATCGGACACAACCTTTACTGGAGACATTCGCGGCTGGCCTGAGGGATGGCATGTACGATTCTGAATCATTAGAGTACGTACTCTTCCTTCTTTCCCCAAGAACGCTCATGCATCCGTTTGCTAGATACCCCACAATGACCCGATTCTTTGCCCACCTGTGTCTGTTCCTGCAAATGATTGACATTTCTGTACCACCATTGGCTACTCAGGTGATTCTGGAGGCGTATCTTCAAGTTCTCGAGGTCCGTATCCATGCCAAGCCGATCTGGAATCTCGTACTCACTTTCTCTGGATCCAGCGTGCTGGTCAACGAGACCTCATCGCCATGTATGCTGGTGCATTGGGCGACAATGCCGTGGAACGTTATGCTATGTTCCTCACTTCCCTTGATCTTTCCACCGATATCAAGGAACGAAAACTCACTCTAACACGTGCGCGCGAACATGGTCTCGACGTGGACCGAGTCGCCATTGTCACCGCTGAGCGAACGATTGAAAGGACCTTTGGTGTATGTGATGTTGTCCTTGTTTCTTTAAGCGTGTTGACCTTGGAGTTCGCTAGTTACTGCCTCAGCTAAAAGGCCCACTTCCATCGATCATCGCACTCCAAAATCCACCGTCGGAAGCTGAGACATTGCTGCTCCGCTCTATAGAGTGGACGACATTTATGGAAGCTACTTATGAGACTGCGCTCGAACAAGCCACTGTAATATTGCGATACTTTCTTGGTAGGTCATGCGGTCTGACCTCGATTTCTTGCTCATATACCACCAGGTTCGGGTCGTGTCGCTTTGGCACGCGGTATGCTGGACTTGTTACCACGTGAACTTGCCTCCATCGACGAACCCGAAGAGCGTGCAACGGAGTATCTCCACTACAGACAATTCTTCAGCGTGTGGGAGCTTCTCGACAGGGTAGTAGAATGTCAATCCTTGGAAGCATCTTTGATGAACAAGGATACCCGGATAGCATGGTTGAAAGACTACAAGGTAGCCCAGCACTTGAAAGGTTTCCGTATAATTGACTCCAATTCCATCAGGGTCTCATTGACCAAGCATACGAGTCGATCTTGAAATTGCTTACCTCTGACTGGATGCTACCAGACCCAAGCAATCCTACTGGTTCGTGTCACTGTTTGCCATGTCCTTCTTCTTATAGCGTCTCGCAGATCGTCGACATCGCGAAATGCTGCGCATTCGACAAATCTATGTACCAGAGCTGATTCTACGATTACACATCATGTTGTACACTTCGAGGGAGCGTATACCAGGGTTTGTGTTGTCCACCCTGCCTGTGTTTGTGTTTGTCGAGCTGACGGACCCTCGACTAAAGGAACCTGAAGGTGGCGCTCGAGCTGGTCAACGTCGTCGCGGATTCGCGGTACAAGCTATACGACGACTTTTTGCATCCGGACGGGCGAAGGCTGGGGGAGTATTTGGGCGCGGTGAGGAAGGCTGTGTTGGCGGGGTTGGAGGGCGGTGGGTCGGATCCGTTCAAGGTCGTGTCTTCCTGAGGTGGTGCAATCTATATTGTTTACGGCTGAACGTTTTCGCTGGGTGACCTTGTTTTCGGAAAGTGCCAGTTCTGCACATGCGGTGCACAGGGGAAAGCAATGACGCTGAATGAGCCTAGGGCCCTCCATGAACAGCTATGGATTCATCTTGGCAGTGACACATGTGTCGTTAATCGTACTCTCCACTGGTGAGTTAGAACGCTTCCGCCAATGTAACTAGGGGATCGGCAAGTTCCCACCTGGAGAACGATGGATCCCAAAATGGTTATGAGTAGGTACTCCTCCTATCAAGTACTGACTAGGCAGTGACAAGGAAGAGCGATATGCTCGCATGCAAACGTACCGTGTGTGTTGGGGCAAGTGCAAGGGAACGTGAGATCGAGGGTGACGATGCGGAGGGCGATGCCAGTGGCGGGACAATGGTGAGATTAGGGCGACGGGATGTTGAGATGACGAGCATGAGGATGAGACGGGGACGGGGGCAACGACCGGGATTTGAAGGCTCCAAGCTCTTCCATCTACGCGCCTCCTTTCACCTCCCCCGGGCACCTACGCCCAATAACATCCAAAACACCTACAACGGCCCGGTACACACTGGGGAATTCCGGCAACGACACTAGTACTGTCCGTCGCCGCGTCTGAATAAGACCTGCATGCGATCCCTATTTCAACCGGTCGAGACGTGTGATTATATAATCAAAGACTCCTAATTCCAAAACCACCATCGTACAATCGGAAAACCACTTATGGATCCTGATAAACCCAAAGACTCCCGCCGCCCAACTTTCCTCGTCATGATCATCATGAACAATCCCGCCAATGCGACGGAGAGCGCCAGATCCCAAAATGGTACGTACTCCCTCCTATAATCATGTAGTAAAGTTACTGACCGCAGCGACAGGGCGGCTGCTAATCGACGGTGTCGGGCAAGTCCAAGCGAGTAGACTTCTTGAAGGGGTAAGTGTTGATCATCTCGATGGGTGGTCAGGCCAACTACGATGTTACAGAACATCAGCTTGGCGCGTTAAGTGGCCAACTTCCGGAGGGTGACAGGGCTGTGAGGCGATTGGATAACGCCGAGAGGCGGATGGACGGGATCAAAAGGCGGATCGTCGGGATCGATGCTCGAACGCCCTCAGAACGCGCTGCGCAAGAAAACCAAGAGGTCGTGCGGAGCCTGCAAACGACCGCCAACAGGCTCGAAGACGTGACGCATGGCCTGGAATCGACCGCCAACTCGATTGAAGGCATGACGCGTGGCCTGCAAACGACCAGCAACGCGATTCAAGAGATGACGCGTACCCTGCAAACGACTGCCGAGACGCAACAAGACATCATGCGTATCCTTCAAAGGACAGTCGACACGCAGCAAGATATCACGCAGATCTTGCAAAGGACAATCGACACGCAGCAAGAGATGTTCCGTCTCATGATCGAAATCAGGGACAACACGCGTCCCGCGCCTTCCAGGATGTTCGCATACACTTGGTCTTCGTTGCAGAGAATTTGGGCATACTTTGGACTTTGAAGAATAGTGAATGATTGTACTATACTGGTGGGCTTGGTGACATGCCTAGCCTGCCTGGGGCTCGGCCGCCCTTACCTCTGTTTACTTTTCCGCGTGTCTTTAAGACACGAATGTGTGTTTGACTTGAGTAGCGCAGTGTACAGTAGAGTTTAGACCGGTGACTTGTCCAGGAAACGTATCTTTAGTCCCTAGCTCTTCCGATTTCGAGTCAGCGTTCAAATGGCAACGTCAGTGCCGGCCCCATACGATGTCGAGTTCTACCGTGACTTCCCTATCCGAGAGTTGAAGAATGAACAAATCAAGTTGACTCCCCCGTATACGGCGCATCAATTTCAATGAGCACGATCGGTGACAGCTCCCCAGCCGGCTCTACACACGCGGCCGATCTCTTCTTTCGGGGCTCTTCCTCATCCCCAGATCTTTACCAGCACTTCACCATCGGACCCTACTCATCACTGTCCGCCGTCAACCGAGGATCTTGTCTCAGGCTACGGTTACGTCCAGCCCGACCAAGGCCTGATGAAATACGCCATCAATCGACAGACCTCTGTCGTCACAGCCTATCGCTGACTCGGGCGTGATCGGCGGGGCGAACGCGCGCCCGTCCGTTGACTTTGCGGAAACGATCGGATACGTACCTTTACGGATCACCCGAACATTCTCAGCATGATCGAGACCGGCTTTGCCATAATTCTCCCGCCACGTCACGACGAACACAGTCGGATTGTTCATGTGTTACGCCCCCGAGTCGGTTCGCCGCCTGGTCTTGGCCTGAGGCACGTGGTGTGGCAGTCGCGTCTGAGAAGAACCGTGCTTCGATAAGGGTGGCGGAGAGGGTGGGGTTCAAGATGGAAGCAAGGATAGAGGGAGGCTTCACTAGCGGACAAGGAAAAGCGGGGAATGCTGAGGACATTTAGAGAGGGCGATGCGAGGTCGGGTACGCTTGGTCGGTATTCGATCTTGCTTGCCAACTTGTCGGGACGATTGGGAGAATGGTGAAAAGGAAAGAGTAGCACGGCACGGCTCATGGATAGACAGAAATACCTTCACCCAACCTATGCCAACACAGTGCTGGATATATGACTGACGGGCATCTATAACAAAGTGCCCGCTACACAAAAACGAGATCCAAGCATGATGATGTCTAATGATCTTACACCTTCCCTCATCCCAGATATAAATCGAGGCGCATGCTGACCCTCGTGATGGCCATGTCACGATCACATTGTCTTCTCGTTCCATCTGTAAATTTAGAGCCTAATCGGCGCCCGGAGACAACGTGCATGGAATGTTTGCACTCACAGATCTAAAAATAGTTTCCAGAGCACCGAAAACATGATGCCCTGTAAACCGTTGGCCAAGATCCGTGTCTTCAGTCCGCGCCCGAACAATCCCTTCACTCCGTCAGCGGCGATGACTGCGCGTGCGGCATCCACGTATCCGATGGGAACCGCGTTTACTTGGCGGTAGGTCTTGATGACGCGCAGAGAATTTGAGACGGTATCGGAAACTATGGAGGCTGCGAATCCGATGACCGCAGACCGAGCGAGTTTCTCAATGATATTCGTTGGGAGGGGAAGGTTTGCATCTAGAAAATTATATGTTCCAAACCACTAGACGAACCCAGATCAAACTCGAGGATGGGCAACAAAGAGACGGTATACATACGGGATAATGGCCCACAAATGTGGCTGCTGCTGTCGCCACCGCGCCGTACCAGAGAGAAGTAATGCCAAACCTCTTGACCTAAAACACAGATAAGCGTGCATAAGATTTGCTTAGACCATACGAACCCTAGCTCTAAGCAATGCTATACCTTCCTTTCCTTCAGTTTGCATGGTAGTCTTGATGGTATCAACAGGCGTCAAAATCATCCTGAAGCATGCTGCAGCGATGCTTGCAAAAAGGGTCTTGACGAGCGTCGGGAGGCTCCTCATAAAGGTGTTGCTCTCCAAAAGAGCGAGGATACCCGCGTTAGCAGCGGTATCGCCGAAGCGGGATACAGGTCCTTGAACGAGTGCAGCGACGAGACCCTGGTAGTACCTCTTCCAGCCACCGTCTGCATAGAGAGTCTTGATCGCTTCTGTGGTCGTCGTTCCGTAGCGATATTGATAGTTCATGACGGTACGCAGAGGCTATAGAGAACCACTGAGTATCGTCACTGCAGACACTTTTTCTGCATTTACCATGAGGGTCAAGACCTGAAGGACCATAGCTGGGATGCGATAAGCACTCTAAGCTGCTTATCGTCGTTCGCTTCCATGTTTTCAACCCTTACCTGCAGCACCGCTGAGTCCCCCACCAAGGGCCTTCTTGAGAGCCCCACTGAAGTCAAACTGAGATATAAATTGACGAGTGAGTGACGCCCAGCGAGAGCCCGCTCAAGAGAAAACCTCACCTCAACATCGCCCATAAGGATAAACCCCCGGATGAAGAGACCCAATACGATAAGGCACTTGCACACGACATAGACTTGGAAGGCAACAATCGACCAATATTTCGCCTTCTTGATTCTCGGGTTGTCCGAAGCGACAGGAGTGCTGTTGGACTCCTCGTCACTGCCACCTATGAGTGGAGGTTCGTCTGAATCATGATATGCAGTGGGCGGTACTGCGGTGCTAAGCAGAGGCTGCGTCTCCGATGGGTTGGTCGTGGGGGGAGACATGAGATGCTGGTGGGAGATGGGCGAATGTTCTTCCGCTGCGATGGCAAGACCACCATAGAATCAGCCTGAGCTTGCTGACCAACAAGTGAACCCAATCTGGGTCAGTCACGGTTCATGATCGGTTCCCAGTGGCCAGTGCACTTTACTCTCTTCTTCTCGATTCGACCTGAGGAGTGAGCAGAATGCCCCATCAATTGGTTTGCTACCGATTCAAAAAACTAGTCAGTGCCAGTGTCACCGACTCCGTCGGAGAGGGACTCCCCTGACAGTCGGACTAGTGACACCTGTCGATCTAGTCGCCACACTGCCGTCCGGGCCGTCCCACCTCCCAAAGGTGACACCTGTCGAATTAGACAAGAAACAGTGCGTTTTAAATTTTAACGCGGGTTGATAATGAGATCAATTTGAGCTCCTTGAACGTACGTCCGACGGATTTCAGCTCTTGAACACCACGCTGTCACCTCCTCGCATGGTTCCGAATCGGCTTCAAGACCCTTGCTTGTGTTCCTCATATTTTTCTCATGGTCGTTGAACGTGCACCGCATTCGCGATGGCAACGATGGATCTACATTTTATCAGGTAACTCCGCTCATTGTACTTCCTTTATACAATCAGGGTGGATGACTAGTAGACCGGAGTTAGTCCTAGGAGTATGAACCTGTCCAAGTCTCGGCTCCTGTCAGCCAATACACTTGCAGAGTCTTGGCCAGGTACCTAGGAACGTGATCTCTCTGATGATTTGACAGAGACTTAGCCCCGATCATGACTCACGCTTGTCGATTTATATAAGTCTGGCAAGCACTTCCCGTCGAGACAGATTTTTCTGTTCTGTACCTCAAGAAACTATCCCCTCCTTCAAACATTTTATTCGTCCTTCATTCACCTCTGCTTTACGATGGTCCAAATCTCCTCTCTCCTTAAAACCATTCCAATCCTTTTTCAACGTACGTCATGCGATTAAATCTATGCTTTGAGCTTTGTCTCACCTAACACATACTACTTAGTAGTCTCAGTCTCTTTCGCGAGTGGTCTTTCACAGCCAGCGAATGGGCTCGTCGCTCGGCAGAGCATTGGCACGAACGATCTTCCCACCGCATGCCAGCCCCCCTGTGAATCGTTGAACAATATTCTTGTTAGTCCATCGCTTTCCTCGTCTCAGAGGGTCTATTATGGAACGATAACATCTTCCCCCGCTCCAGAACACCGACATGTCGCTGACCGAATTTTGCACCAACTCGGTCGGTAGCGTGTTTCAGCAATGCCTGAGCTGTATCGCCCCCGTTTCCACCGTTTTGCAGAGTTATGCCCAACAAGCCATCAGTGATTGGAACACGGCTTGCAATGGCACCTTGTCTGTGGGTACCCCTGTTCCTTTTTTATCGTTTCGTGACATTAATTATCAAACACTTCCATGGCCTGTCTCGCAATGCTAGCTCACTGGTGCTTCCACTAACGGGACTAGCAGTAACGGAAGTAATGGATCGTCAGTTGTGCCCAGCAGCACCCTCACAAGCGCCACTCTGCCGACCACTTCAACCACTTCAAGCACCACTTCAAGCAGCGGAAACGCATCCAATCCGTCGAGCGTCAGTAATGCAGGAGTCGCCGTCGGTCTTGAGACTGGTGGCATTATCGTGTGCATCGTCGCTGCTATCTTCGGAGCGTTCGTATCACTTTGATTTTTTCACAAAAAGGTGTAATGTCCGTTAAATATGGACCGAACATTTTCCCCAACCGCCAACTTGTTTCGTGTAATCGCACTAGGGAGGTACTATATGTGTAGGTATGGTCACGTGTAATTGTTGCTTACATGTATAGATGCCGAAGTGCTTATAATTTAAATTCAGATCACAGTGAAATTTTGAGAATTTAGTGAACATCGCTGCCAAGAAAGGTACATACAGAACAAGTACTCGGATCGACTAAAAATGTAGGCTCATCAGCCAGCCGACAAGCCACTGAAAGAGGCAACCGAAACTGTCAACGAAATAGGAAATGAAAACAATGTTGCTTAGTAAGTTACTTACGCAAAACTTGCAAGTTGTACGTACTAGTAGTACTTGGTCGCAAGTAGTAAGTAAGCCAGCTAACTCGGCGTCTCCTCGGTTAACGTCTCCGTCGGTTCAAGGGTAAAATGAACAAATTTTCGCTTCTCTCTTCTCTCCATTACTCCGTCCCACCCCGTCCGCCATGACTTCCCAGCCCACCGTCCTCGTTTTCACGAACTCGGAGTACGGCCAGGCCAACGTGAACCTCGCCACCGCATACGAGCTTGCGATAGCGGGCGCGAACGTCCACGTCGGGTCCTTTGCACCTTTCAAGAACCGCGTCTTGCGCCTTCACGAACTCGTCATCCGCCATGCATCGCGTTCTGATAGTGAAACCGTGGGTTCCATCACATTCCAGGAATGCAAGGGAACGGCGTTCTGGGACCGTATCAAGGAGCGCGGCGTAGACGATTCCACCCTCCCGCACCCTCGTGGGGTGCACGGTGCACTGGAAAGTTACGCCAAGATGGACGTCATGGGCCTCCCTTGGAATGAAAAGCAGTACGTCGAAATTTTAGAGAATACCAAGGAGATCATCGGGTCCGTCAAACCAGACGTGGTTCTCTCGGACTGGGTCTTCTATTTTGCGGTGGATGCCTGCAAACTGATGGGTCAAAAGTACATGCTCATCCTGCCGAACTCTATCGGGGACATTGCGCTCAAGAGCCAACCCAAGGCTGCAGCACTGTGGAAATATCCTGCGTTCGTAGTGATTTTCTTCTTCGGTTGCTTCACCGGTCGACTGATATTCATGTTGCACAGTTTGTCCTCGGGATTCACATTTCCTCTCAAGTGGTGGCGGATTCCCGCCAACGTCTATCTCCGGATCCGACTCGTGGTAGGGTTCATGACTGCGAAGAACTTCAAACAAGTACAATCCTACCGGAAAACGCTCGGTCTCAAACCAATGTATGACGAGGTTCCCTATCGCGGAGTGACATACATCTGCCCCTCACTCACCGAAATTGACTGGCCTTATGCTACCATTCCAGAAGAGATGCTTCTCTGTGGACCTATCGTCATGCCCTTTGACCCTGTGGAGGAGAGCGATCCAAAATTAACAAAGTGGTTGGACAACGGACCCACGGTGATGATTAACTTGGGCTCACACGTCATTTCCGATGAGAAGATCGGTAGGGAAGTGGCTGGTGCAATTCGGATATTACTAGATCACCACAACCGAAAAGGGTCGAGCGATATCCAGGTGCTCTGGAAGGCGAAGGCAAATGGTGAGGTTCAACATGCGATCGAGGATATTCTTGGGAAGGAGATCGAAGCAGAGAGAGTGAAGGTGTTGGCTTGGCTGGACGCAGAACCAGTCTCGATACTGCAGCATCCAAACCTAGTGTGCACGATTCACCATGGAGGAGCGAATTCGTTCTACGAGGGCATCTGGTGAGACTAATTGTTGATGCTCTTTGTGGCGCTGTCGAACTCGGTGTCTTGAACAGGTCCGGCAAACCACACATCATTATTTCTGTGTGGTATGACACATACGAATATGCCAACCGGGTCGAGTTCCTGAACGTCGGTGTATTTGGGAACAAATCCTGCGCGCCGGGGGTTCAGGCAAAAGAATTTGGACAGGCGTTGGTGAGCGTGACAGGGGATACTGAGGAAGCGGCGAAGATGAGAGCAGCAGCGGAACGCGTGAAGGATATTTGTAGAGCGAAAGGGAACGGACGGCAACTTGCGGCGATGGCTGTTTTGAAGGAGGCTGGTATGACTGTGTAAGGAACTGAGTCTTGGGGCCCGGGGATCCAGGGAAATAACATGGGGAATACTTGGCCCACTACTTAGGATCCGGAAAACTTGGATGTCGATAATATTAGATCATAGAGTAGCTGCAAATATTCAATTGAAGGAAACGAATGTGTCCCCATCGTATTACAAGTCTGAGCGAGCACATGAACCGCTTCCATTTTCTCTGCAGAAGATGAAGCAGGCAAGGCATACTTCAGACCGCTCACCACATTGAACTCGGGCTGCACTACTACGCCTCATCATCCCAACTCGATTGAATCACGTAAACAGTTTGTTGACGGATGTGTTCCCTTCCTGGTGCTTCTTCAGCACCTTGGCAATCGCAAACTCGAAATCCTCCTGCGTCACATGCTGCCGTCGCTCCCGCAAAGCGTACATTCCTGTTACTTGTTAGACGAAAGAATTTCGAATACTAGGGTAGTAGCCTGACTCACCCGCTTCGGTGCAAATACCACGAACTTCTGCCCCAGAACATTGGCCCATCTTTTCTGCCAGCACTTTGAGATCAATGCCCCGTTGAAGCGACATCTAAACTCGCCAGTCAGCAACACACCATCGCATCACACGCCAGGAGAGTCCGTTACCTTGCGCGAGTGAATCCGAAGAATGCTCACGCGTGCCTCGGGTCCTGGAGGCGGAAACTCGATCTTACGGTCGATTCGACCCGGTCGCAACAACGCCGAGTCGAGAATGTCTGTGCAAATATATCAGATGGTAATTCCAGTGATCGCACGGGCCGGGCTCACCTATCCGATTCGTCGCCATGATCACCTTTATGTTCTTCGTTGCCTCGAACCCGTCCAGCTGGTTCAGCAGCTCGAGCATCGTTCGCTGAACCTCCGAATCACCGCCACCCGACCCGCTCTCCCCTCTCGAACTGCCGATCGAGTCGATCTCATCCATGAAAATAATGCTTGGAGCGTGCTCCCTCGCCATCACAAATAATTCACGGACCATCCGACTACCCTCCCCGATATACTTTTGCACCAGCTCGGACCCCGAAACACGAATGAACTTGCAGTCCGTGTGATGAGCGACGGCGCGCGCGAGCAGCGTCTTTCCTGTCCCAGGGGGTCCGTACAGAAGCACTCCCTTGGGTTGCGCGATTCCAAGCGCCTCGAAGAGCTCAGGGTGCTTGACCGGCAGCTCGATGACTTCCTTGATCTCTTTGATCTGCTTGTCAAGCCCGCCGACCATCTCGTATGTGCTGTCGGGCACTTTTTCGAGAAGCATGAGGGAGACTAGGGGGTCGACCTTGTTGGGCAGTATCTTGTGTATGGTATAACTGTCCGAACGGAGGGCCACGCGTTGCGAGGACGTGAGGGTTGAGACGTCGATTTCCGCGTCAAAATCAACGACTGGTAGATCGAGAGTGGTATGAACAAGTCAGAAACGATCAGGAAGGGGGGGCACGCACTGTACTTTCCCTCGGGCTGGACCTTGACCAATACCTTCTTCTTGCCCATCACTTTAACAACTTCGCCGACATAACTGGCCG
The DNA here is from genome assembly GCA_038092235.1 of Leccinum boreale. Lineage (NCBI taxonomy): Eukaryota > Fungi > Basidiomycota > Agaricomycetes > Boletales > Boletaceae > Leccinum > Leccinum boreale. Next base: position 45,453 of record JBBPPX010000028.1, on the reverse strand, counting down.
GTTCATGGAGGAGCTGCAGCTCTTCTCGAAGCAACCTCACTACGATGTTGATGTTCTGTCACCGTTGCTTACTGATTGGATAACGCGCACGCACCTCGAGCATTGAGCGCGTTCCGCTGAGCCTCCAGACGGCGTAAGTTCTGAGTCTTTTTGTTGACGAGAAGTTCGGCTGACTCTATCTTGGCTTGGTAGTATGATTGTACGCCGGGACGTGTGGGGACGGGGACGGGGACGGGCATCGTTGTTGAATGTTGGCTAGCGACTCGGAATCGGTGACGCAAGCCTGAGTGCAAGGGATATTGATTTCCCACGGTCGACCTTGTTCCTTGTTCCGGTAAACTCATTTCGGACAAGTTGGCCTACATTGCACATCGCAGTACTCAGTCAGTACTAGTGAAAATGTCACGATCGCCGAGACTCTGTTCACGACCAACTTCTTACCTCGAGTCTCGTGTTTGCAGTCAACCCGCCTCCTACTCACCTGGTTTGTAGTAGTCGTAGATAAGTATAAATCGATAATCTACCCTATATCATTTGAGTAAGCACTTGCATTTTTTCCTCTCCTTTTCTTCAACTCTTCCTTCTCCTTCTCGCTTACTGGTACTAGTCTTCCGGTTTATCCCTATAGGTGTAGCTAGATTGCGCCCGTGAACTGCCATCATTTGCAGATTCGAATTCGCTGTTTCGGACACAGACACGTCCTACGGTAAGTGCAATGATCGGCTTGATAGCGAAACAGACAGTTTTACTGCTTCTCTAACGGCGCGCGTTCCACATGAGTCCCGTGGAATGCGAAAGTCACTCCAGGAAGAGAAGTAATGAATAGTATCTTTCGGGGATTTTTTGGACTGGCCGGATCCATATTAGTTTCGCATGAGCGTGACGCAAGGAAAGCTCGGCACCCTTCTCGAGACGAAAAGAATAGGCTCAGTCTGATTACATACATTAGACGGAGGAAGCATAGTTATCATGATCAGCGTCGTCAATCATTGATCCGAACTGTACTGTGAAGAGGAAAAAAAAAGAAAGGAAGCAGAGAAGACGAATGACCAGTTGTACAAACGCCCTTCGCATATGTTCCAGAGATTCTGCAGACGTATGAAGAGATGTTAATACAGTAAAGCATACACACGACGGGGAGTAGGATATCAGAGAGGATGTTGGAGTATAACCTGTTTCATAAAAGAGACGATGCCCGCGGGTATTCTAGAAAAGAATTTCCCTATGGAGTCATTAGCGCGGGCGGTCTCTGTAACAAATGATGTTGTCTGACGAGCTGCGCACGCTCGCCAGCCAGCTTGTTGATCGAATTCAAGAGGTCTCCGCGTCGTAGTGGTTCTACGTGCAGGTACGAATGGTCGGAAAGGTGTCAATGAAGGGTGGAACGAGACACATACTAGTGATGTGATCGTCCATGCCTGCCTGCAAGCATCGTTCACGGTCACCGATCACTGATAAGAAGCGTTAAATTTAGATCGGCAAACACGTAAAGAGACGCACTGGCATGCGCAGTAAGCGCGATGATTGGCGTTCGCAAGAGCCCCTTGTGCATTTCATAGGCTCGAATGAGTTCAGTGGCTTCCATTCCTCCCATGAACGGCATGGACACGTCCATCTGATACGTAACAATGAGCACTCACAGATCGCGGACGCAGCAAAGGTTGACTCACAAGAATGATATCAAACGGTCTGCCTTGCTGGATCCTCGTCTTGAACGCATCCACAGCCAAACTGCCGTTCTCGGCAATCTCTACCGAGTGACCATACTTCTCCAGGATTTTCACAGCCAGTTTCTGGTTAACCATGTTGTCCTCGGCAAGAAGAATGTCGAAGACGATGTCATTCGGTGCCGCGACCGGCGATACAGTGTTCGACTCCAGGGCTGAAATCAAGGCGGACGCAAGATCTTGCGCCGTTACGGGGGTAGTTACTTGAGAACTGATGCTGTTGTCTAAGCACCACTTGACTGAAAGAACCGTATTGGTCAACACAATACGCAATGTTTCGAGGGGGAACTACACCCACGATTGAGTCTGGGCATAGAAGGTGCCAATAAAACGATCGGTATGTACCGCAGGTGCTCGTATTCTCTTGTACTCTCCGTCTGTGCGACACGAGGTCAAGAAGGCATGTATAAGGAGGGAAATCGGCACAGCATACCATCGTGAGAGAATCTACGACAATGGTATCAAAGTGGGGACAACGTTCCTTATCCGCGATTTCGCAGACATCGTTAATATGATATGCCTTGAGACCGAGTTCTTGGATTCTTTGGACGACCCCAGTAGTATCATAAAGCGTATCGACAAACATGATCGCACGCCTTTGGAACGGTTGCATCTTCTGCAGTGTATGCTCCATGGGGCTTTGGCTAATTTGGGACGTGATAGTGAAGAAGAACTTGCTGCCCTTGGCTACCTCGCTCTCAACCCACATGTTGCCTTGCATGAGGTTGACCAGGCGTTTCGAAATTGAGAGACCTAGACCTGTGCCACCGTATTCCTGTGGAACATAAAACGGTAATTAAACTCGCATCGGAAGCGAGGAAAGAATACCAATACATACGCGTGTTGTAGATCCATCTGCCTGACAGAAGGTATCAAAGATGAGGTTCAGCTTGTCTTTGGCAATGCCGATACCTGTGTCCGTGACACAGAATTCCAGGGTGACACTTTGGTCGTCCAGCGCCAGAAGTCGCGTGCTGAGGGCGACGTGCCCTTTGCGCGTGACTTTCGAGGGTGTGAACTTGATAGCATTGCCAACGAGGTTCGTGATGACTTGACGTAACCGGAGGGAATCGCCGATTAACTGATCTGGAATGTCCGGGTCCACATCATATGTGAGGTCTAGATTGTTCTGCGAAGCACGGACGACCAGAGTCTTTAGAATTCCGAAGACCGTCTGCCGAAGGGAATAGGACACAGCTTCCATTGTCATACGTCCAGCCTCAACTGTAACGCCATGTGAGTTCGAAACCCCGACCAGCCGTGAGGGACTTACTCTTGGAGATATCCAATATATCGTCAATGATCAGTAATAGCGAGCGGGCCAATGAGTGGACTAATAGCAAACTCTCCCTCTGTGATCTGTTCAGATCCGAATCGAGGGTCAGCTCTGTCATGCCGATGATACCATTCATTGGGGTTCTTTGTTCGTGTCAGTGATCCCGCAGGCGTTACATGATCAATACCACGGTTCATACCTGATTTCATGGGACATATTTGCCAAGAACTCCGACTTGGATCTGTTTGCCAGCTCAGCAGCCTCCCTTGCAGCGGTGTTCTTCTGAATAGAATCGCGCAAATTAAACACCATTTGGTTGATCTGTGTCTTTAACGAATCCATCTCTCCGCTCGCCTCGACTGTGATAAACCGCGTGAAGTCGCCGTCCATAGCTGCCGCAGAAATCTGGGCGAACCCACGCACTTGCGTGGTCAAGTTTCCAGCCATGGTGTTGACAGACATACTACATCACAATGAAACGATCAAGGGACACGAAACAGATCAAAAGAAGACCGTTCACGCACGTAATTTCTTGCCAAATACCCTGGACATTACCCACTTCGGCTTGTACGCCCAGTTTACCTTCCGTACCAACCTCGAAGGCGACCTTCTTGACTTCCTTTGCGAAGATGGCCAACTGGGCAATCATGTCGTTGATGGTGTTCACCAAGCTCAACATCTCTCCAGAAACTGAGACACCAGTGATTTGTTGTGTCAAATCGCCACGAGCGACGGCAGTCTGACAGGGGAGTTAGCTTGACCTCTGAGGTATATGAAGTACAGGGAAACCTACTGTAGCGACGGCAATGGTTCGGACTTGCAGGGTCAACTGAGAATGATTCCGTGAGCGCAGATCTGCTTGGGAACCTTGGCAGACTCACATTGGCAGCCATGACGTTGACATTGTCCGTGAGATCCTACAGGCAGAGTCTTCAGTAAGCAGCTCGTTCGGCTACCCGCAGGACCAAGCGAACCTTCCAGGTACCGCCAACGTTGGTCACTCGCGCTTGTCCACCCAATTTACCTTCCGTTCCGACTTCTCTTGCGACACGAGTGACTTCATCAGCGAACAAACTCAAACTCTCCGTCATGCCATTCACGGTTTCCTTCAACTCTTTGATCTCTCCGCGTACATCGACCTCGATCTTCCTCGTCAAGTCGCCAGCTGCGACAGCCTTGGTGACTTCAGCGATAGAACGCACTTGATTGGTCAAATTCATGGCCATCAAGTTGACGTTGTCCGTCAAGACCTATCCGGTGTAAGACTGTGGTTCCGTAACGGACGAGAACGACGAACCTTCCACATTCCCTGAACGTCAGGCACATACGCCTGCCCTCCCAAAATACCCTCCGTTCCGACTTCGAGGGACACACGAGTGACTTCATTCGCGAGCGTCGATAATTGGGCAACCATGGAGTTGACGGTCATCTTCAAGTCCAGCATCTCTCCCTGGACATCGACGTTGACGACCTTGCTCAGGTCACCCAACGCTACTGCCTTTGTAACCTCCGAGATGGACCTCACTTGATCGGTCAAATTGCTAGCCATTTTCTGCAAAGAAGAATCATCAGGGGAAATGGAACGATCGGAAAAGGAGGAAAACTCACATTGACATTGCGTGTTAGGTCTGCCCAAGTTCCCTGTACACCCTCAACACGAGCCTGACCACCCAAGATACCCTGGGTTCCGACTTCCAACGCGACACGAGTGACTTCGGATGCGAACGCGCTCAACTGGTCCACCATGGAATTGACAGTACTCTTCAACGTCGACATTTCTCCCTCTACTTGGATCTCTATCTTCTGAGTCAAGTCACCCTTGGCGACGGCAGTTGTGACCTTGGCGATAGACCGCACTTGATCCGTCAAACTCGAACACATCCGATTCACCTGCAGCAGGATAAGCGTCGAACAGTACAACGATGCCTCGGGAACGTACATTCCGAACCAATTCGAACCAGACACCTTCGACATCAGGAACGTGAGCTTGTCCCCCCAGCTTTCCTTGTGATCCGACTTCCAGAGTGACACGAGTGACCTCGGCGGCAAGGGCCCGAAGACGTATGACCATTCCGTTGACCGTATTCTTCAAATCCAAAATTTCCCCACGAGCATCGACGTCAATCTGTTTCGACAAATCTCCCAGCGCGACAGCTTTCGTGACCTTGGCGATACTCCGGACTTGATTCGTCAAATTGGCAGCTAACTTGTTTACGACACCCGTGAGTTCGCGCCATGTGCCTTCGACGTCCAGAACAAGAGCCTGACCACCCAATTTACTAATTGAAAAAAAGGGGGTTGTGATCGAAAGCGGAACAAAAACGGCATCTCGGCTAGGACTTACCCTTCCGTACCGACTTCCTGACTGACACGAGTGACTTCCTTGGCAAATTGACCTAATTTATCGACCTATCCGCAAAAGTCAGGATTGATTACCCATCCGGATAGTGCGGTGGATATACCATGGTATTGATGACGTCCTTGAGCTGAACCATGACCACACCTTGCACGGGGACGGTGATCTTCTGTGACAAGTCACCACGAGCGACAGCGTTGCAAACACGTGCGACATCCTGCACTTGCGCTTTGAGAAGACGGAGCTCCTCGACGGCGCTCATGCCGCTCTCGAAAGCGGCGGCGGCGAGAGGACCGGGAGGGATGACGAGGGGAGAGCCAGAGGGAGATGCGTCAAAACTGCTAGTAATACGACTCATCGTCATCGTGTCCGTGATCATCTTTCCGCAAGTGGGGCATGCCATGTGCTCGATATGAGAAGTCGGGGGGGCCGAGGTAGACGACGAGTTTGAGACCGAGCGCTGGAGCTTCAAGGGATCGAAATTGTTGGGAATGTTATCGAGCGACAATGTCATATTCTGGACGCGAGAGCTGATCGGTCTAGGAGACAGAGCACGATCAACATCAGCGTCGCCCACCGTTGCGTCCTCTTCCAACATCTCGACATCCGCCGGACCATCGGCCCTGTTGAGGGTAGTATCGGACCTGGCTGGAAAGAAGCTGCCCCGGGCAGGGTTTGCCTGCTTGGTGATCGTAGTGCTGGGCTGCGAGAGGAAAGAAGAATTATTATGATTCTTCTGAGAAGAGGAAGGGAGTGTCGCCTACATTGCGCCTCTTCTTGGTCTCTGGTCCGTTTGCTTGCCAAGTTTCGGAGGCTGTTATGGAGGCGAGGGTCTCCTCTGCGGTGTACATTCTGCGTGCTACGGCAGAGAGTGAGCGAAGGATGGAGTCCGTCTGCCAGTCGCCTGGACCGTCGTATCGGGGCAGTGGGGTAGACATGGGACATAGCTCGTAAGTGGAGAGTAGGGCAATGAGATGAGAGAGAAAAGGGTCATTGAGACCGCGAGTATAGTCGCTTATCGAGCTCATCGTCGAGAACGTAAGGACGTTGGAAAGGAGAGCAGTGGAGGTGTACTATACAACACAGGAAGACAATTGTATGTACTTGTAGTAATAATCTCCGACTCCCCGTTTCGTACATCACTGGCACACGTTCATTACTAAACATCATTATCTCAGAGATATAACGGCAACGCAGGATTCAGTGCGGTCCACTCGATACCCTCGATGAGATCCTTCTCCTCGATCAGAAAATCCTGCAGCATCCCTCTGTCAGCTCAGATCACACCCAGAGACCAAGATGCACTCACCAATGGACACTCGACCAGGGTACCCTTGACCTGGCTCAACCGTTCCTTGACCCGCTGCAAGGGAACGCCCGGTGCCACATGCGCCGGCTTCACCTTTGGCACGTAATTCTACCCCCGACCGTGGGTCACTTGATCATCATGATGCCCCGCTGATTAGTCACGCACCTCATACGCGGACCACGAATGAACGAGGTTCGTCGGCACAGGTCTGAACAACTCGGTGAATACCTCCCTGTTCCTGCGTGCCGTGTTGTACAGTAGGTCCAGCGTCGTGTCCGCAAGTGGGTCGGCAACCGCAGCATCTTCAGGCAGGAATGTCTCGTCCTGATTGGGCGTTGGAGCTGGCCGCATGAACGAATTCACTCGGTTAGTCGGGTATTGAGGCTCGATAAGACCCAGGTGTTCTGCGATCGACATTAAGTTCGCACGTTACGTAGTGTTCGAGCACTTGGCTCACCTCTATATAATTTCCGTCTCAACGTAGCCGCAAATCGTGCCGCCATGTGGGGATGCCCGTCCATCGTCGAGTGGATCATGTCGTCGTCTTCTACCACCAGTGCAATTTCAGAGTCACCATCGCCCTACACCGCCTGTCAGCCCAAGACCCATGACGCCGGGCTCCCACCTACCTTTTGACTCCGATCATTGAGGTTGGCAGATCCCATCTAAACTCATTTTATCAGTCCAAATCACACGGACGTTATGAAACTGATACCTACAATGACACGCTTGTCGTCCACAATCATAACTTTGGTGTGGATATACACTATCTGCGACACGTAACTGCGCCGGCCCTTCAGCGCTCAACATCCATCCTCCTATCGCACACGAATCCACGTACCAATTCAGCTCCTCCTCTTCCGATCCCAACCACGTCTCGTCCAGTAACGATCGTCTCCCCTGCAACGCATGATGGGACACCGAATCCGCCACCGTCCCCGCAAACCGCAGATCCTGCGCTCCAGCTTCGAACCGTGCAACGACTTTCTTCGCAGATTCGATAGAGTCGGGAAGAGGTATCTTTCTCTTCTTCTTCTCTTCCTCGCTGACCTTATCCTCCTCGGGGGTTTTGATGTAAACCTCGTGAGGGGCGTCTTTCCCGGAGAAGTCCTTGCCCACCCATTGACGCGCGAGTGCAACTTGAGCATCATGGAACGTCACGCCCGAAGCTCGTTCCATGTGCGCAAGGGTCGCTGTCAGGTAGGAACATTCGTCCGTCAAACATCCCGACGATGACGAAACGCGATCAATGGACTCACACACCGGGGCATTGATGCGGTCGTAAGCACGCAAGTGGAAAAACCGAATGTAGTCAGTCCTGTCGAGCAACCATTGAGGCCGCACAAACATTTATCAAGGAAACATTTGAAACCCACGGCTCATAGCCTGCCCGGCGGATCTCTTCGTATATACTGTAACCACCCCTATTCATGGTACGGTACTGCGCCGCCATGACCGTCTTCATCCCAGAGGACTCCTTGATGTCGCCAACGAATTCTGGAACCTCTGGCATGACGACAATGACCTAGGGTACAAGCACCATCCATCACGTTAGCAGGCATGGAACATTCCCCTCTTCTTGCCGAGCTGACCTTGAACTTCTGGTGAGCCTGCGCAGCAGTGATGATACGCTCCGCTAGCGCCTTTGCGATTTGATTCTTCACAGGACCCTCATTTCGCGTGTTCGATATGCTGCATATGGCACGCCAGCTCAGCAAAAACCGTCGCGATCAGAACATGGGGCGCCACCCACAAGAATTGGTTCTCTGGTAAGACGGTCATTAACGTTTCAGCGCCCCATCAGTAGTCACGAGGCATGTCATTGCGCCCAACAATACCGAATGGAGACCAGCGAACAAACGAAACGACAACCGGGACCTACCGATATATATGAAGTGGCTGGCTTCGCGAATTAATTGAATGTCTGGAAAAGAATAGCAAGACACGTCAAACGCTCGCACCCGAGATATGCCAAATGAATGCGGGGAAGCCCGGGCGAAACGTACAGGCGTTCTGAATGCTATGTTCCGTGAGGACTCCGTGACTCCAGTCCGAAACGCTGCGAACTGCTTGAACGCGGCATGTCCCGTGAGGGGGTGGTGTGTATGGGGGGTCAACCCTATCGCCAAAGGCGAGGTGGATGCGCTGCCTGAACTGTCTGCCCATCTGGTGCCACTGCTCGCGGTGCGGATGACCTTGGAGATACGTAAACGAGCTGTCCGATGGGGGAATGTATGGGAATAGTACTGGACGTACAAGCGACGGCCTCGTTGGGTGCCACCTGGACGTTATGCGGCAGCGCAAGCCATTCGTACCTCCTGGGATAGGGGTCAGTGACAATGTTGGCGTGATCACGTTAATCACGTTACGCACATGTCTTCACGGTACTGGGAAGAGGTGATTCAGCACATGTAGCGAGACGCCCAATTCCAACGCGTACCTTGCGACGTTTAATTTCATTCCAGCGCTCTATGAAGTGCTGGCAGAGATCTAGTGCCACCGAACCACAAATTGTCATATGAACCTACACCACTGCTTCAGTCAAATTCTACGTTCACGGAGAGACTCACGTCATGCCAGGGCATTCTCGGGGTATCAGTAACAGAGAGGTCGCAGTCAACATAATCCGCCGCGTCCTCTACATCGGCGATGCGGGTATCGTAGTAGTCTTTTCCGGGCCAGAGAGTACGAGACATGTTATCAGTAAGATGTACGTCAGCTAACGAATGGTTGTGAGTATCCCAACGTCCCAGAGAAAAGTCGAGCCCTCCAACACAAGCTATGTGGTTATCCACCACGACTACCTGCCACGAGTAAACTGCGCGTCAGAGTTGCCTTTGAAATGATCACTGCAACCCCCTATCCAAACCTTTTCGTGATGAGACCAAAACTCGACAATATCTGCAGGAACAATTTTTGGACCGAATGATTCGTGTGGAACAAAAATCACAGGATGGTAACGCACCCTTGCTTCCGATATGATCGGGGTGACGCATACACACAATGTTCTTATCGAGCGCTTCTAACGCGGCCTGTTTGGCGCTCAGGTCAGCAGCCCACGTACACAGGACACGGTACGCGATAACACTTGCCTTGGCATGCTTGGAGGCGTTAGAGCCCGCCTGTGGCACTTCCTTGTAAACAATGACGTAGATCTTGACGCCTTGTCGTGCCTTGCGCTGTAACAGCCTATCGAGGCGCCAATCTTCGTGCTGAGCCGGCGGTCGACTGTTTTATAAGCAGATGCCGTATGAGCCCCAATTGCGTCACGGTTTGCGCTCCTCCCTCTGCCTCCCGACTCACCGAAGGTATACCTCTGGTGTAAGCCACCAGTCCTGCCCACGATAAGCAAGATAAACGAATTCACAGACGTTCGGTGGAAAACAAGGCCGTACCATAATAAAGATGACCTCTTTCGCACTGTCCAGTATCTCTGATGCGGCCCAATAGTAATCGTGACCATCGATGTGCCTTATCGCCAAAGGGTGGAAGAAAGCGGGGGTGAGGGTGGGAAAGAACCGCAGAGGTCGTAGGTGTGTCCGCAACCCCGTAGGGTTAATCCGACTTTGAGCACGCAGCGAAAACCACGCTCAATTAAAATTTACGCACCACTTGATCATGTTCTCCGACCTCTGATTGGCAAAGCTCCCAAATCGATGACTAGCATTGATCTTGGCTCGGATCTCGTCGTTGAGTATCTCTTGCGGGGTATCATGACGACCTGCATACATCGAATTGCAACGCGCGGGTCAGATCGAAACATCTCCGAGCGCCCGTTGAGAACTCACGATTAGTGTCCAAAAAACCTGGTGGGAAGATATGCAAAGGATTAGACCACCGAGACAGCGACGACTCATCAAACATACCGGTTATCTGATCATAGGCACGTTCGATGCCCTCAGGGAGCCGATCGGCGTAAGTAAGAACTTTGTCAAAGAACCTGTCCATGTTAGATGTGATGTTGGAACTGAGATGGAAGTTGCGTTGCTAAAAGTGACGGTCGCTTCTTTTTCACAGGCTGATAGACTTGGGAACGTCACGCGTGACGGGGGGGCAGTCCTCAGGCCTCATCCCAGGGCAGCTTGAATGACTGCGCTCGACGGCCCGCTCATCCGAGTCAGCGTCGTCACCATTGTTGACATTGTGCTGGTCGTCTTCGAGTCCATGGACTTCCCCCGTTCAGCTCGGAGGATGGACCTCCAGCCCGGGGCCGTAGTGGATAGGTAGTAGTACAAGCTGCGTTTTTCATATACATATCGCTTTCTACCATTCTAGTAAGTACTTTGTACCGTGACGACACCATAATTGAAGCCTCATGTCATAGTTTAATTGACGTCGGTTGCTACGTTTCAGAATGATGCTACTAGAGTACTTGCTAAAACTAGCAACCGTGCGGCGTGCTGGCAGCGGGGCCCGAGCTCGGTGGTACCTCCATCGCGTCAGTGACATCAGGCTCAAGCGCGATGGAGTTACAGTTGCCTGGTACTCTAACCAAGTAGTGAGAACAAAAAGTGCAGGATCTTTCGGGTCGGGTGCGTAGCAAGAGCCCAGGCGCACGAAAAAATCCCTGGCCTTCGCAATTCCTCCAACATCTCGCGTTGTGTTGTCGCGATGTCCTGCAGGACATCGGTCATCAGATCGAGCTTGAATAAAGATTATTAGCTATCACCGTAATTAGTTAACAATGCAATATGTACATTGTTTTATATGTCTCTTTTATTTAGGGGTACATACATAAGCACGCCAAGTACTTGCTTACTATGACGACGATGACTCCGACCCAAGTACATATGTAGTAATACACTCTTTCCTCGCCGCGCGCCCGAAGCCTTCGTCCTCTTCTACGCCCAGTTCCTGCAAAGCTCTTCACTACTCAACGTGCTCTGCGCGACATCTCTCTCAAGATGATCTTGCTCCTACCACAATTGATCATCCCTATCCCCGAACACTCTCGGAAAGCTTTCCAGGGCTAAGTAGTCTCCTCAAGCAGGGTTCGCTCGCCAAGCACATCGCCAGTGCGGAGCAGCTGCTGAGCATTGCTCGCGGTGCCAGCTTCGTCGCTCCTTCGACAGAAACAGAGAAAACATCGGCTGGCATCTATGCCAACATCTTCAACCTTCACGTGAGCGACATTTTTTTTTGAGCTCGGTGGTACCTCCATCGACGTCATCGGGCTCAAGCGCGAGGGAGAGGCTGCATCCCAGTTGCCCGAGATTTCCACCGTCCAGCCTGAGATCTTGAAACACACCATAATCTCTGGCCTGGTAAAAGACGTCGACTCCTTGATTTCCAGGGACGCGGTTGCTGAGGAGTACGATCCCATCGTGCCTCTCTCAACCTCACCGGCAGCAAGACCCTGGTCCACCCTGGTGTCGGAGAAGTCCTGATATTCGACAACCTTGCCAAGTACTGCCAGAACGAGCGTCCCTTCTACGCATTCCGCACCCGCGGATTCGAACCCGGGCACCCATTCTTCGTCAACATGTGTTTGTGACTGTCAGGAGGACACAACCCCACGGTCTCTACGCTATCGCTGGTTACTCTTACGGTGGTGTCGTCGCATTCGAGGTGGCCAAGCACATCACACGAGATCAACTGGACGGGCGGTATACTCAACCTCGCCTATTTTTTCAGTTTCATGACCAAGGAACACTCGGACCTTGAACCCGCGTTGTTGCCTCTTACACGCAAGGAGCAGCTAGATATCGTCTGGAAGCTCAGTCGACATACCGGCTCGTTGATCCAGTGTGGCAAGACGTACGAGCCCGCTGAGCAGTTCAGTCGGTGATTTCCTCTCTTCGACCATTCACCGGATGGTGTTTTCTGACACTCGACGTATTTTTCTACGCCATTCCGCGGTAGCAAGCTGCAAGGATGACTGGTTGAACAAGCAGCTCAAGCCCGCGCAGGGTTCAGCCGCAACGAACCCCTCTATACGGACGTCCCTGGCTTCCAAAAGATCTTCCGCAGCCAGTTCCAGGGGCGCAGTCTTTAAAGAAGTTCCGGTCGCTGCTCATCTCGCTCACGAATCACATGTTTTGCTTCAGATGCACTCACTGCTCCGCATCAGATTTTAGATACACACATACGGTTATATTCACATGTTCCCCAGTGTTTTGAAGTTTCGCGGACCGCAAGCCAACCATTTGGTTCCTCTGGCCCGAAAGGCTCAGTGACTTCTGTCAATTGAAACCTGATGAGGGAAGCGTGAACGTCGGAGAAATTAAAGTGTCGGTTGAGCTGCTCACGGGTCCGAGACGTGCGTGAGTTGTGAGTTTCGTTGTGCCATGTTCCTAAATTTCTCGCAATTTATTCCCCTGTGGTTGGCATCTCTGATGAAGTCCAGCATCAGATCACGACTTGTATTTGTTTCAAACCGTGATATATATAATGTTGTCATACGAACTATAAGGGTATAAACGACGTATTATACGCCAAGCTTTGAAACTCGCAATCTAAAACTACTATGGCGACGATGCAGGTGGCACCGTACATGGGAAATCGAGCACTGTCTCGTGGGCAATGTTTTGGCAGTAATACAGTGCCGGACCATGTGGACTCGTCAAGTTGGTGCCTGTTGCAGTGATATCATAGCACTCCGCCGAACATTCCAGCTGCGCGACTACGTCGCCCGAGTGGCCGGAAGAGGTACCTGTGACATTGATGTCTGGTAAACGCACAGGTGAGCTAACGAAAGATGGAGTCGGGGATAGACACGCACAGTGGACGTCGGAGATGGTCACTGTACTGGGGTATTTGGCGCAGACGCTGGCCTCGGTATTATAGCACTGCAGGCATGCGTCAGGTCAAGTACGTTTCGGGATAATTGGGGACGACGCACCTGGTTCACAAAAATTGGGTGATCAACGTTGTTGACATGAAAGTTTTCGAACGTAATGTTCTGGTAGCGGATGATTCGATCATCAGTCAACGGAGAGGAAGGAGAAAGAAGCTGCACACCTTGACATATCCAGTACCTCCGCCGGCCGTCGAATTCGAATCTGGTGATCCGCCAAACGCTTTGATCCGTGCGCCGTTCTGAGCATTGTTCATCGAGATGTTCGTTACGTAGACGTTGGCGACGATGTCCGTTTCACCCGCATACTAGAATGACTCGTCAATTCGAAATTCGTAACGACGGAGACTTAGACTACGCACCTGACCCAGACTACCGACGGAGATACCGTGAGATCCGTTGCAGAAGAGGTTGCGAACGATCGCGTGGGTGGTATTGGGTTTGAAGGAGACGCAATCGTCGTCGTTGTAGATGGTGGAGTCTTCGATGGTGACGTACGAGGAACGGTAAATATCCCAACCATCTAAAGGGTGGGATGAGAACATGTGAGGGAATAGTCACAAGACATACCGGAGTTGGCGGCGGGTTTGGAAGATTTAGATGTGGAAGAAATGTTCATATTGCGATAGGTCACATTGGTGGATTGATATACAAAGTTGTTCTATGATTGGAATAAGCATTTTGGTCTCATGAACCGGACATGACGTCGTACCCAGAACGGGGAACCTATTTGCGTGAGATCTTGGATGAGAACGTTGGATGCGTTGCCCACGGTGAGAGGGATGGGCCGGGAAAATGCGGTGGAGGACCCTCCGGCTGTTCCCAGTGTCTGAAAGGGTGATCATGAACTTAGGGACGATCACGGGGGCAGTGGAGGGGCGCGACCTTCTTGGGATAATCCCACCAGACTTGGCCGTTGGCATCAAGGGTACCTCCGCCGTAGAGGTGGATGCCGTTTCCAGACAGGAACCAAAACGTGGTGCTACAGCAGGTGAGCGGAGCGGGCGGAGAAGGAGCGGATGCGAGATACGTACGCGTTCTGGTACTCCATATAGTAAGAGTTGGGTGACCAGTATGTGATGTTAGGAGTGTATTGGACTGGAAACGCGTAAGGAGATGCAGGGCGAGCGGGAATACTAGGGGAAGACGCACCCACGCCGCTGAAGTCGATTTTGACGTCCTGGAGACCGGTGATTACGAGGACTGTGTTGACGACATAGTACTTGTCCAGCACGACGGTGCCCCCGTGACTGCAGTCATCAAAGGCTTTGATGATATTTGGGCCGTCGTCCTGTCCGCCTCCGAGAGGGACGACAGTGCAACGGTGTGAAGCGAGAATAGGAATGGCGAGTGCCAGTAGTAGGGTAATAAAACGCATTGCTGTCTCATCATATGAATGAAGCGAGTCATTTTATGTAGACCGGAGTTGACCGGGCCGGAGTGGTGATCGATAAACGGGCGGATTGTTTGCCACGTACACTCGTTTCAGAAATTCATCTTTCACTCGCCGAGATCCGAGAGCTTACACAGCAGAGATTCGGTGTTCAACCTTGTCTCTGGCAGCTTAAGGTTGCACATGCTTTGCTTAGGGGCCGTGATGTTATCTGCACCTCCGACACTGGGATGGGTAACACTCTGTTCTGGATACCCCTGCTGTTTCGTACAGAGGGAATTCAGATTGTCATTACTCCCTTGAATCTGATCGGAAAACAGAATGCTCAAGCACTCACCAAAGCTTCTATACATAGCAATCAATTCGGAGACTGCTACACATGTAAATCTCGCTGTGAGTGATTCCGAAAAAGAAGGTTGACATGGCAAGACTTACAGTAACAGGCCATTCCGGAATTCCAGTATCAGGCCATCATAATTAGTCCGGAGCAAGCCATGAAGCCTGACAGTGGCTTCGAAAAGCCGTTACTAACAGATCCATTGTTCAGCTCACAAATCATCAGTGTCATCATACTAGATGAAGCACACTGTATCTGTGACTGGGGGGATTTCTGTCCGGAATACTAAGAACTCGGCCGGCTTCGCTACATGCTTCCAAAGTCAGTACCAGTCATGATAGCCTATCTGCAATGCTCACCAAGGACGCGTTATCTACGATATCAATATCCCAGCTCTTACATATGCACCGTGACAATACCGAGTCAATTCGACGGTCAAGCGATCGTCCAAACATCAAGATTGGAGTCAAAAAAATCAAGAGGGGCTCTATGATGGGTTTGTCACGGGTATACCTGCGGGTGTTTTGGCACCAACCCGTACCCAAAAACCCGTGGACCCGTGGTGGGTTTACCCGCGGGCGTGGCACCGACAACGACAACGCAACAATGCAACGACGCAACGACGCAACGACGACGGCTCAACGGCACGGCGACGAAAAACGACGCGCCAACTGACGCAACGGCGTGCCGCGACACGATGATGACGACGACCACGAACGACCCGACGCAGTGTGCTGGCGGCACTACCACCACCAGAACCACCACCACGACAACGACGAACGACGTAATGCCAGTGGCGGCGTGGCACGGCGCGACGACCACGACGACACGCACTGACAAACGACACAGAGGCACCACCACCACGATGCAACAACGACGACGACCATCTCTCCTTCTCCTCTCCCTCACCCATCCTACACCGACGACAACCACCCTCGCTTGCCAGCACGGAACCGACGACGGCGCAACGGCGTGCCACCAGCCACCACTGCGAACGACGACGACACGACATCGCGGCGTGCTGGTGCCACCACGACACGATGACGTGACGACGATGACCGCCCTCGCTCTCTCCCTCTCCCTTGCCCACACAGAATCAACCACGGCGCGACACCTGCAACGCAACTAGCCGACTCACGACACAACACGACGACGACTCGAGATAGAGCCTCTATCTCAGACTATCTGTAGTAAGCCCATTTACTGAGTGCTGGTTTTCCAGAGTCCGGATGGTGTTTTCTGACACTCGACATATTTTTCTACGCCATTCCGCGGTAGCAAGCCGCAAGGATGGCTGGTTGAACAAGCAGCTCAAGCCCGCGCAGGGTTCAGCCGCAACGAACCCCTCTATACGGACGTCCCTGGCTTCCAAAAGATCTTCCCCAGCCAGCTCCAGGGGCGCAGTCTTTAAAGAAGTTCCGGTCGCTGCTCATCTCGCTCACGAATCACATGTTTTGCTTCAGATGTACTCACTGCTCCGGATCAGGTTTTAGATACACCCATACAATTATATTTGTTCCTCAGTGTTTTGAAGTCGAACTGCCTTCGCGAACCGCAAGCCGACCGTTTGGTTCCTCTGGCCCGAAAGGTTCAGTGACTTCTGTCAATTGAAACCTGATGAGGGAAGCGTGAACGTCGGAGAAATCAAAGTGTCGGTTGAGCTGCTCACGGGTCCGAGACGTGCGTGAGTTGTGAGTTTCGTTGTGCCATGTTTCTAAATTTCTCGCAATTTATTTCCCTGTGGTTGGCATCTCTGATGAGGTCCAGCATCGGATCGCGACTTGTATTTGTTTCAAATCGTGATACATATATATAATGTTGTCATACGAACTATAAGGGTATAAACGACGTATTATACGCCAAGCTTTGAAACTCGCAACCTAAAACTACTATGGCGACGATGCAGGTGGCACCGTACATGGGAAATCGAGCACTATCTCGTTGGCGATGTTTTGGCAGTAATACAGTGCCGGACCATGTGGACTCGTCAAGTTAGTGCCTGTTGCAGTGATATCATAGCACTCTGCCGAACATTCCAGCTGCGCGACTACGTCGCCCGAGTGGCCGGAAGAGGTACCTGTGACATTGATGTCTGGTAAACGCACAGGTGAGCTAACGAAAGATGGAGTCGGGGACAAACACGCACAGTGGATGTCGGAGATGGTCACTGTACTGGGGTATTTGGCGCAGACGCTGGCCGTGGTAGTATAGCACTGCAGGCATGCGTCAGGTCACGTACGTTTCGGGATAATTGGGGACGACGCACCTGGTTCACAAAAATTGGGTGATCAACGTTGTTGACATGAAAGTTTTCGAACGTAATGTTCTGGTAGCGGATGATTCGATCATCAGTCAACGGAGAGGAAGGAGAAAGAAGCTGCACACCTGGACATATCCAGTACCTCCGCCGGCCGTCGAATTTGAATATGGTGATCCGCCAAACACTATGCGATGTTAGGAGTGTATTGGACTGGAAACGCGTAAGGAGATGCAGGGCGAGCGGGAATACTAGGGGAAGACGCACCCACGCCGCTGAAGTTGATTTTGACGTCCTGGAGACCGGTGATTACGAGGACTGTGTTGACGACATAATACTTGTCCAGCACGACGGTGCCCCCGTAACTGCAGTCATCAAAGGCTTTGATGATATTTGGGCCGTCGTCCTGTCCGCCTCCGAGAGGGACGACAGTGCAGCGGTGTGAAGCGAGAATAGGAATGGCGAATGCCAGTAGTAGGGTAACATTGCTGTCTCATCATATGAAGAGTCATTTTATATATGTAGCCTACCGGAGTTGACCGGGCCGGAGTGGTGATCGATAAACGGGCGGATTGTTTGCCACGTACCCAACGACAATGACTCGTTCGATCTTTTCGTCTCCTTCGACAGTCTCAGCCGTCGTCACTCTCGTTCTCATAGAAAATTCACTCGAAATTCTTCCAGTATGGCCAACACTAAGACAACATTACCTTCCAACTCTCCTTGGCACAGTCCGCATGGCAAATCCAATCGTGCCCGTCCGTACCCGCACACCCTCGCTACTACCCCCTTCCTGACGACTCCCCCCAGATCCCCGTCCTCTGGCTCACCACAGCTCCCGTCGGCGACGAGTCATCCTCCATTCACTCCGCGCCACCCCGTCAGTACAACCAACTACCAGAACTCAAGTTCAGTCGCAGCCAAGATAACAGAATAACCTCCCGGATCATAAGCAGAGCCACAGAGGTCTGATCCTTCTCCTTCTCAAGCAGTCCCCGCCTCACACCCTTCCATAGCTCATGCTCGAAGTTGCCACGCAATTCCCGGGTGGTCCGGTCAGCTTCCACCTCTTCATTGTCGCCGCATCCCCGCCAACACCAGGCACCTGGGGCGTCTCGATCACGATGCCGTCTCAGATTGGTCAATCAGAGTGGCGCCTCCTCGGCCAACGAATGGCACAGGTATCCCTGACCCTGAACCCGTTCTAGACATTCAATTGATCCTTTGTCATTCAGCTCGGCATACATTGCCACATGTTCCTCCCTTCCCAACAAGACATGTCATCCATGAACGAACTCTTCATGACTAGCGTATGCCTTCGATACCTGTCCCTACTCCCCCGTCTAATAACCCACCAAAGCTCGAACTCCAAGGTCACACTCAGGTGTTGCCCTGGTTTCAAACAACTCCGGGCTATACCTTTCTTCTCTCTGGCGACCCTCCTCACACAGGCCTACCCGCACCAGACCCCACTTCACGTCTTTCGCCTCCTGCCGAACCGGTCGAGCATGTAGGTGTTCTCTTCTCTCTCTCTCTGTCTTTCATCCTGACCCGTGCGCAGCAACCACCAGTAACTCGCCCTCCCGTCATGCGACATCAGTCGTTCCCGCAAGACGTCCAGTCTGCACCCGTCCAAAACGCGTCGACTCCCAGCATTGTGAGTTCGCTCCAAAAGGTCCATGGTCTCAGCCGAAAGAAGCTCTACGGTACCCATCCCCCCAGACAACCTTTTGTCCGCGAAGAACCCGTCCGCACCAAATACAAGACTAGCCCGACCCCCTTGTCCATCCCGGTAGGTTCACAGCCCTTTCCTCCCTCTGAAGACCCGCGTGCCGTCGGAAAGATAAAGGTAGAACGCGGTCGACGTGCTGACAGACTGCCACATATCGGAGACGCGTCCAACTCTTCTTCTCCCGGACGAAGGAGCCCATGGAGCCGTGTCCCTTCCGACGTCGCTTCCACTCCATCCTCGCCCACCGCCTCCCACTCTTCCCATCATACCACTTCCCCCACCGTTCCAATATACCCGGACCCTGCAAGTTACCCTTCCAGTCCCCCGGCGACATCAACATCCGGTTTCTCGCCCATCATGATCTCACCTCCGCTCATGCCTGAAGCAAGCTTCTCTGCTGCACTTCACGATCCATCTGGAGGCTACTTTTCCATGTCACCGCCGTTCCAACCATCTCTGTCTACTGGTATACCTGTTCCTTCGCAAGGATCTCCTTGGACACCCATGTCCAAACTGCCAAAGTCGCCAGGGACGGCTTCTTCTGCGAGACGTCATTCCCAGGAATTCGCACTCAGCCCACATATGCAGAGTCTCAGTGCCATGTCGAGCAAATACAGACTGGACAACTCGGATTCGCGTCCCCTTCCAAGCAAGAATCCGTACAAGGTCAAGGACGCGGGGGACGTCCCCTTCATCTTTTCCGCCGAGCTCGAGGCGGCAACGGCGGCGAAACTCAAGGCCGCTTTGCAATCTAGTTCGACGTCGCCCGCTCCGCCGAGTCATAATTTCTCGGCGTTTACGTCAAGTTACGATGCACGTACGTCTGATCGTTCTTTAATACTTGACGGGCAAAAATAAGATGAACCTTGATTTTTTTTTTTTTTTGGCTGGGACGCCATGATCCGTTGATCCTTCCGTGAAAATTAGATGCGACGTCGCAAGCACCGGCGCTAGTACCACCGCTGTCATTTGGATACGAACATGCGATGCGAAAAGACGCTGCGGCGCGTGCGGAACTGTCAGTCAACAGACAAGTCCATCCTCATCCTCATCAACGTCATCATCTCGTGAACGGCGGCGATGGAGGGCCTGCTGCTGGTCAATTTACCCACGGAAGCAGCACTTCGAGTTCGCTTCAAGGATGGGCTGGTTAGCGCGCTCCTTTGCTTCTTGTCTTTGATGTTTGCTTGTCACGAATCACGGCTTTCACATTCTTTCATCCACATTCTTTTTTTTCTTTTTTTCTCTTTTTTGGGAGGGTTCGATGTACGGGACATTTTTTTTGGCTTGTTCGTTTTTTTCTTTCTCTTTGATAGGCTCTCTCTCTCTCTCTCTCTCTCTCGTGTATAGACGGTTCACTTTTTTCATTCATTCATTCATTCATTCATTCATTCTTTTGTGCATGCTCTCGTCACAACTGCAACCGCAACCACTAGCAACTTGCTTTTTTGATTGGTAAAGATGGAGGGGGGAAGGAAAAAAAGGGGCAGAGGTATATACTTTTGTACTTGTACTTTTGGGACCCACGGGGGGTCGGGGTTGTACAATCCTTGTCTTTTTTTGTACATACTTGTACATGCATTCATAGGCGTGCGTGTACATAATGAGTACTTTGTGGTTCGACGACCGGGTGTCCACTAATAGAGGTATGTAGTACACGACCAAACGTACATACACACAGTACTGTACGACACGACGCACGCCAGCACGTCCGCAGATATGTATGTAACAACTTATTGCGACTGCTCTGCATACACCTAGTCCCGCACCCATCAGCGCACAAAATAAAAATAAAAATAAAGGGAACCAAAACCCACCTTGATCGTCTTATCCGCCCCGCCCGTGATCAACCTCGTCCCCGTCATGTCAAACGTCGAACAAAACACGCCCGCCTCTGCCTCGAGCGAACCCGGCTGCGGAACGTCGTCCATGTTCTGGAACGGCGTGCCCGTGTTATAATCCCACAGCGTGAGCGACCCATTGTCGCCTGTAAACCAGTTCGTCGTCAACAAGTTCGCGACCCCGAAAGAGACGCAACCACAGACATACCTCCAGAGAAAAAGACGCCCTCGGCGTTGACAGAGAGCGTGTTGATGATGGCATTGTGGCCCGGAAAGTTGAACACGAAGGCTCCCTCGGGACATTTCCATTTTTTGATATTGTTCCCGCCGGCCGAGCCAGACGCGAACGAGTACTCGGTAGGGTGGATCGCGAGCGCGCGTACCGATTTTTTGTGGTGGGTAAGCGTCACCATCGTTTTCCCCGCTGCGAGGTCCCACAGGCTTTAGACCGGGGGAGTGAGTGCGTATCCGCATGTCCAAAAGAAAGAAGAACGCACCGGATGGTGGAATCCATCGAGCCTGTGATGACCTGTGGATCTGAATCTTGGCATTTCACGTCTGCGACGGTGGCAGAGTGACCGGAGAGGACGTGTATCTGAGCTTTTGTGCGCATGTCCCATACGCGGGCCGAGGCGTCTCTGCCCGAGGTGACGAGGACGTCGAGGGTGGGGTGCAGACTGAGAGCGTATACGCCCGAGAGGTGGCCATGGTAGTGGCGTATGACCTTGTTGACTTCGAGGTCCCAGCATTTGACCATCTAAGGCATGTGAGGAACGGAAGCGCCAAAAAAAAAAAGGACAGCGCGCGCACCTTGTCCTCTCCGCATGAAAAGAGATAGGGATGTCTCGGTGAAACAGCCAACCCGCGTACGGTGGAGATGTGGCCGGTCAAGGAGAGTTTGAGGGCACCGGAAGCGAGGTCCCATATCTTGATGACGCGGTCTCCGGCGCCGGTGGCGAACCAGGTGTTTCCTGGTTCTACGGCGACGCTGCGGACCCAGCCGAGGTGGCCAGAGATGACGCGGACGAGTTTCCATGGGGGGTGGTATGTCGGTTTGATGGTGCGCGTGGTCTTGTGGAGGGTGAGTGCTTCGGAGAGCGTGGAGGCCGTGGAGAAGGTGGAGGGTTGGGATTTGGGCGTGTTGTCGATGGTGGCGATCATGCGCGAGGTGTCGCTGGACGATGGAGCAGCAGTGAGCAGTTTTTGGGAGGAGGAGACGGGGCGGGCTGGACCGAGTGGGCCTTGCTGTGCGAGCAAGACCGGTGGAAGGTCGCGGTAGTGATTGTACTCGTCTGCCATTTTAACGGCGAGACGGAGTCGAGTACTATGCTCGTCAAGTCAACGAGGAAAAGAGCGACGAGTCGTGTGTGAACTCACCTGACTTCGTCATTTTCGATGACGTCGTCTGTACATGAACTGAAAACGTCGCGAGTTCGTTTCGCAGCACGTCTACGGAGTGGATCGAGCGGACCGAGCATAACTCACAGTGTTCACGACAACGTAGTGATTTCCTTTTCGGGAAGGAATGGCGGGCGTTGTTTGTACTTGATATACACCACACGTCTCTCTTTCTCGTTCTTGGAGGTGAAAAGAAAAGTTATTAGGAGAGTTGTTATAGTCGGTATTAGCAGCAGCGTAGAATTACAACAATGTCCGACGCAGCAGAACTCAAAACACATGTCAAGCAACTCCAATCGGCCAATACGAATGAGGTATGCATTGCCCTTTTATTTTATGTTTTCATTTTACTCACACTGACGTACCCGTGGGGCAGGAACGAGTGGCCATTCTAAAGGTGCTCAAGAAGGAATTTCAGGTCAACGAGGCGCTGCTGAGGGTACGTAGATCGATCATATCCATCAGACCCCGTGTGTGTATCGCCGTTCCCCCTACGTCAGGAGAGCAAGGCGGGGCTCGCAGTGGGCAAGCTTCGTACGCACGAGTCCAAGGACGTGTCCGACCTCGCAAAGGAGATCGTCAAAAAGTGGAAAAATGAGGTCGATAAGGCAAAGGCAACGGGCAACAAGTCAAATCCCATCAGCGTAAAACCCCCAGGTATGTCTCGTTTTTCTTCCTTGTGGCTTCCCGTTTTTGACAACCGCTCAGTGCGCAAGCAGTCCACGTCCACCACCCCCGCCCTCACCCTCACCCCCAACAACGGCAAAGTCGACGTCCGCAACCACAAGTCCGACGGCGTCAAGGTGACCGCCACCGGTGACAACACCCGCGACAGATGTGCAGAGCTTATATACGATGGCCTCGCCTGTGACTCGGGCGCCCGTTCGTTTTCTTATCCCCTTCCGTGCGCGCGTGCTTCGATCTGACTCGACTCTTTTCCCAGCAACCGATCTGATCCAAAGCCGCGCGATCGCCGTCGAAAAGGCCGTATTTGCCCAGTTTGGCGATACGAGTCAAGAGTACAAGAGCAAGATCCGATCCCTCTTTGTCAATCTCAAGGACAAGGCCAATCCCAGCTTGCGCGAAAGCGTCGTCAGCGGTGAGCTGTCCCCAGAGAGATTCAGCAAAATGACTAGCGAGGTGCCTTTCTATTCCGTCGTATTTCTTTCCCAGGCTGACGCACCCACGAAGGAAATGATGTCCGAGGAACGGCGTGCTGCTGATCGTAAAATAAAGGAAGAGAATTTGTTCAAGACCCTCGGAGCCGGAGAACAAGAAGCCGAGACAGAGGGCTTTCAATGTGGAAGATGCAAGCAGGCGAGTCGTCTTGTTATCGCGTGCCCGTTCTTCCCGATTGACGTACTCCAAGCGCAAGTGCCGCTACCGTCAGGCACAGACGCGAAGTGCCGACGAACCAATGACGACCTTTGTCACGTACGTATTTCTGTAACCCCATCGCACCTCGTTGCTCACTTTTCACGTCGTGCAGATGTGTCAACTGTGGAAATAGGTTCGTGATTTATTTCTGCTTCTTTTTTCCCGCGAGTCAATCGGTCGTTATTTCAGATGGAAGTTTTCTTGACTTGCCATCCGTGTATTTTCCCTTCTTTTACCGTATGATCGTATGCCAGAAGTTTTAATCGTTGATGTATATACCTGGGCTTACGTAATGTTGGACCTTGATCGTTCTTGTTCGCGCTGGTCCACGCGACGGACGCGCGACTTTGCGTTTTCCTTGCATCATGTCTCAGGACGAAGCCGAAGACGTCAAACCAAAGCTGAGCGTCGTCGTAAATTACGAGGGCCAACGTGCGTCGGTATCGCTAGCCGTTTATGTCGCTCACCGATTGGCGCATAGACATTACCGTCAAAGTTAAACCGAACATGCCCTTTAAAAAGATATTCGACGCAGCAGAGGTACGTGGCGCGTCCCTCCGTCATACGTCGTCGTTGTCGTCGTCTCACGAGCGTGAACAGAACCGTTTTGGCAAAGAACCAGGCAGGTCCGCTTCACCTCGATCCAGTGCGCGTTGACCCGATCGTGGATGTATACTAGGGACGTTCCGGTTCGTCTACGATGGAAATAGACTAAGGCCAGAGGACACGCCTGCAAAGGTGCGGTTCTTTTCGGAGCTTTGGGGGGTCGTGCTGAACCGTGAACAGGCCGATATGGAAGATGGCGACGTGATCGACGCTGTTTTGCAACAGGTAGGTGTATGCGGTACTCGTCGAGCGTCTGACCGAACCGTTGTTCTTTTTTTCCAGGTCGGCGGGGCTATGTATAGGACTGGGTGCATTGTAGAGTAGCGCAGCGTTGTAATGGATGACTGTAGTACGACAGGGGCGATTGCTAAAAATCGATATTTACGTGGGAGCTGTTCGATGACGAGCAACGTACATACAAACACCCGCTGCCTGGCTCATTTATGCGTTCTTTTCATCTCGACAGCGACGCCTTCATGATTGTGTCGATCACGCTCTTCCTTTGTAAGGGACAATGGATTCTGAGAGCCAGATCGCCATCAACTGGGTCCGTTAGAAGAACGCTGTTCCGTCCAGATTGGCTGGCTTCGGATAGACAGGGTCCGCCGCCGTCCCACTCGATTTCCACGCCCTCCGAGTCCTAACCATGTTCAAAGTCTGTATGTCACTCCACAAGCCCTCGCCGTCATATCCATGGGCAATATCGCGGACAGCCGCAAGTCGTCGAGCCTTGTCTTGTTCGTTCGCACCCCGTCAGCGACCACCCGCAAGTCCCTACTCCTCGCGTTCGTACTTTCAGGCGCCTCTGTCTCACCCCCTCACTCGCCCGCAAGTCCCCCGAGATGATCCAAGCACAAAAGGCCCTTTCTACAGATCCAAACCTCGACTCAGTCGACTACCAAAGCCCGAGGCGAAACAGTCACAGCACACGCTTCGATTCGCTGCATGGTTCCTCTCTGACGGTACGTCTCAGGCTCCGCATGTCCTCTTATTTTGACCCAGCCCTCTCTTCGCGGCTTCTGGCGAGAGGCGTCATTATAAGTGGCATCTTGCGAAACTTATTTTGCTACAGTGGACATTCTTCAAGTTGTTTCATGCCAATTCTTTTGCACAGGCGGTAAGGTCACTGTCTCCCTCTTCTACTCTAACATAAGCTTTTGTTCCCCAACGCCTTCGGTACGAAAGTCGGTCCGGCATTTAAGAGACCTGGTCCTTTCGTCCCTTGACGCCGTCGCTTAATGAAAAAATCGCAAGGTGAATGATGAGCTTGTGGTGTAAGTACTGTGTTTGCGGCTTTGTTGATAAGTCCACGGTTCTTTTGTCTCTTGGAGGGTCCTGATTAGTAACTCCTTGGCATGCGTACGGCTACACAGTCTGGTGTGCCAGTTTGGTCGACCTTCCTCTGGCTCTTATCCGAATTGTTGGTTCAGCAGTGACAGCCTGGAAGAATCTCAAAATCCGGCCAAGAGCCGCATTGCGTTCCTATTGCCACTGCTTTCCAACGACAATGGGTTTAGCACGCTCCTCGATCATGGCAGCCGCATATGGTCCAGTCGTACGCACCTGTCTCCCTCTCCTTTCGGCGTCCGGACATTTTTCAGATCCCACTCTTCGTTTCCCTATTCATGTAATAGGGCGCTCGCGCATGATCTATGAGACACGATTGCGCCGTCGACTCGAAACTTCATCATGCCATGGGTCCATTCATATAATAGCGCGCCCGCACATGATCTATGAGACACGATTGCGCCGTCGACTCGAAACATCATGGGTCCATTCATGTGATAGGGGCGCTATCCAAGTACTTACCGTGGTAATCAGGACCGCCCCGAGGAGCCAGAATTGGGATTGGAAACAATCTTTCTCTCTATTGAAACCAGTCAAATGGCTTCCAGCCGCCGTTCTTGCGAACTCGGAAGAACACGTTTATCGGGCATCAATGTGCTTGTTCCGGATCCGGAGCTGAAGCACTGACATAAATGCCACAACGCCCGGTGTGTCACAGGAACAATTCATTTCGACCTTTTTTCATCTTCTTCGCTTCCCAGTTTGGCATCAATGATGCGGCGGATCCAGTCGACTATCACACTGACAGCAAGAGTGTCTTGCATATATCATCGCCGTTTTGCTTTACCTTCTCCGTGCAGACCACTGCTTGATAGAATTCATGGTTCTACAGGTTGTCCTGCCAATTTAATTCAACACTCATTCTCAATGCTTTACTATTTTGACCACCGCAGAGAACCCCTGATTGTGGTGGCCGATCAATATGTACCTTGCGTCCAACCGCAAACACATGATGGAATGGGGTTATGCGGCTTTCCGAGATCCAGACATGATGCCAAGTAAGTACCACGGTTGGCCGCAAGAACGCGATATCAGAAAGGAAAGGTGATAATACGTTCATTGTCAAGCATAAATGCAATAGAACTAACGTCAATTTCAGGTTCATCACTGAAGGATCCAGGCACTGGTTGGATGGCCTTTTTGCATAAATAGGCTCCCATCTATACACTGCAACAACTCCAGATCCACTTGCGAGTTTACAACAGACTATTATTCACAATGACCACGGTCCGAGCCTCAATGAATATCAATGCGGGCAAGTTGGTTTATCTGTTATCACCGTTGTTCTTGACCTCGATTTGATCTTAGACTTCGGCCTTCTGAAGCTCATCACTGAAGGCACCAAGGTTGGTCCAGTACATCTCCACATCTATCCCGAGGACGTGAAATTCTCCGGGGTGGGGATGCTTGTCGGCAAACCGAACGGAGGACATAAACCCACGAAGAGGACAGAGCCGTAATACACCATCTGTCTGACCGTTTTATTCCTTGCTAATCGGCGGGTCACAGTTTCGTCCTCGAGGCGCCGTCCTCTGTTTCACTGCTCAGTTTCCTCACTGGCCATGGTACCGATGGGGTCAGCGGTATCAATACCGGTTCTGTTGAGGTCATATTCGACGACGTAAGTTGGTTTTTGTCGTGTTTGTACCCGCTCTCAAGTGGATTATTTTTTAGAAATATACGTATAAGAATGATCACCAGTCTGGTAAGCTTCCGTCTGTTTTTCTGAATCACATCTCTCATCTGTTTCCATAGGCGATGGTTTGAAGTGAGTTCTATTGCGACCATTCGTTTGAATGTTGTTATTTAACGCCAGGGAATGTTACAGCCTCCAAGTGCTCCACAATCAGTCTTTCAAATGAGAGACGTCGTAGCAAGGTTCACCAACTTTGGCAAAGCTCAAGAAATCTGTAGTTTGTGATGAGTCGAGAAAGCGAGTGGCAAGTGTACTGTGATCAGGTTGTCGTACTATCCGCGTGTGAATGAATATCCATGTCGAATCCATGTCGAAATGTTGTGATCGTTCGTTGAGTTGGTGGTAGAGAATTGTTGTGCTAGTGAATGAATATCCATGTCGAGATCCGAGTCGTCTGAATCGTTCGTTGAGTTCATGGCAGAACGTTCGACAGCCCGCGATGCGATGCTAGCCTGAGAGGGAATCTGCCAGACCCGACGAGACGGGGGCATCTCGCGAGTTCTCACACTACTTTTACTACATGTCTAGCAGGTAGCAAGGTACACACAATTACAACAGGAATGTTCAGATACTGGGCACCACATAGAAAATTAAACGCCAACGTGTTCTCCCGACCCGGGGTCTTTTTATCCGTTCAAGCTTTCCGCGAGTCTGCTGATTGCAAATACAGACACTGCTCCCAACACGAACCCCGATGCCAACCACTTGCGGTCTCGCGCTGTCCCTGTGGCAGCCTGCGTGTCGCGGCGCAGCATTGGCCTCGGGGTAGCTTCATCAAACTCTGACTGCGGCGTCATGCTCAGGGCCGCATCAGGGGCGGTCACCAGGCCCGTGAGGCCATCCACAGAGCGCATGTTTTCTGCCAGCCAGTACTCGTCGAGAGTGAACGGAACCGCCGCCGACTTTTTCACTTTCTCTCCACCTTCAGGTTTATCACGGGAGGCGGCGAGCGCTCTGCTGTTGTTTTCAGCCCTGATGGAGAACCGCTGGTGTTGGGTGCGGTGCATTGTAAAGTCATACAACGGGACTCCATATCCACAAGACTACGACCAATGGGCGCGAGCGAGCGGGGTTGAAGTTGATAGTAAGTCCTAGAGAGATGTAGTAAAATGGGTGGGATACGCACTGATCCGACGTGGTATATGTCGACAAAGACCACGGATCTGGATCCTGGCTTGCGGGACGCCGGTGGAATGAACTTGTTGTATTCCGGGGAGCCATATTCGTGCACGGTACCAACCCCGAAGAGTCGTAGAATCCTAGGGGGGCCTTCGAAAGCAGAGAACATGATCGTGATCCGACCATTCTCCTTGACATGCGATATGGTCTCTACGCCTGCAAACACAGATCACCGGCGCGTTTGTTTGGTATGGGCGCCGACTCCATCAGAAAAGAAAAAGACAACGTACCGCTTCCTGTGAGGTCGTCGTACCAGACCTGCTTTGAGTTGACCACATGGAAGCAGTCGGCAAGTCCTTTGGGCGATACGTTGACGTGACCGTGTGCGTCGAGTGGAGCGGTGGCCACCCAGAACATTTTCTGTTTGTTGATCCATTCGAAATGGTTTTGCGGAATTTCGTCGTAAAACTGGCCCATGGTGATGCGGAGTAAAACTGTCGTGGGGCAGTTGAACCCCAAGCAAGCCTTTTATTATGGGGTATTAGTATAGTACGTACATGAGGCGAGGCTGTACTTACGATTGCGACGTTACGCTCTCAGAACTCGGCAATCGCGTTAGGGGGGACGCTTAATTCAAACACCGCGCCATTCAGTGACACAGCCTACAACGCCAATTGCCGTTTTTGGACCCATAATATTTGCTGCAAGCGCAAGCTGATATAATTTATATTTGGGATCCCAGGCCGGGTCAGAACAATTCAGTGACACCCACCACAGTGTGCCAACATGGACATTAAACACTGCACACCAAAGGGGCTTTATGAGTAGTGTACAGACAAGATATCTATTATACTAAGGAGCAATGTTATACAGAAAGAATAAAAATTATGTTGCTTGTTGCACAATATTGGGCCAATTGGCCTGGGTAATTGGGTGCAAAATGAGTAGTTTTTAAAGTGTTTTGTAGCTGGGTATTCTACCACATCAGCAAACCACCACTTCATGTCATACTTACAGCTTATTGTAGCTTATTGCAATCTACTTATCAGAGCATTTACCATTTGCTGAGCTGCAAGTCAAAGTAAGTACTACTATTTCAATGTAAGCATAAGTATAACTGATGAGTTCCTGATGTGTGCTGCCAAGAGTTGTCATCAAGTAGGTAGTAAGGTCGATACAAGTAATATAACAGGGTGTACTTCTTATACTGTGATGAGATCACACACGACAGACAGTAATCGTCTATGATTCATGAATGAGTGTACAAGGTAAAAAAATATGAGGGTTGTCCTACCGATGACCCTCTTATGTATGTACACTAGCATAGATAATGTTTTAGATAAGATGAAATACAATGTGATGCATGTGATCCTATCGATCACATGCATTGTTAAGCTAAATGACAAGGCACTTGAGGGGCACAGCCCCTGAGTGCCTGACCGAGTCCTTACACCCTCTCCTTCATCACGAACTCAATGAGACTTTGGGATGGTTTTATATGACATTATCTTCACAGCCATGTATGTCATCTACATAGTTATGATACACAAACAGATATATCTAGATAGCCCATCAGTGTCATGGCATGAGTTGACAAGAAGTAACTCAGAACCACATATTGGTCATCTGTGTCTGCTTGGTTACCAAAGAATATCAACTTCATTAAACAGCTTGTGATTATCATCTGAAAGAAATTTGAGAAATCTTATCATTCAAATCTAGCAGAAACTTCTTCCAATAATAGGCAGATTGATACCTCTAAGAAGAATATATCTGGTATTCTTGCATTCTCTAATCAACCTAACTGTGATCATCTTATCCAACTTCACAGCATTCTAGTATATGTCAGTAGTTGGAAGGCTGATGTATAACATAAGTTGTGGCTTTCTTTACCATGTCATAAACTTACCTCATTGTTTTATCAAAGGTCACTTTCATTTTCTTTATGGGATCTGACAAGCAATATCACATGTTCAAACCATACAAGTTTGATCCCATTGTTATCCGATTGACAAAATCATCAAGGTTTCATCCATTTTCACTGTAGTCTAACAGATATATACTGTAAGTGCTTCAATGTATACACCATATGACCACTTATTCCTCTATTTTCAACACATTTAGTAACAACATTCTGTTATCAAATGTCAATGTTATCTTTGTGATAAAATTCACATGTACAGTCATATCCTCAGACCTTATAGAATTAGTCTCACTGTTATCCAATTGACAAGAATGCCAAGAATTTACCTTATGTTCATTGTAATATATCAGATACTAGATACTGTAAGGACTTCAATACATATACCATATGACTACTTGTTCTCATATTTTTATCACATGCAAGTAGCAACATTGTGCCACCAAATATCAGTTGTATCTTCATTGTGGGAGATAACAAGCACTATCATAGGCTCAAATCTTACAAGATCAGTTTCACTGACATCTAATTGACAAGACTGCCAAAAATTTACCTACATTCACTATGGTCTATCAGATAGATACTGTAAGGACTTCAATGCATACACCACATGACTACTCGTTCTCATGTTTTTATCACTGTCATCCAATTGAAAAGACTGCCAAGAATTCACCTATTATCAATGGGCTCTATCAGGTCAGTATTATAGGTTTTTTCTTCTGTATACTATCTGAGTAT
Source organism: Leccinum boreale (assembly GCA_038092235.1). Lineage (NCBI taxonomy): Eukaryota > Fungi > Basidiomycota > Agaricomycetes > Boletales > Boletaceae > Leccinum > Leccinum boreale. Next base: position 14,227 of record JBBPPX010000028.1, on the reverse strand, counting down.
TCATTCTCACAATTTCAACACCATCTAGGTAGCAACATTCTGCTATTAATGGTCATGTTCATGTTTTTGATAGGAATGATAAGCCCCATTAGACATTTAGACCTTGTAATATTAGTCCCACTGTCATCCAATTGACAAAACAATGGAAAATTCACCCATTGTCAGCTGGGGTCTATCAGGTAGGTGCTATAAGTTCTTCATTATACAACATCTGCCCACTCAATCTAACTCTTGCACACCATACATGTAGCATTAGCCTTATTTATACAGACGAGTGTATTTCAATCAAGCACAAGCAGAAGAGAATCAATCACACTATGAATATATATGTAAACACACCACCACCATGTCCCAGGGACACGCTGACATCAGCGCCATGTGCCGCCAGCCCCCCGCAGCCGCCGTGTCCCACCTTGGGAAAGCATAGTTAAGCAGAACATATGCATCAGGAAATTTTTGAAGTGCTGATATGCCTAGCTAAATATAATCAACTATTTATCAGTCTAATGTAGCCAGATAAGTATATATCTGACACTATCACTTTTCAATCATCAATTTATGCAATAGATAATAATTTATACCTTTTGGTAGACATTATATCACTAGCTCATTTTGATGTCATCATTTTCCATCATGCTCATACATTGTCATTTGAATATCACTGCGTTATTACTAGATCAAGGATTATCCTTTCAGTATCATCATTTTGCTACCAATCTCACACATTGTCATCTGGATATCACCATGTTATCACTGGATCCAGTATTATCCTTTCAATACCATCATGTTGTCACTGGATCACATGTTATCCTTTCAATATCATCATTCTGCTACCAATCTCACACATTCTCATCTGTATATCACCATGTTATCACTGGATCACATGTTATCCTTGTGATATCTTCATTATCATCCATTATCATTGGAATGTGGCATATATAATCATCAGGAAATTTTTCAAGTACTGATATTTCTAGGTGAGTATTATCATACAATGATCAGTCTGATCACATGAGTTAACATTGTATAAAGCCTTGTCACTTGCAAATCATAATGCTGATGCCAGTCAACAGATTACAACTCCTGGCAGACATGATGAATAAATGTCAGTCAATAGTCAGTCTAATATATACTAGGTGATGGCTACATAATAAATATCAAATGATAACCAGTGATAATCATTGGATAGCATAAATCAGGACAAACTTCAAGTGCTGATATTTCTAGGTACATGCTATCATACAACCATCAGCCTGATAACCTGAGTTATAGATGTACAAAACCTTGTCACTCCCTAATCATAAGGCTAATCAACAGACAATAGATTACAACTCCTGGCAGGCATTATAAGTATATAATCAGTCTGATGGATACTAGGTGATAGCTACATGACAAATATCAAATTATGACAAGTGATAATCATTTGATAGCATAAATCTTACATTTTGTCAAGTACTATAATTTTTGATTGATTATTAATCATAAAATGTAATCAATGGTATTCAATGATTATTTGTATCATTCTGTTCCTACTTTGATCACCTTGTGAAGGTAACCTCTATCCAAAAAGGACTATGGCACCTCAACAAGGGGACAAGGACTTTAGAAGGGGAAATGTGTAGGTTAGAGGGAATCCAACCAGAACAAGACTGGCTTGTTCAGTTGCTGCATTCAAGTATTTATACTACTGACAGGTGAGCACAGACCAGCTTAGGGCTGGTCTGGATAAGCTATGCTAACATATATGGTAAGTATTCAGCAAGTGGTATGAGAATAAAGGTATAGGTCATGTGATGTTGACTAAGCAGATCACGTGACCTTGAAAAGGGAGAAGTGAAAGATGAAAGATAATGCTTATGTAAGCGGTCACGTGAGACTGACTAAGCAGGTCATGTGACTTCAAAAAAAGGGGAGAATGAAGCAGTTTGTAACACCTTGATACTATTATGATTATACATGATTGCCATTCATATCATTGGTTGTTATTCTACTAGCTGAAACTCTCAGGCTGCAGCACTAGTTGGGTATTATACCCCTCGAATTTTATTTTACCTCACAATCATGTCACTGCAAGCTCAATTACATGCACCATGACCAGCACAAGAATGTTCTCAAAATCTCTGGGTTGTAGTCTAATCTGCATGTGCATTTCCCAAGCCAGTTGACCCCAATGCCCATCACAAAAACAGACCTGTGGTGCTGCATCAGGAAAATGGGGTGATGTATATAACCAGACAGATTATGTCAGCTGTAATAATATTGATATTATCTCATAATGGTTTATCTATTATTATAATCCAAGTGTAATGAGGGGAGACAATTATAATATAACATAAGGAAGATACCAACAAGCCAAGTTGACCATCTGTGAGATAAAACAATGACAATGCCATATAATCTCTGGCAGACATTTTGTAACCTTGTCAAGCCAATACCAGTATGTGAAAACACTCATAATGGAGTATAATTCTGGTCTCTACTGGTGACTGGATATAATTGTTCAATCATTGTGCCATGAGAATGACAGGAAAATGGTGTGGTGCTGACATTACCTATCAGATTAGCTCAGCTGTAATAATATTGAGATGATCTTATAATAGCTTATTTATCATTATAATCATGGTATAATGAGGAGATATAATGATCACATAATACAAGGAAGGCACCAAAAAGCCAAGTTAATCATCTTTGAGATAAGAACATGACAATGCTATATTATCTCTGGCAGACATTTTGTGAGCTTGTCAAGTCAGCACCAGTGTGTCAAAACACCTATCATTTTGCTCTCTACTGATTGCTGATTGGAATTGTTCAATCATTGTTGTGTAACAATGTTACACATTTACCATTTGCAATCAAGATAATATGGAGCATAGATTCTCTTAGATGATTGATAAAAATGCATACAAACATCATAATTCAAGGTCACAATTATAGATGCTAGTCTACTAGATTGTAAAACATTACCAACCCAAACAATTGAGCCTATACTTTGGTAAGTCATTTGCAACAAAGGCAGCACAAAGATCACTTGTAGGCCCATAATGATTGCCAGCTGATAATGTGTTATAGCTCCTGCCTGGCATAGCGAGAATTGATCAATTTTTATTCCTTGACTCAGGCTATGACACAGTTGGTGCAGTCCTGTCCATTCTTGCTTTCTTTGCCCTTTTGTCTCAATGAACACAAACTGCACAATGATGCACATACATAGCCAGGGGAGTACATTCAATTGTAAGGAGGCAGTATGACATGGCTGGCAAACAAGGCAGACTCGGAAGACATGATACAAGCACAAACCAATCAACATGAGTCACTGGCACACACAAACTTCTAAGTCAGCCAGAGGTTCATGACTTATTATGGGTTGTAAACCTGTGACTCCTACTATCTGTCATGCTCAGATGAAGCACCTGGGGACCAATCGATCAAGATGGACCCTCAGCTGCCAGAGCAAGTGTGTGTAAGCTGGACTTGGAACACATCTGTACACATGCACAACGAGCACAATGAGGGTGCCATATTGAACTTCGTGCATGTGAAAGGTACTGAGGTATACCCAAGGAAGCAATGCACTGAATGTGAAATTCAATTCAGTTATGAGTGTAGCAATACTTCTATCTCTCTAAGTATACTCGTGTGTCTCTAACACAATATGTCAAGATATGAATCTGGAGTCATATGTGATGGAGCTTGTAACACTCGTAGGAACTTAGGAGTAGGCTCTACTAGTCTGTATAGTAGGAACATCTCTACACAATAGTACCAACTGTGAGAGCCCCGTAGAGCACAGTTGAAACCTATGTAGGTTCTTTATGGATGGTTAAGCCATAGGACAGACATCTCACAAGTCTCATATGACGATGAGTACTTGTGGTAAATGGTAGGCTGGTGTACTGAACCACCATCACTACCTTCTCTGTCTAACCTTATAAACAGGAAAGTATGTGCACAGCCACAAGGGGTGCATCATATGTTTATGTCATTGTATTGGGGTCAGCCAAGTACACATGACAAAGGTAAGGTTGTTAGACTGAGTACCTAAACACAAATGAAGTTAGTATGATTCCCCTCTACCATCATATGGTAGATCATATCTAAAGACAAGTGATGTCAGTAGTTCATTTTGTTTATACTGAGTTTTATTCTCAGTCTCATAGAACTCAGACTCATTCCTCAATGTTTACCAACTAAATGGAAGTTGTGTGTATGCAAAGGCATATCACATAGGAGGTCTATTGAGCAGTCTTGTGTAGACTCAGGGTTATCCTTCTGTGAGTGCAGAAGTCCTTAAAGGACAGATAACCATCTGAAGGTCCACTATATATACTACAGGATATGTTTGTATCTATTGTGATCCATAGAATGTTGTAGAACATTCTTGATGAATAGGTAAGTAATTCTAGCCAATGGCAGAATGTACTTGAGAAGGATATTAGTAAGTAAATAGAAATATATTACTAATGTGAATAATCATCCAATAGCATAAGTATCTCGGAACATAGCATCAGTCATATGCATGACTAAGCTTGGTAGAGCTATAGCCTATGGCATATAAGGCTCTAGAGTGATGTCACATGCGTGACTCATCTCGAGGATACTGCTATAGAGATTATTCATCTCTAGAGATAGTCTTTGACATGACTATGCTCTTGATAGCGATTCTAGGACATAGTGTGGTTACACTAGTCACAGGTAATGATAGTAGATGGACTACTATATTTCCAACAGCAGCATCATGCGGGTCATTCATGTCCATGGATTGGCAGAACTTTTCCAGGACATCTACTGTAAACAGCGCACACTTAGGTGGTTTGGACGACTGAGGCATGAGCCTGCTGGCCCCTGCCAGGAGAGCCTTGTATTCTGGCTCTCTGATGTTCCATTTGAATCCGTGCAGGATGTGCCAGGCTTTGATCGCTGCCGTGTAGTTGGAGATGGTGGAGCCCGAGTGGGCACCTGCACAGCTGGCTAGGAAGGATGAGAGGAGGTTGGGGGAAACGGGGGCTCAGTGCACATCCAGGATGTTATGTAGGTCGCAGTAGACGTGGAAGGTCAGAAGACCAGATCTGTATAACACTTTGGTTAAATCTTCCCATGAAGCACCTATGACGCACAGGATTTCATTGAATAAATTTCGAGATGCCAGATGGTTCAACAACGGTGGTGCTGTGCGAACTGGATGGTGTCGTCGACGTCCCATTGGTCCTGGCGCATTGCAATTATTGCATCGTGCTCGCATTGAATGCAGTTAATGAGTTTAAGGGCAGGAGCAGGGAGGGTGCCATTGGCGATGGCATGGAGTTCTCGTGGATGTGGGGGGTCTGAGAAGTCAACAATGAGGTTGTGTAGGTGAGTGGGGAGGGAAAGGAGGGGAAAGGGGAGATTGAGGCTTCTGTATATGCTCCTAGAGGGGTCATTCTGCTGGGTTGTGTTCGCTTGGGATGAAGCAAGCAAGAATGCCAAGGATGGGGGAAGAGTCGTTGGAAATGATGGCATAGATGCGTTTGAAGATTGTGTTGACTGCCTTGTTGTGGTGTCTACCGCTCCGCCAGCTCTCAATCACGCTGGCATTGTCCCCATAGATGAGGACATGCTGGCCTGATTTAGCGGATTGAGTGAGGGAATTGATGAGGAATTCAAAACTGATGGCTTCGGCCCAAGCGATGTCGTGTTTGCTGTCTTGTTCCTGCCACCCTGGGAGGAGTCGCCAGGCTCTCCAGCGCAAACCGATACGATGCCGATACCGATGCCAGAGCTATCATCTGAAAAGGCTGAGGAATTGATGAAATGAGGTGGGGGGGTGATGAGACATAAGGCTGCACCTGAGGAGATGGTTTTAAACCACCATGCAAGGTCCTCTGCAATGGCCTTGTCAGGGCGATGGGGAAGAAAGGGATTCTTCTCACACATGGCAAGCATGTGTTCTAGGCCCATTAGGTAGGCTCTCCCTGCAGGGACAAGCAAGGTAGTATGGAGTAATTTACCATATAATCTCTTGACGTCCTCGAGGCAGTGCGTGACTTGAGTGTTCCATTCTTGGATCGCCGTTAAGTATTCGTTGGCTTTCTTGGGGCTGAGTGAGACTGTTTGGTCATGAAGGTTCCAGACAAATCCAATGTATGTGGTGGAGTGGTGGAAGGGCTGGTCTTTGAATATTTTCCAAGGGATTCCCAATGTGTTAGATAGTTTATCTATGTCGTCCATGTTGTAAGTGAATACTGTGTCATGGGTGGATCTCGGCGACGATCTCAATAAGTCCTGAATGGGATGGGCGCAAGACTCATTAAATTCCTCATAGGACCCATTTTGCAGTAGCCGTCCCTGGAACCACATGCAGCTGCCCTCTTTTTGCTTGCCATGTTGTTTGATGGCTGTGTGCCATGTGGCTCATGCTTGATTGTATGTAGTAAGGTGTTTGTGTGGAATTCTAATTCTAATGTGGTTGTCGACCCATTTGTCAAGGTGACCGACTCCATGGAAATGAAACAAGTCAGCAGCTGTGTTGGAACAGTAGTATTCTATTCATTCCATGACTACGTTTCTATCGTGCTATCTAGCACTTCCTAGTTCTTTCTAGAACTTTCTATTCGCTTACTTATCTTAGTCATTGTTATGACATCATAGATAAGAGCTCATTATGCCATTGGCTAGGCTCATCTATGACCCGTCTTACTCATCATATTTCAAATATGATGACTGATACTCCACAGAGATACTTACACTATTGGCTAATTATTCTCTGTGATTACTCAGAAGTTTTTCACATTCTTTGATATTTTATGGAACTTCCTCTTATATTATATATGAAAATATATACAAATACATTCCTTTGTGTATATATAGCAGGCCCTTCAGGCCACTGTCTAATAAGACTTCTTTGACTCTTACCATCACTGTTGAGTCTCTTTGCTGTAGTTCTCTCAACTCCTCAACACTCTAGTAAGTCTCTACTAGACCATTTGCCCCTTGTTGCCCTCGCTGCGCCCCATAGGAAGCCGCTCTCCTCTTTGGATTAGAGCATAGCCTTTCTATAGGTTATGAGCCCTGGCTCTGACACGTGATTATCGTCGTAACATATAACCCGATGTCTTCACAAGTCATGCATGAGGAGCAGATAGCTACCATCACGAATTTCCTTTTATTGCTTGGTTATATTCCGGGATCAGACCCTGACATACCCTCTTTCCCTGACTGGCGAGCAGCTCGTGAACGGCAGGCACTTTGCCCACTACCTTTCTGCCTAGTCAGGAGACCTTGTCATTGTCCTCGGACATAGACCAAGTAAATGGTTCTACCACTACGTCATTTCACCCTTCGGTGTATCAGACTCCAGATGCCTTACCTACCTCATTGAGAGCGCGGTTCATTAATGAACCAGCACCTCCAAGATCTTCCTACCCAGCACTCAAACTCGCTGCTCTCCGAGCACGTGATTCACTTGCTAGGGACAGTGCCCAAGCAGAACGCACTATACGCAACTATGCTTGAGAACCTGGGCTTGGATGACCCACTCCTATCAATCGCCATGTCCCAGAAACTCCCAGTACCTCGGGTACTAGTAGTTCAGCCCCGCCAAGATGGAGGCTTCCAAGAGGTGAACGACCCACAGTCAGTGAAGATCATTCAAGACACCTATCGAGATGGTCGGCAGGACCTGTTACCCCAGTTTGTTCGTCGCATCTGCCATGCACTGTTACCCATTGGGACCATAGGGAGAGGATGGCAAATCAATGTTTCAGTCAACAGGTTGGAATTATAGATTTGGGCTTACAACTTCCTTGTCCAGTTTGTCATTATCCTTTGTGATCTGGTGAAGTTTGTGAGCACGATTTCTTCCGTGCCCCCTAATTCTTTTATCCTTCCTCGTCGTTTGGTTGTCAATCTCTTCCAGCTCCTCGAGTACAACCTCCTGAGTCTCGTGGACGTGCATGCTCTTATAGCAGTGCTATCCCACCTGTGGTAAGACCTCTAGTTCCCAGATTTCATGATCCAGGATATGTGATACTGATCCTGTCCGGCTTCAACCCTGCGGCTACTCCCATATGGATTGATACTCCTATATCAGCCAAGACCGACACACCCTTCATTCCATCTTTTGACAAGATCTACTGTCCAGATGACGTTGTTCCTGTTCCTATCTTGGAACCAACTTCTCTGAGACCACCTGTGTCTGCGGATCATGCAGAGTTCTTCTTACTCGACGACCCTGGAAGACCCTTATCTGAACTTCTGTTCTACCCCCAGTCCTCTTCTTCTTCCACAACTTGCGCTACCACTCCCATTTCCATGCTTGTCACTCCAGACTCCTCTCGCCCAATTTCTCCTACTGATATTCAACAATCCCAAGCCTTACAACGAGCAATTGAAGATGCCGGTCTTGCACCTCCTGGTTCCCATGGAGACAATCCTCTCCCCATACCGATTTGTTGGCTGCCTCAACGAGTACAAGGAACATCTTCAGATTGAGGAGATGGATGTCATGCCAGACAGCACAGTGATGTGGCTCTATAGGTATCCCATGCCGGGAATCTACATGACCTCACTGATGGACCAAAGTCTGATCTGGTGGTTTCCAACTTATCAGTTTCATAGACCTATGCATTCGATTTTTGACTCGGACAGACTCTCTTTCCTAGTCGTCTTCAATTGGCCAGAGATTGATGCTTCAATGTGCATGCATCATGGGATTCATTTCGCGCTGTCTTTCAAGCACGAAACCCTCTTCTCTTTAGCCACCGATGTTGGCTACGCTCTACCATCTGTTTCTTACGATGATCCTGCTGCTGCCGAATGCCTCGTTCATAATGCTGGCTTCAAAGTCATCCACCGTGATGAATTTCCCTGAGAACAATCTGACGTCGCACTCTTTATCCACAGGAATCTTAAACCCAATTTCCGTTATTGAGCTCTCATGCACAAACCTTGGAACGAGGATCCCAATGACACAGATGAGTTTCACCAGGAGATCCCTACCATCCAGCAGTGGAACGTGGAGTTCGATAAAGAGATGAGAAGGAGATTCTATATTTTGCGACCGGAGTGGAAGATGATTCATGCTCTTCTTTTGAACCCTTTTACAGCTGATTGAGCCTATGCTACTCTTGCCGACCTCCAGCACTCTCCCAAGCTTTCCGCTCAGGAGCTTTCTACTTTCCTCTGGAGGAATGTCAGCAACTATGAGAGAACCAGAATGGCAGCTGTGCAGGAACTTGAGGATTCTGAACCTCAAGTCCTGGAGACACAACTACGGCACTTATGCAAGAGACGCCGTGCTTTCTCCAGTTTGGCCCTTACCCCCTCACAAAGGTCTTTATGTGAGAGAATGGCTGCAAAGATTCGCTCAGAATATCCAAGGCACTGACTTTGCCCACACGTACAAGTTTCTTGATATGTACGATGTTCTTGCTATTTTTTCTTATATCGACTGCGATGATCCAGGTTATGACAAAGTAGATTCAGATCCCTATACTGTTTGTATGCCTAATCTGCATTTCTTTGACTCTCTGAATCTTCGAGTTCAGACTTACCTAGTTGCTAAAACTAGAGACGAGTCACCGTCCACAAACCTTGTTTCCACTTTGGAAGCACAGGCACTTTACCGAGATCACTTTAGTGATCCTCGAGATCATAGACGAGAATGGAAGATTTATTGGGATTCCTTGAACTACCAAACCTTGGACAAAGCAGCTCGAACAGAGAAATATTGGCGCAAATGTTATGCTTTGGACTCTGACAAAGAAGAAGACAAAGAATCTATTGTATTGGAATTATTGGTTTTAACCAAATCCAATCAAGAGACTGGTTCGGACTCAGACTTGGGATTTAATCTTGTTTCTTCTTCCTCATTTCCAGATATGTCTTTCTTATCTGAGAGCATGGTTGCTTACACTTCTTTTGACAGTTTGTGTTTATCGCTTGTACTCTAAGCTAGTGCTAGACTCTACATGAGATCCCCCTCAGTTTACAATTACTATGACTACAATCACACCGAATGACTTCAAAGTCGACACTGGTCTTGTTTCATGCATCTCCACTTTTGTTGGCGAATCCAATTATCATAATTGGGTTATGGCTATCACTGGTCCCCTCAATATGCTTGATGGAATGAAATATGTTGACGATCTTTTACCTATCTGGCCAACATTGCCGATAGAGAACCCTGGAAAACCATGGATCGCAAGATTCTTGGTCTTATCTATTCCACTGTCACGCTGAACATTCAGCACTCCATCAACTGGACCTATGATGCTGCTTTTGTTTCACTTGCTAAAGGAGCTTGGGACTTGCTAGCTACTCTTTATGCAAAGAAGGGTATTGCTGTGATGTGTCACCTCTTTGAGACGTTTAACAACTTTCCAGTTGATCGTAACAAAATCACTGAGAGTCTTGGCAAGATGATTGCTCTGATCAAGCAGATGGAAGGAGCGGGATTAACTATCCCTGCTCATCTACAGACCATGATCATATTCTTCCAACTCCTATCATCCTTTAATGCCATGAAATCTACTATCCTCCATATGATGTCCACCATTGCCGACTTTACCATTGACAAAGTACTTCCATACATTGCTAATGAGATGAACATGCAAACTACAAGCATGGTCAAAGGCAGTTCCTCTCATGGACATGCGAAATCTCTCGCATCTCGTATTTCCAATCCTCCTTTCACAGCTTCTGTCAACAGGACCTCTGCTATTAAGCGAGGACCTGGTCCTAATCGTCCCTGGAACTCTGGTAACGGCCACAATGGTAACCATAATCAGAACCAGACCCAGTCCCCTAATAAAGGATCTGGTGGATGATCAAGGTTTAACAGAAAGTGTGGTGCACATGCTTCGCATGGGAAGCATAACACCAATAACTTCCAGAACCGTCAAGGATGGAAGAATAAAGGAAAAGGTCATGCTCACACAGTAGATGGCTTCACAGAGGGTTTTGCAAACCTTGCTGTTAGCTCTGTCGATATTCCTTCCATGGAAATCATTCAGGATGATTTACCCGTTGACAACAATAGAGATGCAGCTTACTGGGAGGATGGTTATGTCCAAGAGGACAGAACCTCAATCACAGCCGATCCAGGCTGGACTTCATCAGAAGATCTTCAGCAGAACTCCATGCAATACTATGGTGTTGGTATGGATGTTACCGAATCTGGTACCTCTTCTTCCACCTTTCCTCATAAACAGAATGTTTATGAGAAACAATTCCAGGATATGCTACTGCATAAACATACCTGAGATAGGAAGAAGGAGGAGTCATTGTTCTGGTGTAACAACCGAGATATAGGATGTAGTGCTAGGCATACCAGTCACAATGTTTCAAATTCGCACTGAGATCCCTACATACCTGACATATCAGATTTTGGAGATTATGCTGATTATGATTCTATGAATGAAGATTACTGTGATTTGTATGCTTGTGTGATCGCACAAACCATGCGATTTTCTGATTTTCTCAAAGATCATTGGATGATTGATTCTGGTTGCTCTGACCATATTACCCCTTACGAATCAGATTTTGCTTCGCTTGGTGGGGATAAGTGCTATGCGTACATCACTGATGGTAATACCATCGAGATGCATGGTCCAGGCACTATCATTTTGCAACCTTATGGAATGAAGAACACAGTTACTTTACATGGAGTTTGGTTTTCACCCACAGCATCAGCAAACCCACCCTTGGCTTCACAGAACTGTGCAGAGTTGCACAGACCCACAGACCCTATAGAGAGGTACCTAGTAATACAGACCTTCACAGACCTGTACAGACTAGCCCCTAACCCTACAGGCCTGTACAGAGTACCCCTATCTCCACAGAGCTGCACAGACTACCCTGTACAGACTCTACAGAGTCAACAGATCACTATACAGAGCTATACAGACCAGACAGGGGTAGGTGGTATTCTAAAATGATATCAAAAAGTTAAATGCAATATATTATTTGTACTACAATACATACAGAGATATACTACCACACTACCAATAGTGAATAGTGACAACACTCACCAACAATAGTACGAAGTCTACAAAGAAAAGAAAAGAAAAGTTAGTATTAAGTCAAAGACAGCAACAGAACCCTTACTATAACAATAGTACAAAGTCTACAAAAAAAAATGAAGCCAAGTCAGTAACTGAATAAAAGAAAGCAGCATGAACTTACCAAATAAACAACAACAAGTAGTAGTATAGAGTAGTGGATGAAGAAGTGTAATAGAATTGAAGTGTTGAAGTGTTGAAGTGTTGAAGAGGGATGATAGTGGTTGAGGGAAGAAAGAGTGTGGGAATTAAAATTGAAGAGTGCTGGCTTTATATACCTGGTGGCTGCTGACTTTGAAATTTTACAATTTGTAAGCATACACAACACAAACCAGGCAAGTTATGTCAGCAACAAAACACAAATTTTGCTAAGTCTTTCTGCTACATTGCTTGACACATTGCTACATTTTTGCTACACATAACCAGGCACACTAACCAGAACTAACAAAGCAGGAATCCTAACCAGATACTAACCAAGTATGACCAGGCACACTAACCAGACATAACAAAATATGACCCTTAACCAGACACTAACCAAGCTTGTCCAGGCACACTAACCAGACATAACAAAGCATGAATCCTAACCAGCTATAACAAAGCAGGAATCCTAACCAGACACTAACTAAGTGTTACAGCTGGCCTGGGTAGGGTTGGATATAGACTTGGATGGTGGGCGAAGACTAAAGATGAAGTACTAGTCGAGCAGGCGTGATGTCTGGCAAGACTTTGAGACTAAGACTAAGGGACACACCCAAGAGGGCAGAGGAGCTGAGGAACAAAGAGACGGAAGGACTCGAAGGTGCTGAGACTCAGATTGTATTCCAAGTAGCTCTAGCTTAGGCATTACAAAACGCAGAGGTGGTCCTTAAGTACTACAAGATGGAACACAATAGAATCGTATGGAATGGGAGAGTCATCCGCAGTATGGATGAGTAAGAAGCTGCGGATAAATGATGGTACAGTAAGCGATGATCAAACGATGACAAAGATATGAGTCAGAACATCGGATCAGAGATAAGAGGGACAAGGAACAAAGATAGAAAGGAATAGGAACAGAGATAAGGGAATGTTGGATCATCAGCGATGTGGAACAAGATGCGAAATCGCCCGAGATCTATGATACAAAGTGAATACAAGATAAAGGCGATAAGCAAAGGAAAAGGAGAGAGAGAAACAACATAGGGAGAACTCAGGAGACAATCGTAACATTACCCCCTTTGTAGCCTTGGAGTCACCAACCCAAGTTCTAATAGTCAATTCCCGTCCAGGGATGCTCGTCATACATATTGGCGTCCGCTTTGCCATTGTAGACATCCTCTTGATCATAGTCATATCCTGGGGAAGGGGGGCGATCGTTGAGGGTAGCGTAAGAAGGAGGAGGGCGAGCATGACGAGATGAGGTAGATCCACAAAGAGGACAAAAGGGCCTAGCGCGACCTCGACCAGAGCAAGCGGATCGATAGGAGGAACAAGAGGAGGACGCAGAGGGAGAGGGTTGTGGATCGCGACATCTAAGAGGGCAAGCCCCTCGAGGGTGTCCTGGTGCGACCTTGAGCAAGACAGAGCAGGTATAATGGGGGCAGTCAATGCGAATATGACTGAGGTGCCGGCAAGTGAAGCATGCCTTTGGGTATAGCCTGTGGGTGCGATCGACAGGGAGGTCGAGTTCTCTAGCGAGTCGGGCTTCCACTGAATTCATGGCACATCAGCAAAACAAGGGGAGGCTGGACAGTACTAGACAGTACTCCATAGCACTTATAGTACTCATAGTAGTCATAGCGAGGGTCCATATAGACAGTGCTTTCATAGTGTCTCATAGTGTTGGTCATTCTCATAGTGTCTCATAGTGTCAGTGAATCTCATAGTGTCTCATAGTGTCAGTGAATCTCATAGTGTCTCATAGTGTCTCATAGTAGCCTCATAGTAGTCTCATAGTAGACCTCTAACCAGGTCAATCCAGTTACCTTTCAGATAAATTATTTGCACACAATCAAGATTTCAATAAAACAACATTTCATTATCAACTACTAAGCTCACTACTAAATGAATACTACTTGTAGACATACTTACATCACAGTGACAGAAGCTACAAAAATGGTCAATAATGAATCATCATAATGTAACAATGTTGATAAACTCACTATCAAAAATAAAAGACAGCTAGAGGTCAGTAGCCTAAAGTGAATGAT
>JBBPPX010000027.1:0-170150 GCA_038092235.1 Leccinum boreale | reverse complement strand
TGGTCAACCCAACCACCATTCACATTCGTGTTTACGCCGTCCAGGGCGATAACACTGTGTGACGCGAAGAGGCCATTCGCTAGCAGACCGATGACACCGCCGATAGCATGCTCAGCAAAAAGATCAAGTGCGTCGTCGATCTTTAAGAATGATTTAACTATAGGACAGGTCAGACAATGAATCAGCGAGGTTGGTAAGGTCATACGTTTTGTTGCGTAATTGCAAACTGCGCCGGTGACAATGCCCATGATAACAGCCGCCCACGGTTGGATGAAACCTGAAGCTGGAGTAGCAGCCACCAAGCCAGCGATAGTCCCCGAACAAAACCCGACCATGCTGTATTTGCGCTCCAAACGATAATCGAGGAGGCACCAAACAATTCCACCGAAAGCGGCTGCAAGCATCGAATTCCATATTGCCATAACTGCACGGAGGTTTGCGCCGAAAGCACTACCACCATTGAACCCGAGCCACCCGAACCAAAGAATGAATGTGCCAAGATTGACCATGGACACGTTATGTGGCCTGAAGTTCAGAAGCTCTTTCTCCTGTCGTCGTCCGAGGACCCATGCGTACGCAAGTCCACCGATCCCACTGCCGATCTCGACAGGCCCTCCGCCTTTCAAAAGTAGAAGGAATTGACTTTGACCGAGATTATGTATAAAACCGGAGCTTACCAGCATAGTCGAGAACGCCCCATTTGAATCCCCACCCATTTATGTTCCATGCCCAGCAAGCCAAAGGGCAGTAGACGAGGGTCATCCACAAGAAGGTGATAACCATGGCGGGAAGAACCCTGCCACGTTCCGCGATCCCACCCACCAAAATGCCAACTGTCACGCAGGCGAATTCCATTTGGTAGAAGCTGTACAGCAAGGAGGGTATCAAGGGGGAACCTGGAGATGGGTCACCGAGGACATTCATTAGGCCAAAATTAGCGAGATTTCCAATGAATCCGTTGGTCGCGGTCGGTGAGAAGGCCAGAGAGTAGCCCCAGAAATACCACTGGAAGATGCAAACTGCATTGCTGGCGGATACAACCCAGATCAACGATAACGCTGATTTTCTCCTAGCCAGACCGGAGTAAAGGAACGCTGCAAAGAAAAGGGGTCGATTTGGATTTACTGGGAGCTCGACATAGACCGCACGAACCAAGACCAGGAATCATGAAAGACACCATAGCACCCGCAACGATGATGAAAGATACATCACCGCGATCAAATCTGGGGAAACAGTGAATCTCAGATATGATAACAAGATGATCATGGCTCACTGGCTGGCGTCTCCTAGGATATATAGAGTAAGAGAAGGGGGAATGAGTATCGTTGAGAACGCGGGCGCCTGAGCTCACTTGTTAAAAATTCCCGCAGAAGAGGCATGTTGACTCGGAGTTAAGGGAAATGCTGGTGGGCAAATTTTATAGTGGCCTCAGGGACAGGCTTTCCCAAGGCATTGGAAGAAGTCGGATGAGGACACGGATACTATTTGTGCTGTCAGTCACGGTGGTCAGCGGCACTTATTACGGTGTCGGGCCCAGGATCAACTCGCTGGGCGCACTAACCTACAAAACTTGAACCAATTGGCAACTCAGGTGCGATCGGATAATGAGTCAGACAAATGATACCGCGTCACCTGTTCTTTCCCATTCACGTTTCGCACCCCTCAGCTGTCTTCAATAACTCTGTAACGAGTAAGAGCGCGTGGTGAGTTTGGGTTGGGGTACATCTTCAAGTTGTTTCATCCGGAGGTGGCGTAACTTACTGTAGCCGTCTGTATGGAGGCAAGTAGACTTCTCGGACGTTTCAACCTTCTTGGTGTTACGTAAGTCGTCGAATTTTACTGCCGTGTTCTTCCGCCAATTTGCAAGCAGAACAGATTGCGTGCGTACCATCCGCATGATCCGCCCCATACTGCCTCGTGTGTATCGGTTGACAGCTATCAATCGCGCTGTCCGATGCATTAATTCTGGGTATGCTGAGAAGCTCCAACGGAAGGCCAAAGAGTGAGCAGTATGTCCTTCCTCCGTCTCTGTGACTCACGCTTACTCGTTGTATCTTCTCGTTCATAACTGCGCAACCGCAGGAAGGGACTAAACCTCGAGGAGTTGAAATCACAAGCTCGAGAGGAAGCTCGTTGCAAGCAGAAGACGGAGGCAGCCTCTCTCCTCGCGTCATTCAGGAAACCTGATCTAAACTCCCATCCCAATTCCTCGGAAGGCGCAAGAACGCTTAGTGTACGCAAAGACAGCTCTCCAGTGAAGGTAAGTGTTTCTGATGCAGTGGCTCGTAAGCAGTTGTACTGATTTCATCCACTACCTCGCTAGCCACTTTCTTCGATTTTGAACATCTCGAAACTTATGGCTACACCGCACACTCCATCGCAAGTATCAGCCCTGTGGACTACATATCACGCCTCGCGAAGCAAGGGTACTGGGAGAGGTTACATTTGTGCTTCCCTCCCTTTAGAATCTTACCACACAATGATGCGTGTTGCCAAAAGATATCCGGTATTTTTTGTACCGGTCCCTAGACAATCTGCCGCAGACCCGTCCGCCGGCGAAAGTGCTTCTACACCACACGAGTTCTTTTTCTTGCAATGGGACTTCTATCCAGCTCCTCCGGCCTCCTCCGCCACAGAGCCAACCCCGTCCGAGCCCGCGGCATCTGGTAACTTTCACATTCCGGAACCCTCCACCGTCTTGTTTACACCGCTTCAAGAGTACAAAATTCGCACATCCTTTGCGACGCCCTACCTAGTATTAACATTCTACACTGATTTGTCCCAATCACATGGGATTGTTTTGCTCCGCGGAGAGATTACACCATCCTCCACTTCGGCGGCTGTACAACCAATGCAAGACATTCCGGAACGATTCTTTTTGAATCAAGTTGACGCCCAACTGCTGGCGATGGGACTACAAAAATTTTATTTATGGGAAGAGGGTACAAAAGAGGGTGGTCACGGTCTAACCGCGGAAGCGCTATTGAAACAATTCCACGAGGAACCCGAAAAGTTTAACTGGCAAGACCTCCTAGAATTCTCCAATGTCATTGCGTAGAGTCGTTTCATATAAGCTGTCGATCATGTCCCCCGCTCCGCGGCGGGCCAAAGTTGAAACGTTGATCCGGGCTTGATCCGGGCAAAGGTTTTACGGACAAAGGTCGATCTGAGTCTCATGCTGACAGAATCGGATATCGCGCTTGCACCAAGCGTGGAACCTCGGGTTGTTTGTTCTCACTGATTTGAGTTGGTATCATTATCCTTCTTTCCTGGGCAACCTCTTCTATTTTGTGGGTTACTTTTGGTAAGTTCAAAAGGCTGATGAGTCAGCGGGTGGCACGAGGAGAACCATATTGAAGTGATCTTATCAGCGATCTATCAAGGATCAGTAAGGTTATCGGCAATGTAGTACCCGTTTCATCGACCGCGTCACCTTAGTTCTGGGACGTGATCGATCCCCACAAACCACTGTTTCAATGGCGAGAATTGGAAATGTAAGCCTTGGAAAGCTGCCGCGGTAAGCTTGCGATTTTTTACCAGGGTAAGGGCCGCCTGATTCCGATTTCCGACTGACTTCCACCCGTTGCCACCGCGCGCGTCTTGCTATGACGAATCCCATAGTCGACCCCAACAGACGATGAACACCACTGCCTTTCCGACCGTGTCCATCGATGTGGTACGTCCACTGCAAACAATCATTGATTTCATCGTTTTTTCAACACCCTGGCAGATCCTCGAACGACAGACCGCCAAGGAGGTCCTCAGTGCGATCCTTCATGCGATCCTTTTCCATCGTCTTTTTGGAACGGTCAAAGCGCAGACGTTTGACGTGCTCGACGTGACCATGGTCAGTGCGTTACCTTTTTTTTTTTTTTTCATTCATCGTCGTCATTGGTCCGCTTTGCATTTTCTTGCTTTCCTAGTTCCCTTGATAACTTGATATTGACTAACATCAAAATTCTTTTTGCTCTCCGTTTTGGATCACAACGATAAAAACCGCATGACAATCGATACCCCATAAACACAGCCTGGTGTAGCAGATCCCGAAATGGAACAACTGATCAGCGACAAAGTGGACGTCTTTTGGAAGGGCATCGAGAGTGGTTCAAGCAAACGTGGACAGGTACGCCGATCATCCTGCTTTTCGAACCCTTTTTCGTCTGCTATCGTCCCTGACGTTGCCTGTTGTGCACGACGTACACATATATAGATCTTGGTCACCTTCTCCGAAAAGAAACCTAAGAAGTCTTGGTTTCAAGTGTACGTCGGAGAAGAAGACGTACCATGGGAACAATGGTGAGTGGTCGACCGTCGTCCTCGTCCTCCTTCGTTCCTGCCCCCTCGTTTTCGTCTTCACAACGTTGCTCATCCAAACCTCCCTTCCCCATGCACCGGACAGGATCATCAACGCGGAACTGAGGCAACCAAAGTCGGACCGAGGTGTGTGGGCCTGCCATGCCACTCACGTCGTGCCATTCATCCTCGTCGCTTCTTTTGCGTTTGGATCGCCTGTCACGCAACGCGCGCACCCGTCCAGACCGTCACGAATTCAACGCTGCCCTTGCCTCCACCCTTACCAAGGCTCTCCAGGTCATGCTCACGCACACCTCGTCCGAACAGGGGCGTACGGCCGTGCCGCTCATCACCAACGCTACTGGTATCTCGCCCTTTCCAATTCGCATCGCGGTCAAGGTGGACGGTGTCGAGATCGGCTGAAAGCGAGCGAGAACGCTTATACCTGGATCGTTACTCATATACATACTTGGGCGGCGCCGTCAGCCTGGACAGTGGCCGTGTTAGCATTCACTCCCGTCGATATGAACACGTCCCATGACGGCATGCACAAAGAATATTCATTATTAATGTATGCGGGTGCTATGGCTATAGGTAGACATGATGGCGTGCAGGACTGTAGAGAATTTCTTTCAACATCTAAGTACACCTTCCGCCGCATGATTCATAACGATACCATCCATGTTCTTTCAATACAGTCGTGCGCGATGCGTTCCAAAGTCGTCCACTGCTGCCCGGTACACGGCGTTGAACGCCTCCTGTTTACAAACCCGACTCTCTTTGCCGGCGCGCTTGAACAATTCTGCGGGGAGCAGGTTATAAATGTCAATCGTGCACATTCGGCGCTCAAGCGATTAGCAGAAAAACACGTACCGAGGAAGCGCTCGCCCACCCATAACCGCAATGGCGCGTTCCCGACATTGTCTTTCGTTTGCGTCTCGTTGGACGGCGGGGGCGGGGGCGGCGCCACAGCTCCTCCAGCATCATCCCGTACCTTCTTTGGATTGGCACCCATGCCCGCACCGAGCGTCTCGCACACGGCGAGGACCTCCATCGCGTGCGCGGGAGCAGTGTATACATACTGTGCGCCGACGACGGCCAGCACCAACGCTCGCAAATGGTTGTCCGCCGCAGCGCTGAGCAGCTCGAGCGCGTGTTTCAAAAGCGACTTGGACCGGATGATGTGCGGGCGCGCGAGCGCGGCTGAGATCAGTTCACCGAGAGCAGGTAGGGGCGCGGAGGCTCCGGACGAACATCGTGCGAGTGCATCCTTGACAAGCAATGTGGTGGAGGCGTCGAGTTGTCGGTTAGCTTGCTCGGCGACGGGATCAGAGGGAACAGGTGATGATTGGAAAGCACACAATCCAATTCGGAGGAGGGCTTCACCAGCACGGGCAGCAGCAGCTGTGAACCCCCCACCAAGGGCCACACTCGATCCAGGGGGACCTGCACCGTCAAAGTGGGCAGCAACACGATAGCATGTCCCTGCACGTTCCGTGTCACCCAAAGCGTGTGCAAGGTGTGCATGAAGAACTGCAATACGAGCAGCATAGGCAGGGAAGAAATCATAGGTGCGAGTGTGGGCAATCAAAGTAGCGAGATGCTAACGAGAACTTTGTCAATGGCAGGCGTTTGAAATCAGAATAAACTCACGCTCTGTGCGGCTTCAAAGTCGCACCTTTGAATCGACACCTGCAAAGCGTATCAATGAAGACAGACACATTTCGCGACAACGAAACTCGCATACAGTAACAAGTTCGCATAGTAAGTCTGCCTCAATTCTGAGGGTGTGTTGTTCAAGCGCACTAATATCACCATAGGATGCCCACAGTGGCACTAGAGATTGGTGTTCAAAACTCAAGTTGTCGGACAGGAAATGAATTTACCATTTATTTTGACAGAACCCTCTTTTCCCATACGGCCTTCCCTACATTGTACCAATCCACATTCTGCAAACACTCGTTTCTTGGGGCGACGAGACACTGGATCCCGTTTTGCGACAGCAGAGACAAGAAAGGTGAGTAAAAACAGAACATGTGGGTGGGTTGTCTGCAAAAAGACGGAGTCTTGTCCAGAAAGGGGGATCTTGGTGGTCAAGTCAGCAGAGGTGGTCAAGACGATCAAATCATACTTACTTCCACTAGCCCATCTGCATTAGCACCGCCCACGAGAGCACCACTGTCCATAAGAACATGTAGAGCAGCTAGACGTGCATCTGCAGCATGCGCGCGACCCGCGTGTGTATGGAAGACGATCCCGAGAATGAGGAGATGCACGGTGAGCGCAAGCGTGAGAGCATCCATGGCTTTTGGCCCAGGGACAGACGATCCTTCTTTATTAGGAGAGGAAGGAGGAACTTGACTTGACTGCGATTCAGACTGCGATTGAGAGGAAGCACTATTCTGCACGTCCTGCGCCGTTATCGAGTATGACCTCAAAAGCGTCTGCGCAATATCCTGTTTTGCCTTATCGCCTTCCTGACCTTTGACTGCTTTGTCGTCTGCTTTCGTGAAGACCAGCTCCATGGCCTTTTCCGCAGCCGATAGTGCATCACCGACCAAATCCCACATGGCAGCACCAACTAAGACCCTGACACGTAAGACCGCGGCCAGATCTTCGATGAATGAGTGCCTATTCTGAACAGCGAAATTGGATAGTGTTGATATAGCGGTGAGGGCAGCTTGTAGCTCTGGAGCTGGAGATCCAGGAGTCAATGCATCACGCGCAGGGGGTGGTGCAGATGTTAGGTGTGTAATGAGGGCTAAATGCGCGGTGTACACGACCGAAGGTGGATCGGAGGACAAAAATGATGCAATGAGCCTTCTGAGCAACGCACGCGCGTATTTGGTGTTGTTACATTGAAATGCAAATTGTGCGTTGAGGAGTGATAGGTGGTGGCGGAGTGGACGGAGAGAAGGATGCTGCAAAGTCCCGTCAACAAACCACGACCTGAGTATATGCACGATGATCGCACCTTCTGCGCTATTAGGAGCTTAAAAAACAAGAGTTTGTCAGCCGTGGAAAAAGCAAAAACACGAGGTTCAACGCACCCCCTTTCCGATCGATTTCTCGACCTTTGAAATAGAGAGCGTATGAGGACGGAGAATACTTATTTTATGACGGGCTTACCTCGGACTCTATTCCATTGGCCCAAGAATGCGTTCCGCTCGTAGAGAAACCGCTGTTGACGACCCTGAGTCCCACCTCAGCCAGGCTAGTCCAAGCCCGGCATTCCACATCTGGGGTCAGTGCTTTTAGCTCGAGACACGTCCGAAGCGCTCTCAAAGACAAAAAGAGCGACAGCGGATAATGCTCGTGACCTGCTGGATGGGCCAACAACGCTGGAAGTGCGAGGAGGAGAATCGGAGGAGGCAGGGTTCGAAATGTCGACAGCGGTTGCGGGGGCGGGGGCGGGGGCGGGTCGGATGAATGTGTAGTGTCTGCAACGTCGTCCGACGTGCGCGATCGTTTTTGTGGGCGAGGGTTGAGGTCGTCCATCGCGACGAGTGAGTGTCTTGGTGGAGCGTTTGTCACGCGTAAATGGGTCTGTGACAGGTCGCGTCTTAATGTGTCACACCGCTTGCTTACATAATACTTCCGAGTCAGTACCCGGCGTCCCGGCGCAATCCCAGCGGGTCCGTATTTTGGCCTTGTTTTGAATCTGCATCAGGGGCATCTGGCAAGTGACCTTGCAAGCAAGGTGATGGTGATATTACGCTTAAACAACGGTGACTACAAATTACGGGTACAAGGGACTCTGCCTATCTCCACAGAGGATTGTACGCGTGACAAGCTTAATTTCCCCCTGTCCCACTTTCTCTTCTCCTCCGGCAATATGCTGTTAAAAGCGAGCGAGGAAGATGATAGGGCGCCAAGTACAGTACCAAGTGCGTACTGGTGTGCCACTGCACGCACCTTGGTAAAGCTTTGCCGGTTTAGGGAGCATTTTCCCGTTTCCCTCGACATCCACGAAAACGGATTAATTTGAAAGGTTGTCCGTGGAACTAACATAAGGCGCCAATGGTTTTCAATGGTTTTCGACTGGCTTCCCTTCCGAGTCTAAGGATCGCTGTGAGATTGGAGTGCTGTGAGATTGGAGTGCTGTGAGATTGGAGTGCTTGTGAGAATTTTGGAAGACGTGGGGAGTGACGCACCAGAGTCGCACACTCTGTGAGTAGCATGATGATGGTGATAAGAAGTTGCTTTTCGTCTCGGTACCGACCTGAGCCGTAAATACTGCACAACCCAGTGACCAGGAAAAGAACAAAAATAAAACACTTAGGCACTCCTACGCTTGACACCTGAGGTCAATAAAGTCGGACAAGGGGAGAGTCTTCATCGCTCCCGTTGGGCACTGAGCTCTAGATCTAACCTCCCTGAACAATTAACCACCCCGATGTTCAAGCTTGAATGGTGCGATTACAATGACGATTATCAATATTACCTGAGGCTTCGCTAACTAAGTCCTATGATAGTCTGTGACAATCAGTCAAGGAACGGAAATCATCTCCAGACTTACCTGTGCCTTAATTGGGGTCGCATTGTCTGTCCACTTGTCATGGTATGGTCAAGGTTTACATGACATCCCAGATCATTTACTTACGTCTGATCCGTTCACGTCGTTGAGATGGTCCGATGTGAGAACTTGAATCCGTCTTAAGACAAAGCACTAAGATCTAGGTCAGTCCAGAGTACAAGAGTTGATCTAAGATACAGGGGTCCTTGGCCAGTCCCCGGCCTTCAAAGCCTCCTCCTCCAACTCAAGAATAAGTTTCCCCACTTCACCAGCGGACTTCAACTCGAGTTTCTTCATCTCCCTCCCGTATGACAGGCTGAACGCGCCTACAATTCCCTTCACCACCTCGTGGACCTGAATCTGCTTTCCGGTCCCCGATGCTATGCAACCGGCTTTGACATCTGCTAGTCCACAGGCGACCACTTGATTAAACCATTCCAGGGGTTCCTGGGTGACATTCATTGCAAATCCGTGTGTTGTGAGTCGATGCCGCACTTGGACGCCTATACTGGCCACCTTTGTCGCAGGGTCCAAGAATACACCAGTGTGTTCCGAAGGAACGTGTGTGAGTTGGTGAGCGCTCGACAGGTAGCTTTGAATCATTCTTTGCATCTTGCATACATAATCTCGTATACCCATGGGGGGAGACGTGCGACCCAGGTCGAGGAGGGGGTAACCAACGAGTTGGCCAGGCCCGTGGTAGGTCAGTTGACCGCCTCTGGAAGCCATGACAAAGTCAGCGCCGATCTTGGTCAACCGCGCGCGCTCCGACTCAAGTTCGCCTTCGGTTTGCCGCCGTCCTGACGTGTAAACGGGCCGATGTTGCAATAACAAGAGGATGTCGTGATGGGATGACTCGGATGCACGTCGTGACGCGAGCTGGATCTGATGTATCTTTTCTTGCAAAGCAAGCGTCCTTGAATATGATAGAGGCGTTCGAAAATAGTGGTAGAACACAGGCGGTAAAGACATGAGAAAAGTTTGGTGCAAGGTTGGCGTATTGGGTGAGATGACCTATCGGCTATTTGCACCAAATTTGTCAGTGCGTCCGCGGATTCTCACCTTCGGAATCTGATGGCACTGACTCGACACGTCTCCAAATCAAACGCCTTCCATCGATGAATTTCTCCCCCAAGGTCGTGCAGTCACCAACAACCAAGTACGTCAATAAATAATAATGTACATTCGCCTGGCAGGTGCGCAGTTCGTGAACTACATGAATGCTAACTCTCTCGCCTTCAATTATCAGTATGCTAATCCTGCTTCAACTTGCAATTTTTACGACTTTGTTGTTCTCCCCACCCCATGTTATCTTCGTCCAAATATTCGGCTCGGATCTGAAGACGACAGTGAGTGGGCAGGATGGAGCAAAACTAGAATCCCCGTGACTTGCCCCGCACACGGCTTCTCCTTTGAAGCCTCTTGCGGGTTCGCTGACTCTTTGGTATCTACTCTTCGGGGCCTGGTGGAATATGTTGGTCTATGCACTTCGCACCAACAATGAATAACTCACGATGCGAACCTCGCTGGGATCTGCAATACATGAATTCAACTTTTCCAAGAATATGGACATCCTGTTTTGCTTGTCGTTATATTTTATTGCCTGAAGCAGTCCCAGTCAGCTAAACGAAGAAAGAGTTCGACGACGTACTCAAACGAACCTGGCGCCGACGCGGTATGGACAAGTGGATTTGATCAAATTGATCTAGACGTCTAGGGCGTAAGGGATTGCTGTATACGGTTCGTATGTTCACGATTATGAGCGGTTCGCTGACCCACCCGTGGAGAGAGTTATGAATGATACAGCACGGCCCCGACTACTTGACGTGTGCAGCGCGAGGCGTTCTCATTTAATACCTGTAGGATTTCTTCCTTCTCCTTGTAAACTTGTGACAAATTGCACACCGCTGTTCGGCCCGCTAGTATATGCGTTTGAAAGTTCACTGGACGAAAATTGCAGATGTGCACTTCGGTCTGCAGACCGGTTTCCCTGGATTTTGCGAAGCGGACCCCGTATAGAATAATATTCAATCGGTCCGTTCAACCTCATACTGTGCTATGTCTTCCTGATATTTCCATTCGTATCTTACGTTGCAAAAAGTAATGGTTGGCTCTCACCATCCCTCTTCTACCCCTTCGAACTTGAAGTTAATCGGACCGAAGGTGAATCGAGAGCTTGATCGTGCGATGCCGCTTTACTCCAAGGAAGTAATATCGGATGTGGTGCCGCGCCCCACTGAATGTATATGACCCTACTCAGCCCCCATCTTGTTTTTTTGACTTAACATCAGTCAGCGGGGTCAGTTTGCCCGTTAATGGGCGTCCCGGTCGTGTAGGAAGCTGATTCATCGCCGAAATGTTGCAGTGTCTCTCCTTCTATTGATTCGCGGCTTTCCGTCGTACGTTAGGTCTAAAAATACTTCCAGTTAGCCGGCACTCGGACCGATTCGCACGATTCGCTCAACACCAACTAATTATTACAAATTACCTTGGTTACAAGGTCACTCACACCGGACATATGTGGCTGAAGGAGGAATGTACTAGTACGCCGTACACGCACGAGGCGTTTTCGCAGCTGTTGATCAAGATACAGGCTGCGGAATAGGGGCCTGGTGAGTATGCTGACTCGAAGATTTCCATCACCGTGGCCGTTAGGTTTCAAGAATGTCAACACTATATATGGCTATGGAAAGTAGTCGCAGTGTCTCACACAACTAGTATGTTGTCCTTTTAGCCTCAATATTATAGCCACCTGGACCTTGAAGTTTGAAGCTTGAAGATGGGAAGTTGCAGTCACTGGATGCGTTTGTTCAACCCCTTGTAGAATTTGACAATGAAGATTGAAGTACACAATCAAAACGCGCATTCAGCGGGCCGCGGTGCGACCAGGTATACAAAAAGAAAGGGAAACAGCCACCTCGACCGCCCCATTCCCTCTGCATTCCTGAATGCTGTCCTCCTCGTCCTCGTGACCATCTTCTTACACACCTCGCACGCACTGTCCGTTGCGCACGTTTCCGTATCCATTGATGAGTCAAAAGTCGTTAACTTTACGACGCGCTCGTCCAGACAGACTTGAGAGGGAGGCGGTGTTGCTGACATTTATGGCCATGTTTTTTTCCCACAACTACTCAGTTGGCTCGAAGCATTTTCCTTTTTCGTCCAAGTCCAGTTTTCCTTTCTTGTCAAAATCTATTTCCACATGAGCGGTTTATTTCCCACGCCTTCCTGAAAGTTATTTTGTCCCGACGGTTCCAAGAAGGAATGAGACTGTCTTCCTGCCTAAGGGTCTGCCTACGGGAGATTAAGGCGGTCCCACTATAAAGTTCGGCCGTGCACCTAGTTAAGATTGACAAACAGGAAAAGAAACCATGCTGATTCGTCTCATACCCTACATCGTACATACATGAGCGTCGGTGATATGATTAATACACTATGGACTGAGGATAATGATAATATGAAAGCGGTAGCTTGTGAAATGGACGTAAAGACGTGTCCCAGGTCGATCAGAACAGTCTGAAGCTGCGGCGTTTGGACCGCTTTGAGCTCGAGGGTTTCCCTGCGACCCACGACATGTTGTCGTCCTCGAGCATCTCTGCCTGCAGAAAAACAACAGGTGAGTATGACTGAGGCTGAGCCTGAAGAACATGATACTCACGTATCCGCCATCATTAGCGAGTGAGGGTGATGATGTCGGTGACGACAGTTGAATGTTCTGTGTAAGCGTTAGAGGAGGCAACCTGGCAGATGCTGCCGACCCACCAATGCATAGGTGATGTCCATCGGGGTAATGTGGTCGTCGAGCACGACGGAGCAGTTGATCGAGTTAGCACTCTGAAAGCGCAAAGCATATGAATTGGCTGAGGTCTTTAGCATTATACCATTGGACGCTTACATGTGTGCTGCCAACTGAGCGTCTCTTGAAAAAGCTGGACATCGTGTACAAAGGGTTGGGCGGTGGAAGAAGTGCTGTTGGCTGAAGAGGACGACGAGCGGATATGGATACCAACAAAGAGCAAATCCATGCGTCTTTTATAAGTTAGAGAAGTATCCGGACGGAAGCAGGTTGTAAGCCGATTCCGCATGGAGCATATTGTCCTACCCCGGATCTTGGCCAGCGCAGGATGGGATCTCGTAGTAGAGCTGGGTTACGTATGGACGGTTTACGTATGCACACTGCCTTGGCAAATTTGTCCGATTATAGAAATTAACGCCATTATCCCGGGAACCAGGTGATCAACTTTTCGGCGGAGGGCAAGAGATCGAAGAAAGACACCAGTACAGCCACAAAACAACTTATTCAGCCCTGCACCGGCACCGTTGTATCCGGCCTTGATACATAACCAAGTCCAGTGAGCCAAGGATATCCGCAAGACAAGTCTCGGCGCAGTCTATCTGAAGCTTCAAGCTTGATATGGCCTCAGCCCCAGTGAGATTCCCTGTTTACCTTACTGTAATCTATCAAACCGTCCAAATTTGCTCAACACCCCAAGTTTCAAGTTGGGCCTCATGACAAGGTAGGTTTTCTCCCAGTTTCTATATGTGTCTTGGTCATTTCTCCGCCTCCGAGATGATTAGTTATATCTAGCCCTGGAGTCCGAGGACCCACGAGCGCTTAGCTTGACAGCGTTCCTGACAACACTCGATAGGAATTCTCCACGAAATGCGGGGTAGGTAGCTATTTTCATATGACGAACATTGTTTCTCATTCTGCTTCATGATTGGTCTCACCCCCGGCGCCCTTCTAATCGACATTTTTGAGCTTATCGTTCCGTGAACTCGTGAGCTTGACTCTGCGCTACCGTGGCTTCCGCTATTGGTGCCACGAACATTGTACTGTGATCACGGCGGGAGGTGGCGTTAGGCAGTAATTCTGGGCTCCCTGTAACCGTGTCAGTTCTCTTCTGGATCCATAACGCATGTACCGGGCGATGGTCGGTTCATTCTACATGCCAACATGCCAAGCTAACAAACCAACAGTTGTGATTAGTAGTCATTGGATCGATTTGCACGACATGCGACCCGTTCCAACCTCACATATGACCAACACGACATCCTAAATCCAAGTTCCTTATCTATCCGTGTCGGTCCCGGAACTATCAAGAGGCGATGCTGGCAAATAAAATGTGTTTTTTAGAGTCTCCGTTCTAGTTCTAGAACTGTTCACTTTGGCATCATTTTCCCAGAGACAGATGCTGCTTTCCGCTGTTTAGGAATCCAATAGTTTCTAGGACACCAATATTGGGGATAATCATCGCAGGCCCTGTCACATGCAGGGGTGATAGTCAACGCACCTGACATTGGCTTTAGGTTTTCGTTACCACCTTACATCTTGATCGTTCAGTGCCCCTCCAGACACACATGATTCCAGTATCAATTCAATCCGAGAGCAACTATTTGCAGTGTGGCGGCGCTGGACCGTCGTTGATAATCTAACCAATTCAGTCCTTCCAGGCTCTTGTTCCTGATGGCCTGTTATGAGCAATCGCCTGGATATAGCTGATTTGCATTTACATATATGCCCTCAGCTTGTTCACACAGTCTAGAGATGTTTGGGAATTGAAAGCTCGAAACCTCTCGGGTCTCGAATGCTCCCAACATTGATTCGTTACCTTGAACTCGGCGCCGTGCATTCCAGGTTCTTTCTTTGGTGAGTCTCCAGCCTCCCGCCTTGCTTTCCAAGCCGCCACTTACTTAAAGAAGTTGACTGGGAACACTGACATGCACGCACGTCAAATGACTGACTAGTTCTCGTCCATCAAGACGCTTGACAATTGCGAGAATCTTTGATTCTTTTCAAGTTCGTGACATGAAATAATACAAAGCCTCGTAAAAGAGAATCATATAAATAACAGGTGCATGCACGCTCATTTGATGGGTAGTAACGAAACAAATTAGGTTTGTTCATCTTTGCTACTATCTTTGTTGCTTAGCGTCGCGGCGCCCTTCCCTGAGCGTAAGTTTCCTTTGCGAGAGAAGATGGAGAGTCATTGCCTACCTCCTTGACTTTATGTCCAATTCTTTCTGCTCCTTCTTTTACTCTCGCCTTGTCCTCTGCGCGTTTAGTTGTCGCCCCTGAAACAATGCAGGCTATGTCATCAACATCGGATGTCCATGACTTTTATTTACCTAAGGTTTCCTTTGTCTTCTCTGTGGCTTTTTCGCCTGTTTCTATTGCCGAAGACAAGCCCTCGCCCACCTTCTTGTTAACCTGCTCGAACTGCAGGTTATACACTGAATCGTAAATCCTTTGAACGAATCATACCTTATCCGCGACCTGCGACAATTTCTCCTTTACAGACATGGCTGCCAATGGTGTTGCGTGAATGCGGCGACTCGGAGCATCTAATGACGCGAATCTTAGACGCAATGCACCTGTA
This sequence comes from Leccinum boreale, assembly GCA_038092235.1. Classification (NCBI taxonomy): domain Eukaryota; kingdom Fungi; phylum Basidiomycota; class Agaricomycetes; order Boletales; family Boletaceae; genus Leccinum; species Leccinum boreale. The sequence goes on along the minus strand of JBBPPX010000027.1, from coordinate 154,961 downwards.
GGACCGTGACGAGAGATAATCGACATCATGGTTGAGGTGATGATGATCCGTGTAGAGCAAAGCGACGGAACTTGCAGCATGACCCCTCAATAAATATGATGATGTCATAGATGGCACCAGTTCCATGACGTCGTGTACTCCACTCAGGTTGCCAAGTTTCGGTTCACTTTGCCGGTGGCAATGTTGTCGAGCAGCATACGTACCCGCAGCTAGACTTATCTGAGATCTCTAAACGCTCGCTTCTTATACTTGTGATTCCAGACAAACTCCGCCACCATGTCAATCCTGATCAACATCATTGAGATAACCGTGTGAAGACCTTGTCTCAGAAGGAAAGTTGAAGATTTGTTGTTCATGCACAGCGTTATTTCACCAACAGAACTTGAAATCCATTCCCTGGGTGACTGCATTCCAGAAGATCCGAGTCCATGACGATATTATTGGCCAGAGAAGATGCCTTACTGATAATACTGACATCATGCTGACCGTTCAATATTTAGATAACCGATGATTACATAATCGTTCGTTCTCGCGCCGCAGTCGCCCCGCGCCTACCGAACAAGATTCCCCCCCACTATCGGTCTTTGCGGTGTAGCACATACATCTTCACCTTCCTTCTCAATCAAAGTAATTCAGCTGGACGGTTCTATATCGGCGCGGCGATATGAAGGGATTCACCAAAGCTATCAAGCGGTCAGTATTTTCTTCCGTAGTCCTAGCAGACCCACTCGAATTGAATGCAACCCGCCACCGCAAATGATTGTGCTTCTTCTTACTCTCGTTCATAAACTTGTAAAAACAGGGCACCCCACTTGGTCACCACGAAGACCGGCTTTGCAAAGAGTCAGTAAGAGACGCGTTCACATTGCGGCGACTTGAATGATTCGATGATGTTCTTAAGAGTCGTCCGATCCCGAATTCGATGACTATAACACTCACTTCGCCACTCTCGAGAACTCCACGGAAAAGCTGATCAAGGATACAAAGGCCTATATCGAAGCAATCACAGGTATGCAATCTCTACCGACCTCTGTCTATTATCGATATCAATTCTTTATCTCCAAGCTCTGCTGACTGGTGCCAATGGATTTGCAAACCACTTTATCTTCATCTATTCACCACTTCCGAGCGAACTCAGCTTATCCAACAAACATCCCTCCGCTGCTGCCACCATTGCTAACACCCCTCCCTACGCTCAGCATTTGGACGAACTGCACTCCGCCGTAGCACCGGAGCTCGAGCTTATCGAGAGTCGTGTGATTGGTCCCGTCAGGGAGTTTCAGGGAGTTCTGAAAGTCATCAGAAAGACCATCACCAAGCGTGACCACAAGCTGGTTGATTATGATCGATTCAACAACTCGTTGACCAAGCTTCGAGACAAGAAAGAGAAAAGCTTGAATGATGAGAAGAACTTGTTCAAGGTTCGTCAATCAATATATATCCATTTCTGCGGTGTGACGATTAATGGGTGTTCTTAGCTCGAGCAAGACTTTGAGGTCGCGACGAACGAATACGATTACATCAATAACATGCTGAAACAAGACCTTCCTCGGTTCATGCAGCTCGCAACCCAGTTCATCGACCCTTTATTTCACTCTTTTTATTATATGCAGTGCGTCCATTTATTGATTCCTGCCATATCCTTTAAGTAAATCTACCTTGGTTAGGCTCAATATCTATTACCTATTCCTCGAGAAGATGAACACCTTTGCGGAGGGCAAATACAATGTCGCCAACTGCCCATCGTCGCAGATCCAGTCTGATTACGAGAATAACCGCACGGATGCATGGAGTCGGATTGAGGATCTGGGTATCGTCAAGCGGATTGTGTCCACATGTGCGTGGATAGGAACCCATCTTATCCACCGATCCACTGACTGGTTCCACCAGCCAAGCTCGTTCAAGCGAAGCGTATAGAAGGTGGTGTCGGTATGCCAGTAGGACGTACTCCCAGTGCGATGACCACATCAAGTTCCACGAGTTTTCCATCTCGTTCCATGGCATCCCCTCCTCATAGTGGTGGTTCGTCGTTTGTGAAGAAACCTCCGCCACCGCCACCTGGCCCATCGATCGCACCGCCACCACCATATTCTGCCTCGAACAATGGGAACAATAGCAATGGCGCTGCTTCACTGACGAAGCGACCACCTCCGCCTCCACCGCTCAAGCCTAAGCCAAAACCTGAACCTATGATGGTGTACGTTACCGCACTGTATGATTTCGATGCACAGGTACGCATCAGTCATCAACTTGGAGGCTACCATTGAATATTGATATTGGACCCTGCGATGTTCAGGCCGACGGCGATTTGTCGTTCAAGGCTGGTGATCGGATCGAGATTGTGAAAAAGTCAGACAGTCAGGAAGATTGGTGGACTGGTTGCTTGAACGGGGCGGAGGGTGTCTTCCCTGGTAACTACGTCCAATGTTAGTTCACGTCCGGCAGAAACGTATCGGCCAAGTTGGATGAGTAAGCTGAACCGGTGACATAAATAGCTCCTAAATATCGGGGCCGACTTTTATCCGTTAACTCACGATAACTCGTATCTCCACTGGATTATATCAATATCAATCTCACTCGTATCTTGTTTGCATAGATTTGCGATGCCCATCAACCAACCTTCCAATCAAATAAAGTAGGTACTTTGCATCCCTCATTCCCCTCGGGCTCACGCCCTTCTTAAGACTGACCAACGTCTCCATCGTTCGCCTGAGAAAAGGCGGAAAGCGTTTCGAGGTACGACGACGATCCATCCGACTCTCGTCAAGTTGACTCGTGCTCATATACTTGGTGGAACACAGATCGCATGCTACAAGAATAAGGTCCAAGAATGGCGGAACGGCGTGTCAGTCCTGCGCGCCTAATTATATCACTCTGTTCTGACTCTTGTCGTGCTTCTGAAGTGAAACCGATTTAGACGACGTCCTCCAAATATCGAACGTGTTTACCAACGTCTCCAAGGGCGAAGTGGCGAAATCGAACGACCTCCAGAAGGCGTTCGGAACGTCGGACGTCGACTACGCCGTGAAAGAGGTCAGGTCTCTCTCTCTGTATCCCACTCTATGCCGATTTTCTTCTGTTTTAAGATCTTGAAAAAGGGAGAGCTTCAAGTTGGCGAGAAGGAACGCGAGCACGATTTAACTTCCTTGCGGAAGGAGATAGCGATGATGGTAGCGGAAAAATGTGTTGACCCTGCCACTCAGCGTCCGTATCCTGTTGGGATCATCGAGAAAGCGATGGCAGAAGCCGGGGTGAGCGTGAAGACGGGAAAGAATGCCAAGAGCCAGGTAAGCGTGCCGCTTGCGAGTGCCCCTCGCTCTGTCTGATTCGTCCACTCTTAGGTCTCCGAAACCCTGCGACTCATTCAAACCGGATCGAAACTACCTCTTCAGCGTGCGCGTATGCGTGTTCGTGTTTCAGTTCCCGCTGCAGACGATGGAGGATTGGAGGAACGGATCAAAGCAGCAGCTGAGCAGGTTGAACGAGTAGAAAAGGCAGAGATGTGTGAATATGTACGCTGGTCACGATTTCCATGCGCAGTTTATTGACTATGATATCGTTAGGTCATGCTGATTGATCCTCCTCAGTTCAAGACGCTCGCCGATCTACTTCAGAAGGAATGCAAGGGCAGGGGCCGACTTGAAACCGTCACATTCGCCGCAACAGCAGATAATAGTTAAACGACAAAGTCTACATTTTCTTGTTAAATGGTATGCAACGTCTAATCCATCTGCTTTTCAGATGTTGTTATACTACCAGGTTAATTCTACATTTCCACCGCTACTCGCCACAGTGCAAATGCAATGTCTAGTTCCGCAATGTTGTGGTTAAAGTGATCTCTAACTGATCTTCCACTAGATTGACCGAGACCCTGCGTAAAGAGAATCAACTACGAGCGGGTACAACAAACAAGAAAACGTACTCTTCTAGGTTTTGCACGATGTAGTCGACGCTGCCATCTGCCCCCTTTAAGATCGCTTCGGGCTGATGAGAAGTACACACAGCAAGCGTTCGAGCGCCAGCGGAACGCCCTGCTTTAAGCCCAGACGGTGCATCCTCGACTACCAGGCCTGATGTGCATCAAGATCAGGAAGACAGGATCATTGGCGAATGTAGAACAACGAACGACTGACATCTCTCAGGGGATACACCCAACTTTGTCGCACCCGCGAGGTATGGGCCAGGTTTAGGCTTGCCCTCGGTGACATCGTTGGATGTCACATAACCCTTCTGGGGTACCGGTAAGGAGCAGTTGGGGATAGCGAGGCCAGCGAAAACTCTGGAAGCTGTCATGGAAGCGTCATCAGCAGGTTGCACAAAGACATTGACTGGATCGGTACCTGACGTGACGATGGTCCATTTGTCCGGTGCGATCTCATTGAGCTGTGACAAAAAGGTCAGGATTGGGTGTTATCGGTGAGTTTAACGGTCACCTGAATCAACAGATTCTGTGCCCCGTTGAGGACTTGGGGACCTCTTCCATCTCCTCCGTTTGCCACTAGGAGTTCGAAACGCGTGATCTCTTCCTGCAATCGCGCTGATCTGTGCCTTGTCCTACGCACTATGGTTGATCGGACACTGACCTCGAGCCTCGCTTGATCTGCGATGTGGCAGTACTCGCGCAAAGTATCCGCCAATCTCCTCCCATGGGTCAGGTGTGCAACATCTTCGGGGAGATGGGTGTACTCCTTTCGGAATTCATCCCAGGCGTAGATAACGCCGGGAGTAGAGTCGATGAGGGTGCTGTATTAATGAAATCAGCGATCAATCGCCTTACAATTGGATTTGATGGTGCTTACCCATCGAGATCGAATAGGATCTGTACGGGAAGAGTAAAATCGGGTTAGGAAAAGAAGAAAGACGGATTCCGTACTGCATCGACTCTGATTTTACTTTCTTGTTCCATGATGGATTAGATAGATGATATCTCGTGGGAACATACTAACCCGAGCTTTTCAACCGAGCTCGCTTAAACGCAGTTCGTAACATATAAGTACCAAAGAGAAGAAAAACGTTGCAAAGATGGTCACTTCGCCTTCTCTCATGCCCACGCCGTGCTTCTTTAGTGACGTACATCCCTCCAGACGGCCGCCGCCAATTCGCATCAATGCTGGTTTTACGACAGTTCCGTGACCTCCTACTGGTACATATAAGAGCGGCTTAGGGAAGCAACAGCGTTGTTCGCTTTCCTTGGTGCTTTCCTTGGTATCGATTTGCCCTTCAAAGACTCACCACTCCAGCCGCGTCTGCCTACGTATCGTCACTCACTATGAGGCTGATCAACTTCTCCTCGCTTTTGTGTGCATCTTTGGCCTTGGCCCGTCCAAGCCTCAGAGAAAGTAATTTCCAACTGCAGAACGGTATGGACGCCATCAAGTTGAAGTAAGTCCTGTCTATTTCGCGGTCGTGGCATTTTCTCATCGACAATCGCAGCAATCAGTTCATATCCTTGACCGAAACTTCGCCCTGCAGTACCGGTAGCGCTTGCATCAATGGTCAAGTTGCTCAATGTGTCAACGGACAATACGTCCTGTCGGCCTGCAGTTCTGCGTTGACGTAGGTTGTGTTTGTATGTCTCGCGACAGGGAAATGATCTGTCGACCAACAGTTGCGCAGCAGTGCCATTAGTCAACTCACCCGGAACGAGAGTCACTTGCACAGGTGTTGCGCGCATTGCTGCCAGGGGAGCGACCGACGATATCACTTTTGCTCACGAACTCGACTCAAGCAATCCCCAGACTTCCCTTACCCTCCTACCTTCTTTAATCGCCCCAAACCTTGCGCAAAACGGACTGGGCACGAGCACGACAGAAGCTGGCCAAGTCGCTTCACTTACCTCCACTAATAACTTCATCAACTGGTGCGCCACGCTGCCAAACCTTCCAAATACCAATGGGCAGCAGCTTAGCGGTGGCTCTTGCAACTCTGTCCCAATGGGAGCGATCCCTGCATCGTCCAACATAGCAAGCTGCAAGTTTGTCAAACCCGCCAACCTTGCTGTTGTTCCACCATCTACCACGTTTCAAATAACGTTGGCTGTTAGAAACCTCGCGACGGGCTACGCTGTCAACTTGGACTTGAATTACTTCTCAGCGCCTCAACAACTCGATCCGACGACTGGTTTCATCCAGGGCCATGCGCATGTTGTCATCGAGGCACTCGAATCGCTCACCCAGACTACCCCCACAGACCCAACCAAGTTTGCATTCTTTGCGGCCGTCGGCAGTAAGGCTGATGCCAATGGCTACCTGTATGTCACCGTCACTGGGGGTCTTCCCGAGGGCGTTTATAGGATGAGCACCATGAATAGTGCGATGAACCACCAGCCCTTGGTGTCGCCCGTCGCAGAGCGCGGTGCTTCGGATGACACAATATATGTAAGTCTGAGCGTGGGGCGTCCGTTGCAGATGGTCTGACAAGCCTCATTTGCTAGTTTACGGTCGCCGCTGTATAGTAGAATGCCGACATCACAACCGCAATGTTGCTGCTCCTTCCCCTTCTGTCCTTTCCGTTGTCTGTTTTCTTAGCTTTGTGCTTTCATCAACTTCGTGCACAGGAGATTGCAGTTGGAAGTTTTCCGACGCCTAACACCATCTTTGGGAAGTCGTTGAACCGACCGCTGACATTATTCTTACTGATCGTGATTGTATTGACACTGTTTGATATTTGTAGTAGAAGATCAGTAACGAGGAACTGCGTTTGTCGTGTTACATGGATTGCAGTTGGGGACCATTCTCGATTGCTTGTGAATGACCCAGCGCCACACGTTGTGATTGCGGGGTTGGTGTTTTGCCCAGTGATTAGCGCTTAGCAGTCATTGATTCAAATCATCGGAGTCCCAGCATCGGATCAGCCTCGCAGTATCACCGCCCAATTCGGTGCCCCCTCCACTAACCGAAGGAAAAGACGAAGTCGCCTTCATCCCTACCGAAACCTGATGACCCACGTCGCGCTCTGCAGCATCCTGTGCTGTAGTAGTCGCCGCTCGTTGCTGAGCTCGCCAGCACCCTCACCGACGACCAGATTGGGCCCTTTGGCCGCGGGCTCGGCTCTTCCGGTACGGCAGTCATCACAGGCATCCTCCTCGGGAACGCGCTCAGACAGTTCGACCTCGATCATCGGTGAATGTAGAATAGAGACGACCCACATTTCTCGAAGTGCACACACAATGTGGTCTGGGCCCCTGAGGTTCGGGCTTGTGCCCTCGGTGACATCATGGGAATGATCGGATTCACATATACCCTTTTACGGCCCTTGGTCCAGGCGTGACGATCGATCGGACAATCTGCGTGTGGTGCGGCCGCATACTCACCCAAGGTCGCTAGGGAAATGGGTATACTGTTATCACCAGGCGTACTAGATGCATGTTGTTCTAATAATGGATTTTAATCGTCGTAACCTGGCAAATAAAATCTCAAGAGAGAGCTTGGACATGCGTGGGAATATCCGTTCTTTCTTTGTGTCCACTGTCCATGTCATGATGGCCCAGTGGACGTGGCTCGCTTGGACGCAGGTTAACCGAAAAGACAGCGCGCACGTCTTCAAAGGTCAGATCGCTCCAAAGTCGTGGTCCCGCCTAAGCCGCGCTTTGCTTCTTTATTGCGTTGTGTCCAGATGATTAATTGTTCTCGAATTGTTCTATCCATTGTGTTATCCAAATCGGTCTTTTTCGAGAAGGTCTTCATTATACCACATTGCCATGGTATAAGAACGGCGCAGGGATGCCGCACTTCCACGTTGTCGCCCTGCTTTCTCCCTTTTGCTTGCCTTGCTAGTTTCCGAGGCACTTCAAGTACTCTCCTTTCGATCCGACAAAGTTTCTCCGCGTCCGGCTACGCATCTTTGAACATTATGAGGTTCATCACAGTCTTTGCACTTTTCCTTTCATCTCTGGCCTTGGCCCGTCCAAGCCTCAGACAACGCCGGGCAATTAATCACCAGCTACAGAACGGCATGGACGCCATCAAGTTGAAGTAAGTCCCGTCTTATTTCGCGGTCTTCTCAAATCATCTTCTCATCGACAACCGTAGCAATCAGTTCATGTCATTGTCCGAGGCATCGCCCTGTACCTCTGGTAGCGCTTGCATCAATGGTCAAGTTGCTCGATGCGTCAACGGATCATACGTACTGTCGGCCTGCAGTCCTGGATTGACGTAAGTTTTGCGAGTACCTCTCATAACAGGGAAATAACTGTCCATCATTAGGTGTGCAGCATTGCCATCGGTCAACTCGGCTGGAACGAGTATCACTTGCACAACGCATGCCAATCTGGTCAAACGCATTGCTGCCACTGGAGCAACCAACGGTACCACTCCTGGTAACGGAACTGATACACCTGATCCTACCTCGACCTCCATCCCATGTCCGATGCACACGCCTGGTTACAACTCTACCAACTCGAGCGATCCTCAGACTTCCCTCACCCTCCTTTCTTCTGTGATCGCCGCAAACTTTTCGCAAAACGGTCTGAACTTGAGCACGTCAGAGACTGGTCAAGTTGCTTCACTTATCTCCCCCAATAACTTCATCAACTGGTGTGCCACGCTCCCGAGCCTTCCAAACACCAATGGACAGCAGCTCAAAAATGGCTCTTGCAACTCTGCCCCGATGGGAGCGATCCCTGCCTCGTCCAACATCCCAAGCAGCAAGTTTGTTACACCCGTCAACCTTGCTGAAATTCCATCAAATGCCACGTTCCAAATAACACTAGCTGTCAAGAACCTTGCGACGGGCTACTCTGTCAATTCGGCCACAAACTACCTCGCAGCGCCCCAACAACTCGATCCGACGACTGGTTTCATCCAGGGTCATGCACACGTTGTCATCGAGGCACTCGAAGCGCTCAATCAGACCACTCCCACAGACCCAACCAAGTTTGCGTTCTTTGTGGTGCTCAGCAATAAAGCGGATGCCAATGGCTACCTCTATGCCAACGTCACTGGAGGCCTTCCCGAGGGCGCGTACAGGATGACCGCCATGAACAACGCCATGAACCATCAGCTCTTGGTGTTGCCGATCGCAGAGCGTGGTGCTTCGGATGATACCATATATGTGAGTCTAAGTTTGGGGTGTCCGTTGCGAGACAGTCTGACATGCCTCGTTTGCTAGTTCACGGTTACAGGGCAGAGTACCAACTCCACGACCGGGACGACGCCACCTTCCGGGCCCCTCTCCCCCTCTCCCCTCTCTCCTCTCAGTCCTACGCCCACGCCAACTGGAGACACAGGAAACAGTACTGATCCATGTGACTCGTACTATTGACGTTGCTGAACATTTTCTTCGAAATCATTGGGATCATTTTTGTTAGAACGTAATTGTACTGTTTACTCTAATGGTTGTAGCAGTAACAAGAAAATACTGTGTGTTTAGGACTGCTTGTGACTGATTGCTACAACATTGTTATAGTAATTGCGGGGTCGGTGCGTTGATCAGTTCGGCTGCCATGTCCTGCTCGAGGAGCACCGTCATCATCAAAGTCCCCGCGACTTCTGCCAACATCGGGCCAGGATTTGATGTAGTCGGACTCTCTCTCTCCTTTTATCTCACTCTCACCGTCCGTTTCGGCGCACCCTCCACCGACCTCGTCAAGATCACCTACTCCGGCGAGGGAGCAGATGAGGTCCCGCTCGATCCCTACCGCAACCTGACGACGCGCGTCGCGCTCTACGTCTTGCGCTGCAATGGCCACCGCTCGTTCCCCTCAGAGCTCGTCAGCATCCACGCCGACAATCAGATACCCTTTGGCCGCGGGCTCGGCTCCTCCGGCGCGGCAGTCATCGCAGGCGTCCTCCTCGGGAACACGCTCGGGCAGCTCGACCTCTCCCGCGAGCGCATGCTCGACTATGCCCTCATGGTCGAGCGTCACCCGGACAACGTCACCGCCGCACTCGTCGGCGGCTTCGTCGGGTCGTACCTCCGCGAGCTCGATCCCGTCGCGACCGAGGCTGCACAGGTCCCGCTCTCCGAGGTACTGCCAGAATACCCCCCGGATGCGGGGGAGGAATGGGGGCTCTCCCCGCCCTTGCCTCCGCTTGGGATCGGCCACTTTGTTCGCTTCCGTTGGAATCCCGCCATCAAGGCCCTGGCCATCATCCCTCGGTTCGAGCTCAGCACCGCCAAGGCAAGGGAGGTGTTGCCGACTGAGTACTCTCGAAAAGATCTCGTTCGTTTTTTTTAATGAGATTGCGGGCGTGCCGCCGATGCGCCTCGTCCCGGATCGGTTGCTGATGGTGGCGCAATGTTTAGGTTTTTAACATGCAACGGCTCGCCGTGTTGACCACCGCTCTCGGACAATCGCCGCCCGATCCCGAGCTCATCTACGAAGCAATGAAGGATCGTGTCCATCAACCGTATCGAAAAGCGCTCGTATGTGTTCGTTTTGTCACGGTGCACGAACGGTCAGCTTGACCGTGTCCCAGATACCTGGTTTGCCAGCAGTGACGTCGTCGCTTACCCCACAAACACATCCGGGTCTACTCGGCATCTGTCTCTCAGGAGCAGGGCCGACGATCTTGGCCCTTGCTACCCAGAATTTCGAGGCGATCGCAGAAGGGGCTCGTGCAATTTTTGCGCAAGAGAACATAGATGTGGACTGGAAGGTGCTCGAAGTCGTTGGCGGGAGCGAGTGCTACTCTGTAGAGGCAAACTAATCATCGAAGTAGAAAGAAAAGATATAGAGCATTACTAGACATGGTGTAATCCTGACATGCATACATCGAGGTATCGTGCTACGGGGTATCTTAAAATATAGTACTAGTCTCGTCCCATCTAACCCCTTGCGTTGAGACAAACAGCCCTCATCGCGACAAGGGATGCAGAGCTGCCATCGAATGGCAGGTTGACCGTGAACATCACGTCGCTGCGGTCGCCGTTCAAATAGACTGGCAGAGTCACTAGGTTCCTTTGATTGGCACCGTCCTCTTCTTCTTGCACCCAACGGATCTGAGACGCGTTCAGATGAACGGCCTCTCCATCGTTGAGCAAAAGCTTCCCAGCTTCTGCGTCCCATGCAGCTCCCTCCAACGTCAGACCTGGACCATCTTCATCAGAGAAATCAAACTAGAGACTTTGCTCTCCATGCACTCACCGTCAACGATGAACGCTCCGGGGTTGTTCATCTGACCAATGTCCAATCGCAGGCTCAGCGTCTCCAGACTCCAGCGCTTGCGGTGTGCTACAGCCTGCCGAGTCGCCGTAATGTATGCCTCAGGGAAGAACAGTCCTCCAAGCCAAACTTCGACATCAGACAAGGTCTGCTGCATCGTCGTAATTCCGTCCAATTGAGCCAGGCGGCGTGCGAGATCCGGAATCCACTCTGACACGGACATGGCTTTGGGAACCTTGTATCGTCTCCAATGTGTGGGAATCGTGCCTGCAGCATTTCAGTTCAGTACCAATCATGATGATATCGGGCGGAATCCCACCTTTGGTCAAGGAGCTCATCAAAGAGCGCAAGTGATTGGTCTGCTTGAGTTCGCCCTCGCAGACCTTGACAACATCCGTAAGGTCTTTGCGAACTTGATCAAGCAATTTGCGTCCGATGGAGCCTTCCCTAAAGAACAGGCGATAAAGCGGATCTGGGATGTCGCTGGATTGTTTGGGCAATGTGTTGAGGGACTAGATGAAAACGTCAATGGTAGGTCAGGTGTAGTGAGGAACGTGAACTCGCCGACGGCAGCTGGGCCAGCCATTCGCGACAACGCTCGTGTAGGTTGCGCATCCATGCGGGCTGCTCTGAAGACTGACTCTTCGGACTGCCAGTGCTCGGAACGTCATCCTCGTCGTCTGCCAACGTTCGCATCTTCCGTAGCTTGCCGAGAAGTTGGTTACCTGTGGCAAATCAGCACGCGAGCATTAAACCAACATCGAGCATACTCACCTTGCGCCACAGCGATGACCCTTTCTGCAGTGGGCGGTAGCGTCAACCATGATGGCGGCTCGCGGTCAGGTAACCCTTGCACCCATGATAAAAAGTGCTCAAGTTTGGTGCCATCGGGAGCTTCCAGGACCTGACTGTTATTGATACTGGGAACCAGGTTGAAATCCACATTGTAAGCAACCGGAGTGAACAGCTTATCGACAAAAGCATCGAGAATGCGCTGATCGAAATCGCTGTCAACACGCCCACCGTACACAGATTGTTTGATGAGCGTCCGCAACGCATCCCATGGAATCGTAGCCGGGTCGACGTTCGCCCTGCCTTTGGCAAGGGTGCTGAGCCACGTGTCGATGGTACCAAAGGCGGCGGCCATATCGGAGTCGTTGAAGTCGTAAGTTGTGCTCCAGCCGAGTGGAACATATCGTAGACGTTCTTGTACAACGGCGTGGAACCATGCAAGGAGGAAATACAAACGAACTTTCTCCGCGGGCCCTTGAGCAAGGCGTTGTGGGGAAATGGACCCCAGAGAGTCGAGTAAGTTGGCTTTGATTCCTGGTGGAGGCTCGTTCATAATGATGCGAGATTGTCGGAGGATGTTAACAGGGATAGATGGATTTGCCTCCATGGTCAAAAAGAGTCGGAAGTTGCGATGAGGATTGAGAGTCTGCAGCTTCTTTTCCAGCTGCCCTAGCCATGAAGGCGCCAAGTGGACATTCTTCAGAAGGACCCATGTCCCTTGTCTCGATGCTGCAGCGATGGCTTGATCCGCAAGAGTAAAGCCCTCTTGAGAGCCCATGGCAACCGAGGAAGAACGCGCTCCGACGGTTTGTATGAGATGCTCAACGCGGTAGCTAGCGTCGTAACCCGTGACAGATACCAAGGCAAGCGGAGTCGTAGCAGGAACCTCGTTCGAGACCATGGCACCGAGGTCGAGTTCGGACGATAAGTCATTCTGGAAAACGGTCCGTACAAACAACGCTGTTGATTGCAAGAGACGATCAGGTCGCAAGCACTTGACGATCAGCATCGAACGAAGGGCCTCCACAGCAGCTGCTCAGACGTAAGAAAACCAAAATCTTGCGACAAGGGAGGTAGACACGTACGTGTACTCGGTTCCCAAGGCAGAGGTACGATCGCTTCGGGGTTTGCAGACTGGAGGAAAGAAACCCACTCCTCGGGACGCTCAAGGACGTAGCTAAGAACAGGCTTGAAAAGACTCTGTTTCGCATAGTCTTCAAGATGCATCAGCTGATCTGCAGAGAGTACGGAAGAAGCTGGGTGTTCTCCCGAAGACCCGCTGGGCTTCCCAACGATCCCCTGTCCACTTTCGAGTAGGAACTCGAGTTCGTCGGCAATATCCTCAACACCTCGCAATTTCACTTGCGCTAAGAGTACGGCAAGCATGACGTGGTCACTGTGAAGCAAAGCTCTCGAAGTTCGCTTGTACACGATCAGGAAGAGATCATTGAGTAGGATCTCCCGCCGCTTGATGTAGTCAGTGACGTTCTTCAAGTTGGGATTATGATGGAGCACGTAGTCAAAGATGTCGAGGAAGAATTGAAGAGAGAACTGATAAAAGTGATTGACGAGGTTGAGCTGTTCGAGAATGAAGAACACGGAACTGCAGGCTTGTGCCAACGGTAGGTATTCGGCAGTTACTTGCTCGACTTCCTTCATGACAATGTCCGTCTCCTCCACTTTGCGTGTGATCTCTGCGGCTTCTCGTTTCAACGTCTCCAGGGTACCAATGACTTTGTCGTCGTCGAGAATGTTCCCGGTCGACTCGTTGAGAGCTTGCAAGAGCAACTTTTCCAGCGTCCGGAGGCGAAGGCGGAATTCCCCTTGGGCTTTCATGAGATCCGTTCTCTTGCGCTCAGTGTCAGGCCGTTCCACCTTGAGCACTTGATCCAAGGATTGACTCTGGAGACTACTGCGCGTCATCGTGAAATTGACAAACGTCACTCTACTGCAAATGTCAGGGGAGAACTCGACCGAAGGATCCCGAGTGGAAAGAAACATGGTGAACGCGGGAGAAAAGTCGATGTCTTGGTTGCCGATTCGAATGAGCACACGACCACCAGTCCTGCGAATCTCCTTGTTCAAGACGGCGTTGAGGATGGGATCTAAATGTTCGACATCTTGAATGAGAATGGGGTTACCGAATCGCAGAGCACTCTCCAATACTTTGAGGAACGCCTCGTCGAGGAAACTCGTGACCGTGATCTTGCGTTCCTTGTATTCGTTCAGCAAGAAGGTTGTCGCTTGGCCCGTAGGATCGATGATCAATGGGTAGCGGTTGAATCGTTTCAGCATGATCGCGTTCTCAGTAGTCAAGTTGTCGGCTGGAAGCGACTTGGATTGCCAACTCAAACGATCGTCTGCGGTCGAGAGGTACTCTGTCAACGAAAGCTCCGGCTTGAACTTGATGATGGCTTCCAGAAGATGGCTCGACCAGTCCTGCCACATCACCTCTCGGTAGTGTTGATCAAAGAAACCGCCGTAGGCAAGGAAGGCTGCGGACAACACCACGTCGCCGACGATGGTACTCATTTCTGCGTCAAAGGTACGACTTCCAGATTCCCATCGTCCCTTCTCGGAAGACAAGCTCTCGAGGAGTTTCATGCTGCGATCGACCTTGCTCTGCACTCGCTCCATCTCCGATTTGATGGCTTGCATGTCTGAGATGAGAAGAGCATATTCTCCCTTGTACTTTGCGATCTTCGCCTCCAGCTCCGCGACGATGGTGATGATTTGAGCGGCCTGTTTCTTCGTCGTCTCTGCTTGCGTTTCGAGGGACTGTACCTCGTTGCGCAGAGGCTCGACTTTGTCCAGAATCTCGGAGAACCGAACCTGCGCAAGCACCCACTTGACGAGCGGACCACAGGCCTTACTAGCGCGCTGAACAGTCTCAAAATTGAACGACGGTCGGCTCAGGAAATCCTTCTTCATGAGCTCGCGGAGCGGTTTCGTCATCTGATTATTGGTATCGAAGTTGACGATCCTCTGGATAAAGTCATCCCGACGAATGATACCTTGCACCGTACGCCAGCTGTCGATCTTGTGACCCAGAATCGTACAGACGGACTCCATGGCAAGCTTGACGGCTTCCGGAGGATTGGCCATCGTCCTGACTTCTTGCAAGTGTTGTCTTTTGATGTTGCTGACGGCAGCTTGTGCCTCCAACACGGCAGGCTCCGCGTCAGCGAGGTCAGCCATGACGACAGCACGGCGTTGTGCGATGTGCTTGTCCTGCTCCACCAACGCAGCCTGGATTTCAATTGACGCAGCCTTCTTTTGTTCAGCTTCCTGCTGGTCCGTCACCATGCGCTTCAGCTTCTCGTTCGCTTCCGTATCCTTGGCTTGGAGTTGCGAACGCTTCGTGGCAAGGCTTTTGCGAAGTTCCTCGACCTGCGTCACCGTGTCCTTGAGCTTGTCCAAACCAACATGAAGATGACGCTGCTGTTCCTCGAGCTCGTCACGCTTCTCGTTATACAGCCTGACATAATGGTTGATGCTAGAAAGAGAGAGAGAGCGCAGATCAGGTCGACGGTTCGATTTCAGTGAAGCGAAAGGACTTACAAGTCGAGGTAGTGTCGAGGAGTAACATAATTATAACGGCCCTGGCGACGACTGATGCGTTGATTGATTTGGTGCATCGACATGTGCACGTAGACAAGGGCATTCACCACAGCCGTGCGGTGGACAGGTGGCATGGAAAGCTCGCGATAGGCAATAGGGAAATGAACAGGAGGGGTGTACGAAGCCAGGTCCAAGTCCAGCGTCTGCGTAAATTCCATGCCGACTTGGAAGAAGGCCTGGTCTGACCAGTCACCGAACCAGTCGAGAACACAACGATTGAATAGGGCAGGCGACGTGGCCGCACGGGAAGCGAGACCGTTCTCTGGTGGATTCATGGTGAAGACGACGTGGAGATTTTTCGCGACTTGTTGAGTGAACCATCGATACAGCTCCTCGTGAGAGTCAAGCATGAGCCCATCCCTCTGAGATCCTTCCTTGCACGCCGTCATCAGAGCAGCATGTTCATCACCCTCGAAGAGACCTGGCACCTCGGCATTCGCAAGAAGTGTGTTCATGCGTTCCAGGAAACCCGAGTCGAGCACGTTGGACTCGTCCATGATAAAGCAAATCTTCTCGCCCTTGCAACCGGCGCGTCTCAGTACGGTACGAAGGTCGTCGTCGAAATCGTCGCCAGTATATTTGTTCGAAACTTTGATCTGGAAAATGCTCAAACCATTGAGCCAAGCGACGAAACGGGACAGTGTCGTCTGGTAGTATGGTCAGTCTCGTCCAGGTAAAAGACATTCGAAATCTCATTGATCACCTTTCCACTGCCGCTCACACCGATCAACAACAAGTGACCCTGAACTTGACGGAACACCCGATCGATTCTGAGAACATGATCCAGCACATCGTTGAACAGAACAAGAGGCACGTCCAACTCTTCCTCGTAGAAGACGCGCAATCGGGCTTTCGTGTATTCGCGGAGAACTTCTCTTTCCACGGGAAGGTAGTCTTTCGAGGTCCAATTGGAGAACAAAATAGGTCTGTTCAAGGCTTCGTCGCTATTGATAGTCGGGAAGTGTTCCAAGGCGGCAAGGTCGATATGTTCGTCAGTCCATTGTTTCTCCTCTTCGGTTACGAGACGGTCTTGGAAAAGACGGAGTGCTTCGTGAGCCCAGACACGTACCAAACCCTCCACAGATAGAATCTCCAAGGGACGAATGGCTTCATAGATACCACGCACCCATCTCGTGAGTTCACGAGGACTGTAGACGTAGTGAGCTTGAACATCGGAAGTGAAATGTTTCTGCGAAGCGAGATAGAAGGAGACCATCGCGTCCGTGAGAGGCTCCGCGTATGCGCGCAGCGTTGGGACGACCTTGAGGAGGGCACGGTTATATGTACCATAGATCTGCTTGAGGGAAATCTCTCCCGGATAATCCACCATGACGAGAGGTGCGTGGCGAAGGAAACGGTGGCTGAGGGGAACACGACCAGGATCGGTGGGCGGGTTACATGCACCGACAAACTGGATCCGTTCGAGCTTGACCCACGCCATGTCGCTAGCACGCCAATATCCACCACCTTCGACCAATTGACGCAAGAACGAGATGACGCGTTGGGTACCATACTTGTCCTGGGCAGGCAAGTTGATCTCGTCACAGAACACGACCAACCAGCGGCCAATCTGAATCGGCGCAAGGATGACACCGTTCGGAGTCTTGCGGTACTCGCAGTATTGCTCAAACGTCTTGAGAATGAGCTCGGGAGTGGTGGCGCTGGAAAAGTTGAGACCGACGACTTCCATGTCGGGTAGCTTGCGAAGGGCACTAAAGAGCGTCATGGTCTTCCCTGAACCGGGAGGCCCACACAGCATGAGAGGCTTGTGTTCAGAGAGCCACGAGTACAGGACTTCTTCGTGGCGCACGGTATCCATCGTCGGGACGACAACATCAGCCGCCGTAACAGAGTGTGCGTCGATCTCGATCGAGGGCACCTTGGACTGCCAAGCGATCCAATCCCCAGTAGCAATCTGTACATCAAAGTCGATGAGTGACGCCTCGGCAGCCATTGGCGGTAGGTCAATGCCAGTCTGCTTCCGCAGGAATTCGCCCATCTCCGCACGCAAGTCCAGTTTAGCATCGCCGGAGAACGCCCATATGATGCTGACAAGCAAACGCTTGGTGACATATTGTTCGACCTTCTCCGGGGGAAGCGGGAAATCCGAGTGTTGGATATTGTACTCGATAATGTTACGTGCAGTCTTGTTGAGCAACGAAAACAGGGTGTGTAGTGCACGCGTGGTCGTAAAGTCCATGATGTGATCGATAGATTCCGCAAAGTCAAGGGCAGAACTAACAAGCTCTCCGTCCGCAAAGTAGCGCTCGAGGATGCCAGCGATCTGGACCTGAGTTGCAAGATGGGTAGAACTCGGTGCTTCACCACCAAGTATGTCAGCTCGACGTCCTGGTACATCAGCAGCGTCGTCGTCGTCTGCATCCAAGGGGACTAATGAAAGAGTGTTGAGGTAGTGGCGATAAACCATGGAAGGTTCAATGACATCCTCGCTGAACCAGATCATACCACAGCGACTGACGGTAGCGAGAGTGGCGTAGCGCAAGTGCTCGACCTCGAACATGATTCGAACGTTGGGAGGCAAGTTCAGACGCTCGCCGTTAGGGAGCGTGAGGAGCTTATTGTCATCCAAAACACTAAAAATGGTCAGCTAAATACCGCAGCATTCAGCAAAAATATATATAACTAACCTATTCAGGTTCTCGACCCACTCCGGATCGACGTCACCATCGAATATAATCCAATGTCTCTTCAAACTCTCGCCACGTACATCGTCCACGATCTTGCGCAGGATATGCGTGAACAAACCATCATTCCACTCGCGCGTAGTCGGGTCAAGCGTGCCATAGAGTGCGTCTTTGTGGATAGCCTTGGGATCGATAACATATGGAACTCCTTCGATGCCATCGAGTCTCTCCAATGCCGAAAGGAGGACTTGCCACGCGTTCGTCTTGCCAGTGCCGGAGGGACCGACCATCATGAGACCGTGTTGGATCTTTTGGATTTGGTACAGTTGAAGAATCTTGGCAGTCCACCGCTCGCCATTCACCAGGCGTCGTTCGGCACAGACCTTCAAGATCTGCTCGCGGAGTGCTTCCAGGTCGACGGGAATGTAATCTGTGCCAGGGAAGACATCCGCAAGCAGGCTGGAAATAATTCAGTAGTTAGCATGCGAGACGTCGACGCCGTTGTTGACCCTGACCTGGTAAGCAAAGGCACATCATCAGCGACCAACTTCGGCACGATCGTCTCCGTGACACTCTGAATGACGATGATTTGTTCAGAAACGGCATCCGAGAGCCCAACAACACCATCCATGTCTTCCGACTTGGCACTCTGCAGACGTTCACGCTTCAGGATACCCGCACTAGCAAGGACCGCTTTGAGCGCACGAAGACCAAAATCGTAATGAGGTTGAGGCGAAAGTTGCTCATCGCAAAGATTGAAGAAAGGTACGATCTTGGACGCCAAAGATTCCGCGGTGCGGAAACCTTGAGAGAAGAGCATGACTTGAGCAATGAGCTCGCGATCGGGCCGCGTCATTGCCATCCTGTAAAACTAGTCAGAGCGGTCGTTTGCATGTCAAGAAATCAACGCACGGTCGGAACAACTTCGTCAAGTTTGGTGGCAAAGTCGACCGTCCAGCGTAGTTGGGGTTAGTAGTAATGAAGATACCTAGTCCTACGCTTAGACCGGGCACGCTAACGTCCTCGTAAACAACTTACCGATGTTCTTGTTGATCTTCAAATTCTTCCCAACGAGCTCGATCTCGATATTGGGATTCTTGGCGAGAGAAGCCAGACCTTGCTGAATACTCTGTACCTGTTGCGAGACAGCACTCAAGATACGCTCCTCCAGTCGATTGAACTCGTCAAAGCATCCCCACGCTCCGACCTGGCAAAGACCAACGAAGATGCGGCCCATCGCCTGGAAATCGAACGTCTCGTCGCAGCAGAATACTAGAACGAATCGACCGAGCTGGACACCAAGAGCCTTGACTGATTCCGTTTTGCCTGTAGTGAATTGTTAGAATACATGTCTGGTACGTAGGACGGACGGAGATACCTGTGCCAGCTGGACCGAACGGAGAACCACCAAGCTGACTATCCAAGGCCTGAGTCAGGGTGAGATAGACCCGATCTGTCAAGGGTGTTTGCACGAGGCGATCTGGGACCCCTAGATACTCCCATCCGTAAGGGAACGTTGCATTCGCGACGCGGATGACTAGACGATCAAGAGGGTTTTCGGCAGATCGATCCAGGTAAAAGCGCATCTGCGAGAGCCACGTGAAAGACCTGGTGTCAGCTACGCGTTGTTGAATGAGTGCGCGCATGACATCTCGTTGATGGACAAGTTCTGTGATAAGGTGTTCGCATTTGCGACGCGTAACAGGACCAAGCTCTTGCAAGACGATGTCGGCAAGGAGGTCAAGAGCCTGAGAAATCGTTTCAAGCGGTCCTTCGGGAAGATCGCCTGATTCCAAAGAAGCTTCGACAGACGTGGTCCATGCAACCTGAACAGCCAAGGTGACAAGTTGGGCAGGATACTTCTCCATCCAATACATAAGTTGGTCCATATCAAGCGGGGATCCGGTTCCGTAGAAAGATTGTAGTTCGCTAACAGCAACACAAAGCAAGTCGGCCAAGGAGAGTCGCATCAAAGATTCCAATCGAGCAAGCCAATCATTGATCTTGGGATAATCTTTCAACAAGATTGGCTCGCTAAACTGGACTTCTTCTCCCTCACGGGAAGCCATGCCTTGAATTTGAGTCAGGTCGTCGTCGAGCTTGATGGTAGAAATGCCGGCGAACATTTTCTTGAGGTGTTTCATGATGCGCAGGATATCCTTGCTGTTACCAATTATTTCCAGTAGATCTTCGTCACCGACAAAGTAGAATCGAGGGAACGATGAACGCTCCCGTTCAAGGTATTCACCCAGGGCCTTCTGAATCTTGTTCAACAGATCGGCGAGACGCTCCAAGCTCTTTTGTATTGCTTGGATATTCATGACATCGACGACGAATGGTGACTTGTACACCTTCTTCATGACTGACAAGAACTCGGCATTGATGTTTTGAAAACGAGCGCTCTCGACGGGTAGAAGATGTTTGATGTCTGCGCTCCCAGAAAAGATGCCCTCTAGATACACCCATTGACGCTGAACATCAATCCAGACATCTTCACGAAAGTGAGCAGCTTTGTCTGGTAAATACGACAATGGCAGTCTTACCAAATAACACGTGAATTCTGTTCAGTTTCTCCTCCCACGATCCAGCCTTTTACAATTTTAGTACGACAAAATGATAACTGCATTAGAACAATACCTCTTCCTCGAAGACTGATAAAGGAGTCAACTTGGTGAAAAATCTACTGCACTTCGTCAACTTGCTTACCTTTGTAGTAGGGCGAGAGTTTCATCGCCGTCAAGGAATTAAGATTCTCGCTGCACTTGTTGAAAAGATCATCCCATCCTCTGACGCGAGATGTGAGCGACTTGTTACGAGCAAATCCGGTGCGGGTGTCTCGTACCTAATTAGTCGACATTTATTCTGATAGTTTACCAAATCTAGAGTGTAGTTGGACCAGGTTTCCTTGACTTGCTTGATGTACTCTTCGAGAGCCATCTATGCATGACTTGAGTCTAGAGTAAGCGACAGAGCTGTGGCGCGACATACCTCTCCCTGAGCTTGTATGATGACTTCCCTTATGAGAGACTCGTTCTTCTTCAAATCTAGGTCGTAAACGTTTCCCAAAGTCATGCTGCGAGACCGATCAGAGGTATGAACGAATGAAAGGGCAAGTTGCTTACACGGGAAGACTGATTTGCGAGGGTAGCCGCAAGACTTTGAATAGCTGCTTCCAGTGTCTATCCTTCAAAGCCTCGGATTTTAAATCGGATATGATTGAGTTGGATTTCAAGAGTCCTCTAAGAACGTCCTGGACGTATTCAAATGCTGCATACTGACGCATACGCGTCGGCATGTCCTTGGTGGAAGACAGCAGACCGTCAATAAGCTGCCTCAGCTTCCTTGGTTGCACGGTCGCCCAGGACGTCTCTCTCAACTCGCCAATCTGACTCCAGACGCCAGAAAGGGCAGTCCATACGGCCTTGAGATCTTTCAGTTCCTCAAAGACGGGTTCCAAGCGAGTGTGACGCGTCAACTCGAGGTCGAGGGCCTCCTTTGCTCTGCATACGAGGTCGTATTCCTCCTTGACGCGGTTGAGTTTGCCCTCGAATACGTTGATGGTATTCATTGCGGTGTCGGCACGCATGCTACCCTGCACTGGACGCGTCTGCTCCCATTCTGCGAGTACGTCGTTGATCTTGTTCTCTACGATCTTGTCTTCGGCGACGATCTTGAGTTGTAGGCCGGCTTTGAACGAGGATCTAAGTGAGACGAAAATGCAATGCGAGACGTGGCGCACCAAGCTGCTCCTGGATGGAATCGTTCTTGCGTTTGAGGATTTCGTTGTATGCGCTCCATTCACCTCGGAGCTGGTCGCTGTAGAGCCAGTCCTCTGGGAACTGGTAACGGAAGCGCTCGAGGGTCTTTTCGCCGTTGGCACAGAGTTCGATCATGGGCTCCCATGTTTTGGTCTTACGTTTGAGGTCCTGAACGAAGGTGATGAAGGTGACCGCTGCTGCGGTGGAGGAGTTGGAAGGACTAAAAGCCTGGAGGGCTGTGAATCGACCAGGTCGGATGAGGGGTTGGTTGATTTCACTTACCTCCATGATGAGTTTGGTCGCGAGAGCAAAACAGCCGACGCGTCGAGCTGAAGACCAAGAATCGCGTGAGAACATATTAGGTAATCATTATCTGCTTGTCGTCGTCGTCGAACTAGACATTGGGCAGGAAGACAACTCGTTCTTTATATTTCGAACAAGACATCGACAACAACCATGTCCGGACGTCAACAGCGGGTGATGGTCCAGCCCATCGTGCGCACATATTCTTCTGCTTGACCCCGCTCACCCATCTTCGCCCCAGAATGTCATCTTCAAAAACTTGCAGCAGGTACACGCTCATTGTATGATCTGCTCACCACTGACTCGACCACCCGTCTACAGCGCACAAAAGTCGTGATATGGTTGTACGACAACACCGAGATGCGAATCGAAGGGCGCATCATCGTACGTCTGTTTGATTCTTCTCCAGATCACCTCCAACATTGAAATCGTCTCTTGCAAAAGCGATGGTCCCTGTTTCTTCTTCTTTCTATCGTGATCCAAACCTCTCTTGCTCACAACTTCTCACTCAGGGTTTCGACGAATTCATGAACGTCGTCATAGACGAGGCAGCAGAAGTATATGTCAAGGACGCGAAACCCCGACGCGAACTCGGTGCACCTTGGCCCATCTTTCTGCTCCCCCCAGTTACTCATTCTTTTCCAGGTCGTATCCTCCTCAAAGGCGACAACATCACGCTCATCCAACAAATAGTATGATGAACCCGCGTAAAATTCCCCTTTGCATTGCTGTAATACCGATACATGTACGTCGATCACAAATTGTATATAGGTAGTAGCCGGGTCAAGGTCAATGCCTGCCTACATAGCGGGCACTCGGCCTTTTCTCTTCCCCATCCCACAATACAATTCCAGCAAAACAAATGCCCGCATTCTGTCGCACAGCTGTCCGTCCTCTCTTCCAGACAGAGCGTACACGTCCGGCTAGCCCTTGTCCGAACGGGAATCGCGCTAAAGTCCAACACCGTATTCTCGTCCTCCTCTGCCGGCTTTACGGGTGCATTCTCGAGATCCACGGGCTCGAGCATCGTACTGACGAGTCGGTCGTCGATGAACATCTCACGCATCTCGTCCAAGCTGCGTTTCCCACGCGACTTGTCGCTGGCTTGGGTACGGGAGCGCAAGTAACGTATGAGCCGGTAGAGCAGGCGAACGAGGATGAGCACCCCGAGCAGAGAATACGACGGTGGGCGCACGTGTGGGTTCTCTGGCATAGGTGAAATCTTAAAATAAGAATCACGTTGAGCACACTCGCCCACAGCAAAAAAGACACAAATAATCACATGCTGGATACCGAGCATCCGTTTGATCAGGTCATAGTAGGTGCCTCGGAGGTAGAACACGGCGAGGTTGACGTCCGCAGCCACCTCGAGACACACGGGTAGCACTCGTAGGATGGTCGCTACCCGGGGAGACAAAGAGCTGAGGTGGGAACCCCATTTTGCGAGGACATACGAGGGTACGGTCGGGAGAAGAATGAGGGCTGTCCGCGCAGCTCTAGAAGGCTCTCTGCCGCTGAACGCAGAATGTTGCCAAATGTCGGTGTATTCCTCCCCGAGACTCTGCACGGCTTCGGGACGATGTCAGCGGGCGGAACGGTAACGACGGACGCTCATCTTGCGAACCTCGACCAATCGTCAAGCTATAGTAGAGCAGCTTTAGACCGAGATCGACCTCCTTGTCCCATCTTGACAACCACCTCGTTCCTAGACGATGTGTGTGTGTGATTACAATGAGGCCAAGGGTAATACTCACCCAGCCATGAACGGAGCACGTTTTCCGCCTGTTCCTTGAGCAAGAAGAGATGGAACAAGTCTCGCTGGTTCGCTCTGACTGTATTTCGGACGTTGAGCGCGACAATGAGGAAATGGAGTGAACGCACTGATCTGGGCCTGGCGAGCGCTGGGGAAGAAAGGCAGGGGTCGAGCCATGTCGCGTCGGACTTTTCCACTTGCAGTTCTCTCTCACTCATTTCGTCATGGCAGCAGCACGAACTCCTCACGCACAAGAGCCGTCCGTATGGCAAAAATGTAAGTCTTGCATCCTAATCCACCTTGCATGTTCTGACCTCACGCGCGCAGTAAAGTACGTTTTTCCCTCGTTCGCACATCTCGGAGCTGAACGCGATCACGACCAGAATGGGCGCCATCATGGGTGGAGGCGTCGGTCTAACCATCGGCTTCATCTTTGGCTCATATAGCATCCTCAGGTGAGACGCCTCGCCCAGTCATGACCAAGATAGACCGCTAAACACACGTGGAAAGGAACGGCGCAGGCCCTAGAGGGTTCCTAGCGACGCTCTCTCACTATATGCTCAGCAGTGCAGCGACGTTTTCGTTCTTCCTTGCCGTCGGCTCTGTAAGCGTCATGTTCTCTCACGAACTCGTTCACGTTCCAACATGTATGGTACCAGGTTATCCGAAATGATGGGCAACTGCCACCATATATGCAGGCTGCACAAATGCAGCTCCTTCCTCCGCTTGTACGATCGAGGGCAGAAGGGGCAATGTTGATCCGGGCACGCTGGGACGCCGAAAAGGCACGAAGAACACTTGTTCCTGCTTGATAATCTTTCTCTCTATCTCCCCACTGTGCTTATCATATCTAGATACGTGCGTATGAGACTAATGAGCAGAACGGCATGTGCAATACAACATGGATGTGCGATAGACTATGGTGCGTACGTCTAGAATGAGCACGCACGGCGTGCAGTGGGTCCACCGAGTCGATCGGTGCACGATTGCGGAGATGAAACACATGTGCGTAAAAGTATGTCATAAGCCCACTCGTCGATCCCAAGGATGCGATGGTGGGTTGTTCGTAATACAAAGAAAAAGTTGATAGCAACGCGAGACGAAAGGTGGCGTTGCTCAACTGAGCACCTTGGTCAGTCGATTCCAAAGTTGCCTTAGCCTGCCAGGCTTTTGTCTTGGTGGTGGTGGTGGTGGTGGTGGTGAAGAATAGACGTCTACCAGCGACGCAGCGTAGGAGAGATGATATGGACCGGATATGGGTGGCCGTGTTTGGAGGGTAGATGATCGTCGCCACCATCTGTTGAACCACCGTGCTGGTCGCTGTGTCTGCGAGGGAAGGCAGGCAGGGGAACGTGGAGGGGCGTTGTGATAGACCGCGTTATCATAGTGGACCGTGGGTGCGTCCACGAACTTGACGGACGGGGGAGACCGTCTCTTTTTGCGGCGAGAAGAGGACTTTGTCGTCGTGGCCATGGAGATGCCCGAGTCACGGCGGGTGAGGATCGACTTGATGGGTGTGATGGGGGTGTGCACTGTGGAAGAGGAGACGATGGAGGAGACGCTCTGCCGTGCGCGAGGGACGCCTGCCTCTGAAAGGGACCGCCGCGGTCTCGAGTAGGGCTCAGACGGAACATGGGCAAGGGATGGCTCGAGGAGAATGCTCCTCGGTCGAGCGGAAGGATCGGGTGTGGGAGGGGTCTGAGCGAGAGGATGAGTGGAAAGGCAGGGAGGACGAGGAGAATACTGACGAGGACATGTCTGAGGCTGTGTGGCATTGCACCATACTCATCGTGTTCTGGAATGACATCCTGGTAGCGGCGGTTGGGATCAGACCCAGTGGTGGTCATCTGTTCACTGTGCTCACGGGGAGATCCACGGACTGAAGGGGGAAAAAAAGATGAGAGAGCTAGATCGGGAGAGTTTTCGGGTAGACGCACGGATACGAAAGAGTCTGAATCTTGTTCGCAGGGCATCTGAGGAGGAGAAGAATTCAAAGGGCAGGAGGGTCAAAAAATAAAATTTGCATGCAGGCAAGGGCGTGTTTTTGACAGAAGCGTGTGACTAGAACAAAAACGGCGTGTCGACGTGTAGCCCGCTCCAGATACCCCGAACAGACTCGGTCGTGCTCTCCACCACCCGTCCCCTCTTCAACGGCTTGATCTTGGCACCAGACGATTCCAGTATCAGCTGCACCTTTCTCTCTATCCCGTTCGTCTCCAGGCGTTGCAGCGGTATCACCTTGTCGCGTCCGTTTGCTGTGACGGGGTCAACCGAGCGAGAGCGGAAGCGAAAGTGGATGGGACGGACCGTAGAAACCGCGGACGATGGGCTCGTGCCCGTTGCGCTGTTTGACCACGAATTCGACGTGCGGGTTCTGGCGGGCGACGCGCTCGACGTCTTTTGATATGAAGATGCGCGCGTTGGCAGACGAGGGGAGATGCTGGCAGAACTCGAGGACGACCTTGCGAGCGTGTGGAACGAACGCGGCGTGCCCGTTGGCGGGTGCTGAGCGCAGTTGAGCCCTGAGGAGTGCGGAGGATGCCATGGACGACGACCGGGGAGGAGGGACTGAGTTTAAATATTAGTCTCCGCTTGAAAAGGGTGCGCCATGTCGGATTCCGTAAATCGTCATTGAATTTATTTGAAGGTCGCTGGCAATGGCCCGCGCAACGCGAAGCTCGACGACGCAATTGCACAATTCACTGCAGTCAGATCAACCGAAAACAAAACAATCAGCAAAGAAACGAAAGCGCACATCTCTACAAGACAACGACGATCACCCACCGCTCAAACACTCAAGAATAAAAGAGGAGAACATCAACCAAGACGACGACAACATCACCTCTTCGCACCTCCCCGACCTCAACCTCGCCGCCGATGTCCCAATTAATACCGCAGACGCACAACACATTCTCGACATTCTCGAGCCGTAAGTCGACAACTCTCTCCTCTTCAGCGTCTACCCACACCCCGCCAGAATCGACACACAGGACTTGCTTGACCGCGTCTTTCCTCTCGCCGCCTCGGACCTCTCAGAGCCATCTACCTCAAAGTCACAGTCCGGCTCATTTTCTCTCCGCGCCCTTCTCAGAGAGCCCTCTCAGCACCCCCTCCGCGTCCTACGCGTAAGTCTCTTCCCTTCTTCTCTCTCGTCAATCTTATTCCTCCCCAGGCCGCCGTACAAAATCTCTTCCCCGTGTCTTACCACCCGAGGTCTCGTCATTCTTCTCCCGCAGCTCAGCAAATTCGTTTTTGCAATCTCGCATCTTCCCTCCTCGACCAGGCCTCCTTCCACTCGGTCCCTGTGCCCCTCGACATCGTCTCGCTCCTTCTGGATGTCCCAGACCCCACAGAATCTAAGCCATCCACTCCGCGCCCCGAAAAGCATGCCCTTTTAAACCAGACGAAAAAGTTTGCCCTCATGCAACGTTTGCCTTTTGGCACTTGGTGGACGTCCCTCAACTCCGATCTCGTGCAATCAGATGGCAAGCAATTGAAGGACCTCTCGACTGCAAACGCCGAGTTAGTCGCAGTATTGCCCTCTCCTTGCGTCCCAGCACCAGTCGAACCAGCTCAACCAGAGACTGCTACCGTCACCTTGGCGTCATACGTTCCAAAGAAGCCTCCAGGGTACAAACCAAAGCTTCCCGGTCCCCGTCGCATCAGCTGTGGCACTTTCCTCGATTATGGTCCATACGCTAGCTTTGCCCCCGTGTTCGAACAAGACGGCGCCGAGCTCGGCCGGTCCGCCGTCGGTGAATTGTTCTGGAAATGGGAGGATAGGAAGAAGAGGTGGTCAGACGAACACACTCCCGTCACTCAACAGCCCTCTGAGCAACTCCACGAGTCTCCTCAGCCCAACGGCGCCGAGGAGCCCATTCAGAGTGACGTGTTCGACGGTCCAGAGGTCTTGGAGGAGCTATTCACCAAGAAGCAAATAGCTTTGCTCAAGCATGCCCTGGGGAGTCTCGAGCTCGAGTCAGCTGTCGATGAATTGCTAGAGCGAAACGCCAGCGCGCTCAAACGACTAGAAGAACTTCAGAACAAACGCCTATCAAAGGGAGAGTTCACCCCAGTCGAGCAAGGGTCAGAAGAATGGGATACTGGTGAGTCCCATCAACGTGTTTTTGGATACTGATACTCAAATTTGCACTTTAGCTCAAGGTATTCTCGACTCCCTCTCTCTTCTCACGTCTCTCCGACCGCGGTCGTCGAATTCTGATGTCGCTCCTCTCGCTCCTTCTCCGTCTGCCCTCCATAAACTCCAACAGACTTTACCCATAGCACCCACACAGGGTTGGCACGGGACACTTCCCGCGGAACGCCCGACGGCTCTTCGGGACGATTCAACCCTCTACATCAAGTCCACTGCAACCGCAATCCCCTCAGCCCCCCCAGCCGCACCAGCCACTGCACCAACGCCTACCCAGCCGGTACCTGTGCAACCGATCGCCCCAACCCCAGCGACGGCCCAGGCTTACGCCGGTTATTCCTACAGCTATGCGTCACCCTACCGACCGGGTTATCAGTACAAGCCCGGTCAGCCGCCCTACTATCCCAACGCGTACGCAACCCCGACGACCGCCCAGACGCATGCTGCAGCACAATACTATCAAGGGCAACCGTACGCCGCGACGGGACAACAGCAATACACGTATTCTTCTTGGTACCAGTACAATCCCCAAGCGCAGGGTGGCACGTCCGCGGGCGGATCACGCAAAGGGACTCCCCAGCCAAGCACGACTGCTGCTGCTCCTGCTGCT
The DNA here is from genome assembly GCA_038092235.1 of Leccinum boreale. Classification (NCBI taxonomy): domain Eukaryota; kingdom Fungi; phylum Basidiomycota; class Agaricomycetes; order Boletales; family Boletaceae; genus Leccinum; species Leccinum boreale. The sequence continues at coordinate 126,222 of JBBPPX010000027.1, read as the reverse complement.
GCGCCTACGGCGACAACACCGGTGATACCGACCTCATACGCGGGCTTCTTTAGCGCAACGGCGCAAGCATCCGGTCAACTTGCGGTAGCGAATACGGTCGCAGCAGCAGCGCCTGGTGGGAAACCGTACCAACCTACCGCGGGTGGAACATGGACCGCCCCAGCAGGTGCCAGCGCGGCCGGGTATGTACCGACGTTGCCTCCACACATGAGGAGTGCGGTCGCAGGACAGCCTGGTGCCGCGGGTCCGTACAGCCCGAACGGTCTATACCAGCCCAACTATTATGGGGCGTACCAGGCCGCGCCCTCCCCCGCGCAGACGTGACGATAGCGGTGTTGTCCTTTGTTGCATTTTCTTTTTATTTCTGAGAGTGGGTGGTTTCGCTAGATTGACATAGGTACTCGTATTACAGCGTTGCCCAAGTAATGGATCTCGGTCTTTTTTTTCACAAGCGGCGGCGAATGCATCCTGCGGCATCAACACATTCGTTGAAATATATATCCACCGATCGGTGGAACTCTGATGCGGCAGGCCTGCAACGAGTTCGCCATCATGGGTTACGATCGGCCGGCAAGTTCCATGAAGGCCGCCGAATGCGACGCGGCCATGGTGTGACGGGTGGGACCCAACAGGCTCCGAATCTTTGGGATTGCACGCACACGATTCGGATATGACCGATCGTTGGACGGAGAGAAGTGTCCGTCCCGATACCGTGACAGGCGCCGGGGCGGCCGAAGGAAGCAACGGAGGCCGAGAGTGAGAGGTTTACACGAACGAACGACAGCGCGCTCGATTCGTGTGAGCCGGGCGAAGCGAGGCGGCGGATTGAAACGAGGAACGGAACTCTCTCGGGTCCTCTCCCGACGAGCTTGCTCTCGGCTCAATCAATCCCGTGACGGAAGAAAGAATAGTAGTAACCGGCGAATGAACGACTGACTTGCCAGTGGATGACGAAGGAATCTTCGATCGTAGCAAAGTGACTGCCGTACTACAGTTGCTCGACTCATGCTTCTATGACTTGGAGAGAAGTCTTGGAGTTGGCCGCCACAAGTCCCCTGTGTGCTGTAATCCCGGTACGAGACGTCAGTGAGTTGACCGGTCGACCACCCCAATGGCCACCTGTCAATGAGTCATCGAGGGCTGGCTGGATACGAGCTCGGTTGTATGATCCCAGCACGCATGGCGTCGCGATGGCCCGGGACTCCTGGGTCAGTTTACGTGCTTGATGGAGCTGGAGTAGCCGATTGCGCTCGTCTTCGTAATCGGATCGCACGTCCGCGTCAAGTACTGACCTAATATCTTGCGAGTCTCTCGTGAAATCAACGTCGTCATAAGTACTGCCACTGTCGACGAACCAAAAAGGGTCGTCGAAGTGAAACATTTTCTCCTAGCAGAGACTTTTTTTTCGTAAAGTACATATGCATAGTACATCCAAGCTTGGGCATATGTAAGTGATGTGGGACTGGAGAAAGAAAGAAAGAAAGAAAAAGCTAATTTATAAAATAAATCAACCGTGCAGTATCTCGAGGGAATATTCAAAGAAATAAAATAAAAAAAGAGTGATAAAGGAAAGCCAAGATTATTGAACCATCCATTATAAACACGTCCGACGTCAAGAAGCGCGGCCGCATGATCCAACCGTTACATGGATCACCGACCAGCCAGACTAGCGTATTTCGACACGCAGATCAACCGCGGTTGTTGAGGTGCCTTGACAGTGGGGTATATCAACATGTCCTCGACCGGCGTCGGGAGTGGGTGGGGGTGCTGGACTGAAGGCCGGGGCGGCGAGCCCTGGAAAAGTGAGTGGCAGCTCCCGGTTGTGTCCGGGGAGACCGATACCGCATCCGCTTCGCTGTCGCTCCCAGACGTCCGCCAGAGGATGTCCTCGATGGTGACCGTGTGGGACCTCGTCGCCGGCCGTTCAACATTGGTTGTGCCATAGGTAAACCGCATGCGCAGGCGACGCGTCTGCGCCGATACATTGTCGTCCTCGTCCGAATCGATCTCGTCGCCATCCGCATTGAGTCGAGCTGCGTGGCATGGCAGTCAGACATGGAACGGTATGGGATAGGTGAGAAAAGTGCTCACTCCAACCTCGTCGACGTCTGCCCTGTCCCCCTCCCGCTGGAGACGACGGATCGGAACGGACGGGTACGTCATCCCTCCGTCTGATCTCGACACCAAGCCGGGTATGTTCGGATTGACGCGTAGGTAGGAACTGTTCCTCCCGATCTCGCGTGAGAACATTAACCAGAGTCCCTCGCACCTCGGGCGCATTGGCAAGATTCCGAGGAGTGTCCTGAGAGGTGTCCTGATACATTACATTGTGCTCTCTAAAAGCCGCGGAAAGACTGCGCCGAGCGGAAAGCTCGTCAAGAGGAGTACCATCCGATGATGTCCGTGATATTGGCTGCGGAAGGAAAATGCGTGTGGTATTGTCGATGAGCGTGACGTCCCGAGCTGGCCTCAAAGGACCCCCGGCGACTGTAGAGTTGCGCGCGTTGCCACTAGCATTGGATAAAGCAACTCCTTGATGTCCCTGTGCTGCGGTGGCAGCGGTATCGCCACGCGTCCTTAAGGCAGCCAATTCGACCCTTCTAGACGTTGTGGCGGCTAGATGTTGCGTCATGTTCTCCAACTCCCGTGTGACCTGAACCGTCTGCGCTTGCAACCGATGCTCGATTTGCGAGAACGACATCCGGGAGGAAAGACTATTCTGACCATCCGCTGCATTCACGCGCGCCGCCACACGCCTTCCAATCATCGTGCTTGAGTCGTCACGATGAATGTGGGAACCTCTAGTAGCATTCGGGACGATTAAGTCCGGCATGGGTGGAGAGCGGGGTCGGGGTGGGGCCGGACGGGTATCACTTCTGTCTTGTAGCCTCGGAAGATCGTTCTGCGAGAACCTATCCAATGCATCCCTCCTCGTGTGGTTTCTGCTAGTTTCGAATGCTTCAAGCCGTTGCCGGGCAGAGGGGGATATGAGTGAGCGCAGCCTCGCAGCCCTCAGGTTCAGCTCTTCCACCACCTGTTCGCCCGACGAGAGTACGAGTGCAGAATGAGGCGGACGAATGCTGGCGTCGTGGCTTAGGGAATGGCGTGATTGGGCGTCGCTGGTAACTGTTGTGCTACTTGTCGAGGTCCCAGTCCCTGTAACTTCCGCCGGGATGCGATTCAACATGTTATTGATGCTGTTCCTGAGAGAGGTTATTCGCTCGTACGCAGTGTCGAGCGCGACGGAGGCTTGTCTGAGGTTATTCCGGCTCTGAGTGTCCAGGCGTGGGCTTGTGCTTGTGCTAGGTGTGCCAGTGGTGACACCTACGTCGGTCGCTCTTTCCGGGTGATAGCGTGAGGATGAGGATACCCGTCCTGTTGTCCTGGCGTTTGAATCAGAATCCATGCCAGGCTATGCAAGACTGTGAAACTACGACAAGGGTGGAGCTCTGACTCGACCAACCTGGGGTCCTGGTAGTAGATGTGGTTCCCGATCAAGTCTACTAAAATCACTGCCACATGCAACACAATCTCATGTCCATGATACACATGAATTGTATATGTACGCCGATTATACAACTTCTAGACGATGCCTGCCAGAGAGTCCAGGATAATGTATGAAGTGAAATATGGTATCGCATGGTAATATCAAGGCTGCACTTCCGAATTGTCAGATTTCTGTTCCTTTTGTTCCTTCGGCAGCTGCTTTAAACGCTTCACCTCTGCCGACGCTTTTGACCAATTCTTGTACCGCATCACCTTGGCTAGCAGAGGTTCATCACCGGTGTAACAAACTGCGAGCGCAATGCACACGACAATGAGTGCACCCGTTATGCAGCACAGAGTGACCCATCCATGCTTTGTACGGCTGTAAAGCTGCAGGAAGATGGTTAATCAGATGTTTGCCCATAGGAACAGCGGGTGAGATATGAACCTGTCCACCAAGTATAGGGCCCACTGCTCGTAGTTAGGACTGCACTCCATGATGTATAGACACAAAGTACACACCTGCAGTTCCGATACCGAATGCGAGATTGAAAGCTCCATACACATGTGCATCTAAAGGATAGCTGAATCAGCGGGCGAAGATGTGAAGGTCAAAGAGACGTACATCCAACGCCCGGAATGCCTCGAGAAACGGTTGCCAACTCTGTAGTCACGGGAGGAACCACCCCCGAGACAAAGAAAGCTGAGAGTAATGTGCGTAAGAGCGAGTATGCACGTGAAAACCGCGACTCTTACATTGCAAAGCCAGACAGGCGATGAACAAACCAAGCGACCTCTTAAGGGGCAGAATGATCCACCAAGGTAGGGCAAGGAGTAGACATGCAGACGTGACGTAATCCGAGCCTATTCGATCAGAAAATAATCCAGACAAAGGTGACGCTAAGATTGAGATGAGTTCTCTGCCGAACCATACGCGATGAAGAGTATGCGCACAAATCAACGCGGGTACGAGAGCTGCCATGTACACCAGGCCAACTCGATCGGAGCTGAATCCCCATTGATCTTGCAAATGGAGGGGAAGGGAAGGCTCCATCATAGTGGTAAGAGTACTAGAGGGCACGGTCTGTCAACACGACCATCCGATTCGACACAGCGACATACCCATAAACAAAGGACATGGTCAACGCAACCATAGCACGAGGAGATTGGGCCAATGAACGTATTACTTTAAGCATTGGAAGTGGTGTACGAGCAGGCAAAGTCCCCAACGGGGTAGGGGCGCGGGAGGAGGCTAAAGGATCTAGTGCGATCGAGTTCTGCTCGGGATCAGCTAAAGTCGGAGATACTGGATGTGATGGAGTGAGGGGTGGAGAGGGTGCAGGGGCATCCGATAAAGATTGAGGCAGAGACGGAGCTTCAAAGTTCGCGACAGCACCGACATCCTGACCTGTGGCTGGGTCGTAACCGTATCGAATTGCGACATCCCTCTCGATGACGAGGCAGCGGAGGATGAGATCAACCACCGTACATATCTCGCCGAAGATGAACGGGCCGCGAAAACCAAATCGTGTATACAAGGCCCCGCCGGAAGGAGTTCCAACCACAAGACTTGGAGGCGTCAGCTAACATGGAAAAGATGAACAAGGACCCTCACCCGACAGAGAGACCGGTCATCGCAATTCCCAATTGTCCTGAACGAAGAACGGTCTTGAGTATGGCAAGGTAAAAGAAAAGGGAAACATGGACTGACTGCCAACATGTACTTCAGGGGTGGTGTCACAGCTGGGAAGGAAATAAGAACGAGGACGAGTAGAGAGGGAGGGGCATTACAGGAGGGCCAAGCCAACAATCCAGACCATGGAGGAACTGATTCCCTGGAGGGCACGGGCAAGGGCCATGAGGGGGTAGTTGGGTGCTTCCATGAGGAGGACCTGTGCGCCTAGGAGAGCTGCCAGGCCAATGACAAGGGGAGTGCGCCTGGAAGAACTTTTCTCGGCAAAAATTGCGATCGGTATTGTGCCTGACAATCGATGAGAATGGGGAAGGGAGAAGAGATAAGTGACAACGTACAGAGGACCAGCCCGAGCGACTGCAGGGATGGTGTGAGCGAGTGTCGGAAAAGGAGGAATGACATACATATGCAACGAGAAGCCAGCCTGTGAGAGCAGATACGTTCTTGTACTTGAGCTTTTCCAGCTGGAATGGAATTACGGGAATGATTATCGAGTATACGAGCAGATCTGTGGTGATTCCTAGGGAAGGGTGAGGGTGAGACGAGCAAGCCAGAGGGTGGGGTGCGACCACGAACCGAGGCTGACGACTGGGATGAAGATGAGGAGAATATCAACTAGAAAGGAAGAGAACGAACGCACCGACTGTTACGAACCATACAGACGAACGCCATTTGAGTCCCCAAGGCCTCGGATTTCTTCTAGAAAGCCAATTGAACATGTTCGAGACGCCAGGCGGGAGGCGGGCAAAGTTTGGTGAGCACGCATTTTTATGGATGCTAGTTTATGTAATCGAACATGATTCTCATGTAGACTGCCATCTGGCTGCCATCCTTATTTTTAGTGTGTGTTTGCCGACCCGCCACGATCGTACGATTCGGAGCGGATTACGAGTGGGGTTTTCATCCGAAGATCATGGAACCTCTGTACGTATGAAACTGATAAGCTCTTTTGTGTGAGATTCACATCCTAAACCTTGTGACCCATCGTCGTGTTCTAGCTGACTCGGAGAACGGCCCAGCCAGCCCATAGACTTCGATCCAGATTTGTTTCCGCTCCGGGATTTTCACAACCTTGCACCGGATCGGTAATTCCGGCACCAGTCAGCAAGTACTGGTGGCGTCACTGTCCCAACTTCCTCCAACCCTTGCCCTCACAAACTTTCCCATCGGATCCAATTCTCATCACTATATCAGGATGATGATTATTCACGATAACCTGCCTGCTAGCCAGATGTGGACTGTCGTCAAAGCTCTGCATTTTCAGACCCCGTCGGCTCGTAAGGCCATGAGGCCAAACACTGCTCAAAGTTGCACCGTGCAACGATGCCCAAGCTGCCCAAGCTTACCTCTCACGTCACGATACAGCGCAAGCGAAGGTGAGGCAGCCAGTGCGAGCAAACCCTGATCAGTCTCCTCTCCCGCCAGGCCAAGAGCGAATGCTTCGCTCACTGCTGCAGCGCTTGCCAGTGGATGAGCACGATCACACGAGTGGCCATATCTCTACCCACAGTGGCCAAGATTTCCAAGTGTCTCCTAATAGAACACAGAATCCCGTGGTGAGCCTCTCAAAGTACTGCCTCCGTCGCCTTCACTATCGAGATCGAGCAACTTTGTAATTCTTTCACATAGCCATGATATCCTGCGGAAGCTTGACTTGTAGAAAAGATTCACACAACTCGATCTCCTATGCTCATCGCCGATTCACAATGACTCATTCTCAGTACCCGAGCCAAGCATTAGAATGTGATACGACATATATATATAGTCCAACTCGATCTCGGCAAACCTTGATGGCCACCATATCACGAGCGTAACTGGTAAGGTACTTTCTCACCTGCGAACTTGAATCTCCACTGATATGAATATATGACGAGCTGATACGTGAAATATTTCACGTGCGTACCTCAGACAAAGTTGATGATATCATCGGCCGGTACTGTCCGGCTCGACACCTCAAAAGGTCGAAGGCCCATCTGAGTTCTGACTCAAACACGTCTCGGATTGCGTTGGGATGCCTGTAGGCTTGGAATTAACTATGTGAAACGGGCGTTAGGCGTTACTTAAAGCGCCAAAGAGTCTCGGATACATCATGCAGCAGTGCATGCGGGAAAGGGCGGTGCGTACGGTCAACCAACTTTATCGATGAACGAAAGGTCCTTATATACTTAGTCTGCTCAGCCAACATGATCGAAACGACGAACGTGGTTCAACTGTGATGTTTTTTGATGAGTGGTGAGAAGGCTCACCTATGGGCTACGATTCATCAAGTACGCGGAACCAAGATTCAGCAAGGTATCGTGACGAACTTAAGCCGAACACTGATCGAGACACGTTGCTTGAAAACCCTGAAGGATAAACCATTTCGAACGTGCTCTTTGACCAAGGTATCCGCGGATACAGGTGCACAGGTCGGAGAATGCAGTGGATCTATGGGCGTACCTGGAGGCGGAGGGTGACGGCGAGCTTTCCCACTCCACTTCCACTGATGGAGGAGGGGTTTTGTCGGCAGGATCCGTTCGCCGGTCTGCAGGCACAGGCACGACTTATGTGTTTGCATTAACCAAATTTTGTTCAGCACTTTATGCGAAAGAGCTTCGTTAAATTGTAAATGCACTTTAGTCCAGGATCTACGGACACCAAAGAACAATTCCTATGATATCTTGGATTCATCAGGGAGTCGGGGATTGCCGCCTGGCGTTGCTACGATGAAGATAAGTACGACTATTAATCCAAAGATAATAAACAGCGGAAGAAGAATTATCTTTTCAGTAGTTTCTGATACCTATCTAATCGATCGTAGAACACGAGGATGCGCGACATACCGAGTTGCAACATCTAGATCCTTGATTGCCATTCAGCGATATGCACAAGCTCGGCCAAGGAATTGAGATCTCCATCAGCTCACGGTCACGAGTCCGGATGTCGTGCATTTGATCGGTTTCCCGATTGACTCTAGCTCTCTGTGCTTGCTGGAACAAGAGATAGTTGAGATTTGCTGCCTGAATTAAATTGGCCTGAATATGCTCGTTGACCTTGGGATGCGATTCTACCCGAGGCAATAAGATAGTCCGGGTCTTTGATGGCGTAGCCCTGGAGACCCAGTGGCTGCTTCAATCTTATCCGAGTCCCAGCTATTCGTCCTGCGGCACGCTCTCCTACCTGAATCCCAGCCTCTTTTGACACCTTCCTTACTAGTACGTTCTGTACATTCCTGAATCCGTAATAATTTGCCCACTTGAACACTAGACTTCACCGTTGCTCTGCTTGCAGAGCATGTACTCTTCGTAATCGGATGTGCGCAATTTTTCACGTTGAAGTCCAGCGGATCTGCAGACGCACGTCTGACGGCGGACACAGTGAGCGTGCTGTGCAGGTAATATCATCCTTCTGCGCTGTAAAGTCAGCGACTACGAGGAGATGTCAAGAAGAGTGTGTGATAGACCAACTTTGGAGTTGCTCACGCTGAAGGTATTCATGAAGTGCTGTGCACATTTCTGACTTCCGAGGTCCACAGCAAGAACTGCAATTTGCCTTCCGAACATTGCACTATATGGTTCGCTGTACGGACCCATTGGATGTGTACATTGATGCGCAGATTGAACACAGGCTTCATGCAGGATTGGTGAATTCTAAAAGACGACAAGCTATACAAAGAGTCTCATTGGGAGTCAGGATGCGAAAGTAGGCGACTAGTCACGACGCGACTAATTCTACGAAATACAGAGTAGAAAATCGGCGAACATATAACGACAGCACGAATCCGATTACGATGTCACTGAAAGCCACACATGAGCATGCAGGTCGAGTGTGCAACAGACTAACTTACTATAGCTGGCAGGGTCAATGTGTTCCGGCATCTCAGGCACCGCAACTTCGAACCGAGCTTGGATGGCGGCCATCACCTGCTGATCACTCTCGCTCGACACAAATGTGATGGCAAGACCCTTGGTACCAAATCGCCCAGCACGCCCAACACGGTGAAGGTAGCTGTCCGCGTCAGGAGGGCAGTCGTAATTGACAACGATGTTGACACGTTCGACATCAATACCACGGCCAAAGATATCGGTAGCCACCAATATTCGTTTTTCAAATGCCTTGAAGGCGGTGTAGCGTTTGATACTTTGGTCGAGTCAGCGGTGTACACCACACTTAAAAGGATGTTGTAAGCCTACCGCTCTTCTTGCGCAAGACCAGAATGGATGCTGATGCTCGGGAAATTGCATGAAACCAGGAGTTTGTCCAATTCAATCGCTCGTGCAACAGACTTGACAAAGATGACGACCTAACACCCAATAAGTACAGTTTGCGATGCTCGACACGTTACTTACTTGATTGAACTCCAGGGTATCAAGTAAGTCATTGAGTTTCCTGTTTTTGGCATTCTCCTCGAGTTTGACGTAAAGTTGTTGCAAACCATGCAACGTCAATTTTGTCTCGTCGTCGACAAAGATTTCAAGTGGCTATCGCAATATCAGTGTATATCTTTCAACGGTGAATAAAAAGACTCACATTGGCCATAAACTTTTTGCAAGTAATACGGATTTCCTTTGACAACGTGGCGCTGAACATCATGACTTGCTTGTGGTGGGGAGTGGCACGGAAAATTTCCTGGACATCCCTACGCATGTCTACGTAGTAAAGGGCGGGGAATAGCGTTAGATTGCGTTTGAATTGCGGGTCGAGCGAGAAAAGAAGAAACTCAAGAACACGGAAGGAAGCGCAAGCGCAGAAAAGAATTGCGAATAAGCCATGTGAAACTTTCGCCTGCAGCGAGAGCAGGAAATCGGAAGCGGATCCGTGATGTTCTTCATCAAGTAACGCTCTCAGCAACTCAGCAACCCAGCGATGAACCCATGACCATGCTTCAACACCAATTCCAAGTGGCGCCCACATTGGCAGTGTGACATTGAGTATGGCGACAAGAACTTCGTTAACCGGTGGCGGAGACCGGTGTGATGGGTGCAGTTTGTTTAATAGCGCAGCATTCCAAGACTGGCAGCCGAAACTGAAGGGGCGGAGACTAACCGAGCTGCTCTAGCATTTTGTCGCACTCGTCCAACGTGAAGTGTTTGACGTTCTTGGCATCCAGAATCTTGTCGCGAGTGAGGGCATTCAGGCGACCAGGAGTCGCCACAACGATATGTGGGCAGCGGGTCTTGTCACGAAGAATTTCCGCGTCCTTTTGAACGGGAGTACCGCCAAAAAAGGTATGGACCCGTACATCGGGCATGTACTTCGCAAAACGCGTGTACTCGTTCTTGATTTGAAAGGCGAGTTCACGGGTATGGCACAAGACAATCACGGAAACCTCGCCGTTGACCGGTTCCAGTTGTTGCAGTGTGGCAAGCACAAAGACCGCAGTCTTGCCGTGCCCCGACTTTGCCTGACAAAGGACGTCCATTCCGAGAACGGCTTGGGGAATACATTCTTGTTGAACTACGAAAGATATGGTATGTTTAAAGGTAGTGCGCTTCGAAGTGCGATAGGAATACCTTCTGATGGATGTTCAAAGCCCAGATCACTGATTGCTCGCAGCAATTCGGGTTTCAGCAAGAAATCCCTGACGAAAAGAGTTAGGTGGCGAGGGGTGATAAACAAAGACATCAGCAGACCTGAAGCCAGTCGAATGTATGCCTGAGAAGTTTTTCTTGTCTTTTTCGACCTCGCCATCAGCCGCAGCCGAGGCAGGGATACCGTTCATGGGCACGGCAGCACCGTTAGGGATGACGTCGTCTTCATCCTCGTAGTTGACTAGTTCTTCGTTTTCATGCGACATTGTTGTTGAAATTACTGAGAATGTAGGGTTGAAAGCAAAAGGGAGACTATGGTTGATGTCGAAGGGGGTGATTTTGTGAGGTTGCTGACTAATAAATTAGTTTGCCGGCTCACGTGCGCACGGACCTCCCAAATACTCCGTGAACGACGGGATGCTCAACGTTGTAAAGACTTGCGAAGAAGTCGGTAAGATGCTGCCCGTCCACCAGATGTTGTGGTGACTTGTAATAGTGCGTTTACATTTCAAGTTTTTCTCTTTTTTTTCTTCTAGATGCGTTACGTACCCACTGCCCCAATTTTTTTGATGCGCTCCCATATGTACTCCACTGACCCTCCCATCAACTGCAGCTTCGCCATCCTGTGGCCTTTTGCCCTCCGAAACCCTAGAAACAACCCTGGCCCCACGTGTGAAGCTGTACTTGCTGCAATTCGAACACTCGATATAAAGGCTGGTGTATGAGGACGAAGACCAGACACAAAATGTCCACATATCCATTCTGGTGAGAATCCCTGAATAACTTAGACTCTAAAACTCTAACTGAGTGTGCTTTTACGCAGGCTTGGCGGTAAGCTTAACGTTCATCGTTTATGTCGTTCGACTGACGCGCTCGATTACAGGCGTTGCTGCTGCCAGTATGTAGTCCCCACTGGAGACCTCGTGCCTTGTCTCACATTCTTTGCTTTAGTGGCCGCGTGCTTTACGCATCCCCTAGACTTGACGAAAGTGTAGGAGATACCAATTTCGCCGAGGGGGCATGGCTAAAGTCCACATAGCCGTATGCAAACTCTCGGTCCATCTCTGCAGCGATCATCCATGCTTGCAACGATCCGGACCTCGTTGTCAGAGAATGGCCTGCGCAGTATTTACACGGGTCTTTCCGCATCACTACTGCGACAGATGACATATTCGCTTGTTCGCATTGGAAGCTACGAGGAGATGAAACGACGCATGTCTGAAAATGGAAAGCCATCTGTTGGCAAACTCCTCGTGGCTGCCAGTGTTTCTGGCGCATTGGGAGGCATTGCGGGGAATCCTGCTGACATCCTGCTCGTGCGCATGACCAGTGATTCACTAAGGCCTCCAGAAAAGCAATATGGATATCGTAACGCTCTCGCTGGCTTTGTGAACCTTGTAAGAAACGAGGGCATCAAAGGCCTGGGCAGAGGACTCGGAACCAACACGGTGAGCATGCACTTCATGGATGAGTGATGCAAATATTAAAGGTACACATTTCATCTCAAGACACGCGCAGCTTTGATGAATGTAAGCTTTCTCTGTCTCTAAATTCACCGTGTGACATCTGTCTTTGGATAGACATCACAGGTGGGATCGTGAGTCAACCGGTTATTCCTGTGGATCGCTTGGACGCGCTTCCTAAAGCCGGTTACAGTTATGACTTTTTCAAGACAACCCTACTTCGTCATCGAATACCCATGGTTGACTATCAGTTTCACGACGGCCTCGCCTTGCACGTCGTGGCTAGTTTAGCTGCGGGGACATGTGGTACAAGTTCGTTCATTGTTCTCGATACGTGTATCCCTTGTTCACTCCAGTTCACAGCTGTTTGCTCACCTGCCGATGTCATAAGGACGAGAATAATGGGTTCGGTGAGGTATCTTGTCTGTGCACGGATGGCTCACTAATGTCAACTTTCAAGTCGGGGAAGGCCAGCCCTGCGCAAGTTCTTTTACAGTCGCTCCGCGAGGAAGGTCCTATGTTCTTGTTGAAAGGTTGGACACCAGCCTTCATGCGGCTAGGACCAAACACCGTCCTCATGTTTGTCTTCTTCGAGGTAAGCTTTCCAGAGATTCGACGACTTTGAGCTTGACCGCGGTGCACAGCAATTAAAACGAGGCTGGACCCATTTCGCGCAATCGTGATGGGCTACCAGACCTCTTGGGGATTATACCCGATCATTTCATCTTGTTAACATTTTAAAAAATTATACCCTTTCGCACACTCAATTAACCATGATAGAGATATATCCATGTCCCGTCGCTATTGGATCACAGGTAGTGTCATCGTATCTTCCCAGACAAAGGCTTCGTTCATAAGTAGTAGAGCAATCAAGCAACAATTTAGCGGGGTATCCGGATAAGTGTTACATTCTTCCTGTGAAAAAATTCCAGAGGATGTAGTACAATGTCAAGTGCAAATGAGTACTGTGCTGGTTGCCACCCATGATCCGATCTGAAGGTACGAACAAATCGCCCGTATCACAAGGTGCGCGTAAAAGAAATTCCACCTATGTCTTTCTACCTTACCCATATTTTCCTGTGCCATCAAGTTTTGCAAATTGGTTGTCAGTTAAATTGCCCATTTCCGTTTGAGTTCCGTTGAAAACGAGCTTACTTCTCGTTCAGGACCCATTCGATATCTGCCGTCATACCTCTGCCATACCACTTGATCGCAGGCAGATGTTCTTTCCTTTCGAAAGTTTGCCCCCCTGTCGCGGCAGCAACATCGAGCAAATGCTTGGGTATGTTCCATATTTCCATTTTGCCGATGCCACTCTGCCTAGCGGCGTCTTGAATGCGATGGAGAAGTTCCGGAAATTCTGATTCTGTTGCGCTAACTCGGGTCACGATCAGGGTTGGAGGTAATGGCTGCTCGTAGACGGACCATGTTGCCAAAGTCGGCTGATCGCTGTCTGTCGTTTTCTTCTCGACACCCCAAACGTCCATTGACACGATTTTGTCTGCGGCGAACATGGAACGAAAGATGTGAAGAAACCGAACGCCTGCATCAGGTAGGTATGATACAAACGCCTTGGGTCTCTCAGTGTGATAGTCCGGGCTTGACTGGGGTAAATTCTTTATCCTGTGTCGGATTAACTGAACGTCCCTTTCTCCAAAAGCGTCGAGGTCTCCTTTCTTAAGCCAAGTCCACTCGCTGTCGGTGCCGCGCTGCTTGACCACTGCTTTCTGAGGGATGTTCCAGATAGTAGAGACAGGACTTCTTGTCTCCCATCCACCAGCGTTATCAATCCCTGGGCCGGTTTGCTTGTAAAACTCATCTCCGATACCACTAGTAAGGATGGAAAATAGCCCGTTTCCAGCTTCCGCCACCTCAGGAGGCGGAGCTCCCCATTGGAGCGGAAACTGAGGTAAGTTGTACTCCGTCGTCCTTCCAGAAGTGACCCAGTGCAGGAGGCGCATCATATGGGAGGCGTATCCTTTCCTTCGTCTGTGCTGTGGGGTAAACACAGACACAACCCCATAGCATGTAACTTCCTGGACCTCTGTTGAATCCGGGTATCGGACAAGCCCGCGTCGTTTGTACCTGTCGGATGACATCGAATCTCGGTAACTTTCAAATTGCACTGCACACTCACGTCTCGCAAGCACACATAAAGTCCAGGGTTTGTGGGTTATCCCTAGGTGCCAACACCCTAGAGTCATCTGAAATAAGACTCGCGGAGTCGCCATTGAGATTCGGATGGCCGTACCAAGTTATCCCATGCGAGTCAAATGCATGCTCCATATCGTCCATTTGGGCAGCACGTTCGAGATACTGCTCCTGTGTGAGTGTTCCTCCCCATTCTGACCACGTTCGCTTTCGTGTCTCAATCACTTGAGCTGGGGTAGCGCGAAAAAGAGTGAGCGAGGCGAGCTCTGAGGATGTCATCGCAGGTGAAAGAATGGATAACGAGAGGCTGGTTGTACATATGACATTTATTTTATCAGATGGGCGAACTTCTAGTGCTAAACATGAACATTAAGCCACCACATTCTAGGAAGGAGCTTCCCAGCGGTCGAGAAGAACTTCTTCGAGGCGAGCGTTTCAGGAAGTTGGAGTACTAGTCTCGAAACCCGACGTTGCGCTTTAGGAATCGCATGGGCTAACATCCGATGCTGACTAGCGGCCAGCGCGTTGCAGACACGGACCTTGCGTTCAGGGAAGGGTAAGGGGTTGCTCAAAGGGTTGCCGAGAAATTGCGAGAACGGTTTGTTAACCGTAACATGATGGAATAGGGGCATAGCCTACACAAGTAAACAGGGTTGCTAAAAGGGGGGTGTTTACACTTGTATCGATCTGCAGACGAAGCCTCGGAATACTCCGATGCTCGTCGGACTACTACTTGAGCTTGACCGCGGTGCACAACAATGAAAATAAGACTGGGTCCAGCCTCATCTAGCGCGATCGTGATGCCTACTGGCGCTGACTGATGATATCACCAGGGATTACATCCGATCCTCTTCTCATCTTTTCAACATTTATGTAAGTCACATTTCTATACCTTTTTTTGCACACAATGATGGGGCCTGTCGCTATCAGAGTAGCATCCTGCCAGACAAAGGCATCATATGCTTCTTTCATAGGTAGCAGAGCGATCTCGCAGCAATGCCAGCCTTGAACTTGTAGCATGACATCCAGAGTCAATTGAGGAGTACCATTCTCCTCCTCCTTCCTCCTCCTTCCAGAAGTTGTTTAACGGTACCTTTCAGACTTCTGCAGGCCCAAATTACATTTTCCATGTTAGAAGTGAGATATTGTCAGGCTGCCGAGCCCATTTACAGAATTTTAAGTTGCTCCCCTTTCTACGCAATCATGCATTCTGCTATACCGGACTTCAACACCAGGGAAATCTTTTAAAAGAAAGTCAGACAATTTCCCGGTTCCGTCGAAAACGAGCTCACTTCTCGTTCAGGACCCATTCGATATCTGCCGTCATACCTTTGCCATACCACTTGATCGCAGGCAGATGTTCTTTTCTGTCGAATGTTTGACCCCCTGTCGCTGTAGCAACATTGAGCAAATTCTTGGGTACGTTCCATATTTCCATTTTGCCGATGCCACTCTGCCTAGCGGCATTTTGGATGCGATGAAGAAGTTCCGGAAATTCTGATTCTGTTGCGCTAACTCGGGTCACGATCAGGGTTGGAGGTAATGGCTGCATGTCGATGGACCATGTTGCGAAAGTCGGTCGATCTCTGTCTGTCGTTTTCTTCTCGACGCCCCAGACGTCCATCGACACAATGTTGTCTGCGGCGAACATGGAACGAAAGATGTGGAAAGACCCAACGCCTGCATCAGTTAGGAATGATACAAACGCCTTGGGTCTCTCAATGTGATAGTCCGGGCTTGACTGGGGTATATTTTCCATCGTGCGCCGGATCGACTGGACATCCTTTTCCCAAAAAGCGTCAAGGTCTCCGTGTTTAAGCCAAGTCCACTCGCTGTCGGTGCCGCGCTGGTCGACCACTGCTTTCTGAGGGATATTCCAGATAGTAGAGGTAGGACTTCTTGTCTCCCATCCTCCAGCGTTATCCATCCCCGGGCCGGTTCGCTTGTAGAATTCATCTCCGATGTCGCTATAAAGGACGGAAAACAGCCCGTTTCCAGCTTCCGCCACCTCAGGAGGCGGAGCTCCCCATTGGAGCGGGAACTGAGGTAAATTGTACTCCGCTGTCCTTCCAGAAGTGACCCAGTGCAGGAGGTGCATCATATGAGAGGCGTATCCTTTCCCTCGTTTGCGCGGTGGGGTGAACACAGACGCAATCCCATAGCATGTGACTTCTTGCACTTCTCTTGAATCCGGGTATCGGACAAGCCCGCGTCGTTTGTACCTGTTGGTTGACATCATATCTCGGTAATTTCTAATCAAGGAGATCGCACTGTACTCACGTCTCACAAGCACACATGAAGTCGAGAGTCTGCGGCTCATCCCTAGGTGCCAATACCCTAGAGTCATCTCAAATGAGACTTACTGAGTCGCCATTGAGATTCGAATGGCCGTACCATGTTATCAAACGCGAGTCGACCGCATGCTCCATGTCGTTCAGTTGGGCATCACGGTTGAGATACTGCTCCTGTGTGAGTAATCCTCCCCATCCTGGCCACGTTCGCTTTCGTGTCTCAATCACTTGAGCTGGGGTAGCGCGAAAAAGAGTGAGCGAGGCGAGCTCTGAGGGCGGAGTCAATAACGAGAGACTGATCGTGCATATGACATTTATCAGACGGGCCAACTGTCAGAAATTTAGATATTCTTGACATCTCCTTCCCAGCAGGTTACGGTCCCATATGGCTATAGCTGGACCATGTTCCAAAATAAGGTACTAACGCCTCCAAGAAACCTGTGGCGCGGAACTGACTTTAACAACGTTCGGAACCTTGTTCCGAACTGCACAAACACCAGAAGCTATCTCCTTCCACCTATTCCGACCAGGTCATGATTCCCCGCTCCCCATCCGCGGGTGCTACCTAACAACAGCATCTCTCAGTGACCAGTTAACCCCCGATCTCACGTATATTTTAGATCGTCAGGTGTTCCACGGCAGAACTCAGCAGGGACAGAGTAGAGGCCCGTAGCTATATATGAGATGAAGGTCACGGAATTTACTCCGCATGGTCCTGCCAATGATAAGACATGTGTATTTATATTTTATCAATGTTCTGTCGAGCAACCGCAGGATAAGAATGGTTTGATCCCACACACCGGATGCCTAGCTTCAGTTGATCTTAGGCAACATCAATTCATCTGTGAAATAGATAATTAGTTCCAATGTGTTGCCCTGTTGCACAATCATGACCTGTAACTCAACGTCGAGGTACAGGTATTATTGACACCAAGAGATTGGCGAATGGCAGAGGAGCACTCCGAAAATAATAAGGCAGTTATATATCCCCCGTTAGCACCTAGAAAACCTAGAGATAGTGTCACTGGCAACCCTTGTTTTCAAAGAATATGCCTCTCATTAAAAACACATTCTATGGTCGCGGTCTCTCCTTCACCGTACCACTTCAAACCAGGCACTGAGGCGTCTCTCCCTTGTAAATGTCTTCCCCCCTGTCTTCGCCACCGCTCCCAGGAGATTCGGGCATATATTCCATGCTTCCACTGTCCTCACACCGACCTTTCTCGCAACTTCCTGAATCTTGTTGATGAGCGCTCAATCTAGTGATGATGAGCACTGGAGGAAGAGTCATCGGCGTGTCAATTGTCCAGGTGGCATAGGTTGACTGGTCAGGGTGATCGATTGATCCGTCGTCTTTTCCAAGCCAAAACGTCCATGGATACGACACCATTACGGTCGAGGGCAAACATGAAGTGGAAGATGGAATAGGATCCGACGCCCTCGTCGGGAAGGCATGTCACGAACGCCGTTGGTCTCTCGGAGTGATAATGCGGGTGTGATACGGGCAACTTCTCCATCGTGTGTCGGATATGTTGGACATCTTTCTCCCAGAAAGCATTCAGGTCGCCATACTTGAGTCACTTCCATGTGTTATCTGAGGTCTCCTGTTCGACTTCTCCCTGCTCTGAGATTTCCCAGGTGGTGGAAATGGGGTGTCTTGTCTCCCATCCACCAGATTTCTCGATCTCAGGGCCAGTCTCCTTGTACGCCACTGTACAGTACGGAAAATAGTTCGTCACCAGCTTCTTCAACCTCGCGAGGCAGAGCACCCCATTCTGCTGGGAATTTGTTGTGCTCGGACGTTCGCTTCGTGGAGACCCAGTGCATCAAGCGCATCCGAGTCATGTGGGATGCGTACCCCTTTCCTCGCTTGTCAGGCAGTGTGAACGCATGTGCTACTATGTTGCAAGTGACTTCTTGCACTTCCCTTGCCTCATATCGAACGAGTCCCTTTCATTTGTATCTAGACGTGTGTTTTAGTAGTTCAATAGCCTAGGTGTGATCAGTACAAACGTTTCACAAGCACTCGCGAAATCGAGTGTCTCTATATCTTCTCTTGATACAAGGACCCTGCATCTCATCAGCCATGATGAGAACAAGGTATCGCTTTGATCGGACAAGATGGATACCAGGTCGTCATTTTCTCGTTGGTGGCATGTTCCATAGCATCCATCTGATTGTAGCGCTCCAGGTATTGATCCTGGGTAAGCGTGTCTGCCCAGTGGGAACAACTCTTCCTGCGGAACTCGAGTACTTGCGCTGGTGTCGCACGGGAAAGGGTCAGTGATGAGAGCTCGTGCGGCCGGGCTGTCATCAGTGGCGGTCTGAGGGGTGAGAGTAGCTTGCCTCGACCACCCAGGGCCCGGGCCCAGAACCTTGGTATCACTACACACGGAACTTTCCGTCTGCCAACGGTGCCGTGAGGAGAGTATCTAGATAACCGTTCTCGCGAAATGCCAGTGCGAGTGCTTACCAGCAGAGATTCTTTTGTTGCGCAATTGGCATGGCTTCATGACCCCAACTCCTTGGGAACAATCACATCATGATATGGCGCAAGGCGTTCTAATTTGGCTTAAACGTAAGTTTGCGCGATCACGGACTTTGAGATCATACATAAGGACTCTCGGAGCGGTGCAATCGGACTCACCAAGTGAACCTAAGTTGTTATGGCATAACGTCATCCGTCGCTGAGTTTCCACGTTCTTGAGAGAGAACAAAGGGCTTGCTTGGGGCTGCCAATTGCGACAACGACGTGTCATTTTCCATTCGCCCAGCAAATAACGAAACGAAACTGATAGCGTCCTATTGTATTCGGGTTGCGGTGTAGGTCCCTGTGGGTCCATGAATCGTGAATTGTTGCTTCCTTCTTGAATCTCGATTTGCTTCCTTCTCTACACTCCATTGTTTTTTTTGTCTTGCGGACGATGAGAACGCCATCATAAAACTTCCTGGCAGGGGCAGCGACTACGCGAGTCTTCATCATATCTTCTGGTTCATAAAAGGGACCAGTACCCCCATCCATTGATCATCAAAACCCCCCACTTCTCTTTCGCAGCCAAAACTTTTTTTTTTTCTTTTCTTTCGTCGGCACACGATCGTTTCAATGGATCTCGATGGTCCCGTGAGTCTGTTTCATCCTGCTATTGACATAGTACCGTCCGTCCTCAAAGAATCCCCTCCCCCTCTGGCGTTCTCTAGAAAAGTCCAGAATCCAGGTCCGAGATGGAGATCGATGAAGAGGGTGTATCTGATTCCCATATGCAACCTGTCCAAACGAGCTCCTCCGACGATCTTTCTGGCCATCCATTCGCTGGTTCGAACGCTCCTTCTCAATTCTCCGGGCCCTCGGACCCTTCAGGGGAGGAGGGAGATATTCATATGGATGATGATCGCGGGCTGGCACCTTTGCAATGTAGGGACAGGCTTCCCAGCTCCCAGTCACCCACTGGCAGGCCCGTGGCCACCGAGTCACGCAAACGAAAAATCACGCGTCTTTCACCGCACGCAGACCACTCGGATCTTCCTCGGGATGCCCATTCGTCCTCGGACGTTGCAGAATCTAGCAGTTCATCCTTTGGGCGACGGATACGTCCCCGTCTGTTTATGCCACCACGGGACAGAGAATTCCCTCCACTCCTCATCATGTCTCCCAGACGAGAACTAGAAGAGGAGACCCTCACGGCGGTCCATTACGCCCCGATGGTCACCGACTCTAACTTGCCCCGTTCCAGGGTCCGACGATACCACCCTCCCCTCCCAAATCTCGACGAACATGGCCCGCGTATATTGCAGAGCAGCTATTCGCCCACGGCAGACGACGTAGAGGGGGCTCCTCGCCGTCGAGGAGGACGCAGACAGAACTCGGCAAGCTCTTTCGAACAAGTCGCGCTGGCGTCGACGGCGACGACCCCATCGACCCCATCGACCCCATCGACCGCCGGCAGCTTGTCGACCCTGTCCAACCTCTCACTCCCCCGTCCCTTTGATGATGGTGCTGCTCCCGCTCCCGCTTCTACCGTTCCTGCTGCCACCGCTGCCGAACCGTCCGAGCCTGCGCGGGGTATCACCACCATCAAGGTGCACGAACGGGGTATCGACGCGTCGGGGCCTTTGTTTCCCGTTCCCTCCTCCTCGACTAGGTGTGGTGGCGGTCTGCGGCGGTTTTTAGGCGAGCCCTTGTGCGAGTCGCCGGTCTCGTTCTACCCGGGTGTGACCCTGAGCCCCCCGAGGATTGATCCAGACGACATTCGAAGGGTTATCTCGGCACCCATTGGGTGTACTCAACGGGTACCCGTGACGTTCAGGTCGTTGCCTGCAACTTAGGACACTTTATGCAATGACGTGACGAACTCTCCCGAAACGAAATGAAACGGACGTTGTTTTGATCTGTAGCATACAATGTAAACTTTGCTGTAAAATCTCCAGTCTAATGCTGTACTGTTGTATATCTTATTAGTCTAGACCATGGACTCACGGACCCCGCTCTATACGTCACGCTTGTCAATAGATTATGGACTATTTTTCACTTGGATATTTCACACTGGGGGCAAAATTCAGTGATAGCTTGTATTGCTTCACACATGCCACGTTCCTGACGTTAAGTAATATGATTATGAAGGAAGTGCTAAGTCTGAGACCCACCTCAGTGAAGTATTGGGTTTGAGGAAGGTTTTTGTGCAGTAACAGTCGGGCCTTTACTACAAATTCAAGAAAGGTAGTGCTATGGCTCTTACCTTACTGAAACATGAAATTTTGCCCCGCTTTCAAGTTGATACGTGCCTGATATTTGAGATATCGACACCTGAAGTTCCTGTTACCTTGTCGAAAGTTCATTTGTGAGGGCGTGTCAGAGCCACGCATGATGCATGATGTCCTCATTGAATTTTTAACGGCCCGACTGTTACTACACAAAAACCTTCCTCGAACCCAATACTTCAGGTGGGTCTCAGACTTAGCACTCCTTCATAATCATATTAACGTCAGGAACGTGGCATGCGTGAAGCAGTACAAGCTATCACTGAATTTTGCCCCCAGTGTTCACGTCGACGCGCGCATGATGCAGCTGACCAGCGTAATTCCTTGGACTGTTGTTGCACCAACCCCGAGATGCGAGAGTACAAAAAATAAAGAAGGGGGGGAAAAATAAAGAGAACCAAACATCGCATTCCGGCCGTCATCGGAACCCCATGTCATCCTCCTCCCCGCCGTCGCCCCAGCCGCTCGCAATGATCTCTTCTTCCTGGCGAAGCGTAAGCGTTGACGAACGTTCTTGCAGGATCGGCGAAGAGGGTGGATGTGCAACTTCAGATCCATTCTCTGCTACATTGGGTTGAGAAGTCGAAGCGGCGAGCGTCTGAGAGCTCGGGAACGACTGTTGAGTCGCATGCCAAGATATCTGCACCGCGCCTACAGATGGTATATCACTTCCCTTGGCGAGTGCCTAAATAGCTCGTCAGTACTCCAAAAGCGGAACGGTCTGCGAAAGAACCACGAACTTGCTCGGCAGCGGCTCTTGTCCGGAAACCAACGAGCACTTCGTCGCTGCCCACAGAGTCCACCGAATCGAGTTGACCTGGAACCTGGAGGAGAAAAGTACTTGATACGTTGTCGTCAAGACGGTCAAAAGAGCATTCGCACCTCATACCACTCCCGCAGGGTCGGAATAGCGTCCTCCCGTACCCCCTTGATGAGTAATTTTTTGGGTCTGTTGTCAAGCTTCATGCTACCTCGTGGAGCACCTCTCCCGGCTCCCCGGAAGAATGTGCCGCGCGCTCCACGCCCCCGCCCCCTGTAAGGACGATACGATCCTCCACCGTAAGAATGATCACCACCTTCGGGAATCCCCAAACTTGCAGCCTTGCGACCCTGTGAGCGCTTACGTCCATCAAGTAAACGCGCACACGCACCTCTTCTTTGAGTTTCGCAAGCTTGGCTTGCAAATCTGCGGTGGATTCGTTATCCCTCACGGCATGGAGATCTAGCTCCTTGTCGAGCCTTTCTCTTTCCTTGTGGTGCTGAACAGGATGTTCCACGGAGCTTGCAGGTCGTTGGGTTGTAGACGTAGAATGCGACGACGCTTCACCTGATATTGAACCTGGGGACGAAGATGGTTTCATCTCTTCACCAAGTTTTCTTAGACGGGCCATGATCGTTTTCTTTTCTTCCCCAGAAGCCGTTGCTAAAGATGCCATCAGAGACTTCTGTTCCGCTATTTGTTCCTCCAATAGTTTTTGTTTCGCAGCAAGTTCAACAGCGGTGTTAGAAGCCACGGCTACTGGCTTACGAACAGGGGCTGTACTTGGGGGTCCTGTTGCTGCTGTAGGAGTGGCTGGCGTGACGTTCCGTGCAGTGATATTTGCAACCAACGGCGCAGACGCAGCCAACATGCGCGTCCCCTTCTGACCATGTCCTTCCATCGGTCTATGCCAAAACACCTTGACAAAGCGATTGCCAAAGACGGCGTCCTCCGACTTCCATGCAATGTGTGCTTCGGTGTGCTCCGCAAAACTGACCAGCGCTTTTGCGGTGCGAACATCAATCGCGACATTTGTGACCGTGCCGAAGCGCTTAAACCAGCTGTTCACAGCATCGAGGGAGAGCTTGTCCTCCGGAATCTTCTCGACGACGAGCGTTTTGTCGTTCCGACGCTCTGGACGGAACGACTGTGCATCACCAGCAAACGTCCCTCTGCCACCGCCTCTAAATCCACCGCGAGCACCTCCTGATGTAACGGGGGGATTTTGTGGGATGACAGGCGAGTCAATATCCATGGTTTGTAGTTGCGGAAGTGGTACTGGATTGTGCATCCACGCCGCGCCGTCCTGTGGTGGTGGTGGCGGTGGTGGTAGTGGCGGCGGCGGCTTGGAAGCAGTGGCAGTGGGGTCGTCGGGAACTTGGGGTGTCAGATCTTGAATGACAGGGAGCTCTCCTGAAGTGCGGCCGGACTGCGAAGTGTCTTCCTTGGCGCGGCGGATGATAGGAGGACGAATGGGAGGTGCTCGACCGTTGATGTTCATGATGTTGCCACCGGGTCGCATATCCATACGTGCTTCGTGGGGATCGTAGGCAACACCAGGAGGGACCATACCAAAAGGCATCGGCCCGGGGGCAAACATGGGCAGGAAGGGCATTTGAGGTCCGGGTGCGCCCAGCCCAAAGAGCTGGGAGGGAACGAAGGCGTCGTCACCGTGGCTATACTTGCAGAGGGCACCCCTGGCACAATAGCCATTGTCTGTGAAGGAGTGAGAGACGATATGGATCAAGACAAGGAGGACGCACTGTGGTAATCTCGACAGATGCCTCTCCGTTGATCTGGTGGTTGATACGTCTGAATGCGCTGTCCGTTCACGGGTGGAGCTACTCCATTGGTCGGACCTTGCCGGTCGTTCCTGGGAGCCCACTGGCCAGTCGAACGAGATTCCTGACCGGTTGCGTAGCGCGAAAACTGACCGTCGACGGTCAACCGGGGGCCTTTTGCGGGGTGGAGCGCGTCACGGTCGTCGTCGGGGTGAGTGCGTTTTTGGGCGCGTTCGGAATTGGATAGCAAGCTGTCGAGAGGTATTGGGATGCCGGCGTCAGTGGAAGAGGAGGACTGATGTGGGGGTGAGGAGGTGGTATACGGAAGATAGGACTTTGTTCTTAGGACGGTGAATAATGTATCTATAAATGAAGGGCCCTCTGAAACAGGTGAGCGGTGAAAAGGTGTTGAATGGGCGCATACCTTTCTCGAGAAATTCTTCGAGCTGTGCTGTGAGTTCCTTGCGCATTTCTGGCTCGGGAAGGTTGTGCTTGAGGAGGGCGAGGACATATTCGGCGAGGGCTGTTGGTTCTGCGTCGCATCTGTGTTGGATTGTGAGCGGGTGAATGAGAAGTAATAGCAGTTCATTACATTGGACCGAGAGTGCGAACTAGCCAAGGCTTGAGATGTGATGAAGTCGCTGGGTCGAAGAGCATCGCTGGAACTCGAGTAGATCCAAATTTCAAAACAACACAAAGTCTACCAAAATACACCCTCTAGCTGACTAAGCAATTCCACTCGCTCGCAATCTCGCCTGTTTGAATACCAACGAGTTCTTTCCAAAGCGGTCGCGAGACAGGTCCCATCCCATCCTCACCAGTGGGAATCATCACATCACTACCCAGGTATCCAATCTTCTCCACTGTCGTCACAACAGCAGCAGTGCCCGTACCAAACAGCTCGACGAGACGTCCAGCCTTGTTCGCAGCAATAATCTCCCCCATGTTCACAGGTCGCTCAGAGATTTTGAGTTGGTCCGGGAGCCCTTCGAGACGCTTGTTCCCCGAAGCGTGACTCCGTGCGAGAGCAAGCACCGAGTCACGAGTCACACCAGGCAGGATCATGCCATGGAGGGGAGGCGTCACGAGTTCAGTCACTACAAAACAGTGTCAGTGCAACGCTCAGTCATAAGACGTGTTCACTTACCACCGTCCTCGCCTTTGAACACGACGAACAAATTCATTGTGCCGACCTCCGTTAACCAGTGCTCCGGTCCGTGGAGCCAGAGATTCTGGACATACCCTGCTTTCGCAGCAGTTTTCTGAGCCACGACACCAGGAGCATAGTTGGCTGCCAGCTTGAAAGCACCAGTGCCTATTACCCCAATCAGCCACCGACTATCAACCAAGTCAAGAACGGACCTCCAGGTGCAGCACGAATGTATTCCGCGTCAGTAGTGCCATACAAGGCCACGGGTTTGAATCCATGGGGGTAATAAGGACCAGCAGGACTGCAGATCACGAACAGGAGGGCTTCCGACGGTGGTTGAACTCCCAGAGTTCCATTGGTACCGACTTGAAGCAAAGCTCGTTAGTAAATACATGGCAGGAAGCGGTCGACTGACTCATAGTAGGCCGGATGTAGAGACTGTGACCTGGTTCCTTGGGTATCCAATCACGATCTAATGAAATCAATCGCTTGATGCATTCCATGAGGGCATTGCCGTTGAAAGTCTAAAGCAAATCTTATCAGCATAAGAAGCCAATGCACGGAATAGACCGACGGGCAGTGCCAGGCGTTGCGCACTGGTGTTCATCCGTTTCATGTTCATGTCCGGTCGGAACATGGTCACGGTGCCGTCCGCGTGCCTGTAAGCCTTCATACCCTCGAAAAGCGCTTGTGCATAGTGCAGAACGGTCGCCGCGGGAGTGATATTGAGATCGGAAACTATGGCATGTCAAGAAGGACGGATGCAACCCATGACCGCATCGCTCACAAGGCTTGATAGAAGGCGGACCCCATCCGGTTTTTTCATCCCACGGAATACTGAGCATATGATCCGACTGCAGAAAGACTGAGTACACCGCAAAAGGTAAGACAAAAAATGTGACCTACAAAGGTCCGGCCAAAAAGCAGTTTTGAGGAAGGAGGCAGCTCGCGTGGACTCGTCGTGCGCACCACGGTGAGCTTCGAGGGCTGCGGTGGAAAATGAATGGAGTCATGCCAATGAGCGAGTCAGAGAAGCGTACATCGATGGCTGTGGGCGTCGTTGTAGAGAAATGCCGCCATGCAGGTCGGGCAAGCCCGGCTAACCGTGCAGGTGCTTGATGGAGTTGGGAGAGAGACATCATGAGAGTGTGCTGGGTATTGAATTTAGACTAACCTCGGTTTTATACGGCCGCCGCAAATAACACACCGCCAATATGCACGTTCGCTCAACGCGCTCGGCAGCGTCGTCCGTCTCCCACAGCGTGCGCCAGCAGCAGCCGGCGAGTCTCGCGAGACGTCTCCTCTTCCCTCACATCCAGCCCGGATCCGATTTACCCCCGCTCTTCCTCTCCCCCGACTGCCCATCCGAACTCAACGACGAAGTGTATGACCTGATCGCTCTCGCCCTCCGAGCCTTTGTAAACACCTGGTGGGCCAAGCTCACTAGGTATGACAAAGAGTTTCTTCCCCAGATCGCAACAATCGTGACCCACGTCGCTCGTTCCCTAGAACAGCGCGTGCTCGACGCAGACCTCTCGCTCCTCGTCTTTTCCGACATTCCGTCCCTCGTCACCCAGCATTACAGGGACTACCGCCAGGCTGTTTCCAAGGCCTCGACTTCTTACGCGACCGGAGGCGCTCTGTCGCTGCCGCAGCTCTTTCACCAACTGCAACCGCACATGGCGATCTCTTCCGATGGTACGATTGACGAGGAATATTTTCGGCAAGTTTTCGACCACATCCTGAGAGAATGCCTCCCCGCGGAGGACTACGCGCCAGAGGCAGAAAGATTTATCGTCAGGGAAGTCATGCTCAAGGCCGTGGTCCAGGACGTCATCCCTCACATAACGCAGCCTTGGTTCCTCCAGAAGATGATGTTGGACATGCTCGGCCCCTCTGGTGTATCAGAGCAGGTGCGTATTTCCGTGTCTTAGCTGAGATTGTTCCTAACCTCGCACTAGCCATCCGTCTCTGCATCTGGTCGCATTTCCAAGTCGAGTGTGGTCGTGGTCCTGCTCTCGGCAATCCAGCGACTGTCCGGAACGTGCATCGCACTCATCCACGCGTACAAGCAAATCGTATATATACTACCGATCGTCAACCAAACGCAAACTCGTCCTGTCCGAACGACGCCTCTGCCAAGCTCTGGATACGATTCGCCTGCACCTAGATCTTCCACGTCATCTGCTACGTCCTTCGGAGCAAACACCCCCGAGATCGAATATGCGACCTCGTACCCCGATCTCACGCGTGGTCCACTGGGGATGATGTCGGAAGTGCTCTGTGCCCGGGAGCGACTCGCCGCTGCCGCTCTTTTCAACCTTGTTTCTATGCTATGCTGCGGTTTCCAGACGTTCATGAACAAGTGAGCTCGGTCGTCGTGACCTTTTTGGGTGTATCTGACGCCGCGATTGCAGGCTGTTGTGCTATTTATTGTATACTCACATGCTGTCTGCATCGTGTATACTGCATGTCGTGCGGGTTTCGAAACGGACGATGTTTCCGAATGGATACCCTGCGACAGCGGCGGCCGAGCCGAGTGCGGAGGAGCAAGTCGCGATCCGTACAGAGCTGGTACAGAGACTCGCGGAAGGCGTACCGAGGTTAGCGCGGAGTGTGGTGACTACGGGTGCGGTGTCTGGTGCGGTGGACGTGCTGAGCGACGAGGCGTGCAATCGACATTTGGCGGTGTTCGTGTTGGACGCGCTGGTGCTGAGTCTGTTCCCGTGTATGTGTATGTTTGGTAAATGACGTCAGCAATATAAATATTAATAATTATCTCTATTGATTGTCGGTATGCATCAACCACCGAGAGAGCCAATCGTGTACTCCCCCGCCGATCTCACCGGCGCACTCGCCGAGTTCGTGCTCAAAGCGCAGAAAGAATCGATCGAGAAGAAGGGCAGATTCACTATCGCACTCTCAGGCGGTTCTCTCCCAAAACAACTCAATGCCCTTATCGGCAATCCTAACGCAAAGTGGGACAAATGGTGACCCCCCTCTCTTCCCCCTCTCACACACGCTCACTTACTCCCCACAGGCAGGTCTTTTACGCCGACGAACGCGTCGTGCCCCTAGATGACCCCGATTCCAATCACGGTCTCTGCACAAACGAGCTCTTCAAGCACGTTCCCATCCCCGAAGCCAACATTCACACGCTCGACACCAGCCTGCTCGACGATCTCGAGGAACTCTCAGACGCCTACGAGCACGAGCTCATCCGCGAGTTCGCCCAAAAGGACTCGGCTCGCTTCCCCATATTTGATCTCATCCTCCTCGGTGTAGGCCCAGACGGTCACACCTGCTCCCTCTTCCCAGGCCACGAGCTCCTCAAGGAGACCGATAGATGGGTCGCCTACCTTGATGACTCCCCAAAGCCTCCCCCGAAGCGCATCACCCTCACATTGCCCGTCCTCAACCACGCTGTTCGCATTGCCTTCGTCGCTACAGGCGAGGGCAAAGTCGACATGCTGTCAATGATAATCGACCAGCCAGAGCTCGGGCTCCCCGCGTCCCTCGTAAAGCCCGCTTACCCTGGTCAAGTGTACTGGTTCGTAGATGACGCAGCCTCGGCCAAAGTCAGGTTCCCCAAGACGGAATTCAAGTTGTGAGAGGTGTTGAGCGCACGTATACTTCACCACCCCTATCTACTTAGCATGTCATGTCGTCGTACCTTTATCTTGATCGTCAGCATGCCCAGTAACATAAGATACCTCGGTCAACATGACAGTAAAATTAACACTCAACAGAGTAACAAACGGGTAACACGCGACGGCACTCGTCGCAAACATGACACAGAAATCACAAAATGGTCATCAACAGTTACACCCATAATTCTGTGTGTTCTCCCGATCGATTTGGATTGGGTCAGGATAATCCACATACCTGTTCAAACATTTCAGTCAGGGCAACAGACACGCAAGCCAAAACGTACATCTGTTCCTCTGCTTCTTGTTGCAGAGCATTCTTCGATACCGTTTGAAAAGCCTGCTCGACATTGATGGCCTCCTTGGCAGAAGTCTCGAAATAAGGGATATTTCCCTTGGACTGACACCACGTCATCGCTCGCTTCTGTGTAACCTGCGGCGGTGTCTAGAAGTACACTCAATACACAATCAGGTACCGTCCCCACCTGTCGTTTGCTTTCCTCCACATCAATCTTGTTGCCCAGAACGACAAACGGAAAGTGCTCTGGGTCGTGTGGGCTCGCTTGGATGAGAAACTCGTCGCGCCAGCTGTCCAGCGTCTCGAACGACTTTGCACTGTTCACGTCATATACCAGCACACAGCAATCTGCTCCTCTATAGTAGGCCACGCCAAGAGACTGGAAGCGCTCTTGGCCGGCCGTATCCCAAAGCTGGCGACGTCCGTCAGCACTCAAGTTCCGGAAAGGAAGAGCGTGGCATGCCTGCATCGTCACGAGACGGTCGTCAACCATGACTTCCTTGGTGAGGCTAGACGAACCCTCGGTGAGCCGGGTTGCAACCAAGGCACATGCACCTACTACATACAAGTCGGCACCGATGGTGGCCTTGTACTGGTTGCTAAACCGCTTGTTCACATATTGGTTCATGAGCGAAGTCTTGCCGACACTGCATAGTCCGTTCAGCCCCCGCATGCACAACTCGCGCTGCGCCACCTACCCGCTGTCGCCAAGGATGATAACCTATAGCGCAAGTCAGATGTACTGTACGAACAGGAGAGCGAGACAAGTGACCTTCAACAATACGCGACCCATGGTGTACTAGTGAGAGAAAATGATTAGGTCGTCACGTCGGTCCGGGTCCTGCAGCGCTCGACAAGTCAAGTCGGTGTGGAGCACCGGCAAGGGAGGGCAACAACCATCCACATTTGGGGTGCGTTTGATCTCCGCTCGAATTGCATGCTCCTCCCGCTCGTCGTGTCGGGTTGGCGACGACGGTTTATCAGAGCGATGACGACGCGCATCGCACCCCGTATCAAAGCCGAGATCGTATTGTCCGACGCCGAGGACAGGCTTTGCTCCCTCCTCGACGAGTTCACCCGGCATCTCGCAGTCGAGGACGGCATCGTGACCGCGTGCAGGATCAACGGGGGTTGGGTCCGCGACAAGGTCAATAGTCGACCTCTTTCGGACGTTTTTCTCATGTCGTACTATAGTTGCTCAATGATGAATGCAACGACGTGGATATTTGTCTCTCGGACATGATGGGCGTGCCCTTTGCTGAAAAGTTCCTCGCGTTCTTGTCTGAACGGAAGCATGTGCCCGTCCATAAAGTCACCAAGATTGAGAGCAACCCGGATCAGTCCAAGCATCTCGAGACGGCGAGGACAACGCTCTTTGACATCGACCTCGATTTCGTCAACTTGAGGGACGAAGAGTACTCCGAACATAGCCGGATCCCAACCCAAGTCGTACGTCGCTGAATAGTTCGTCGATGTCGTGGTCCGACCGTCGTCTCTGCAGAAATTTGGCTCTCCCTTACAAGACGCCCTGCGACGGGACATCACGATCAATACACTTTTCTACAACGTCCATACGCGTGCGGTCGAGGACTTTACGGAGAAGGCAATCGTCCATTGACGTACCCTTATTTACGCGACGCGCTGACAAGTCCTAGGGATTGGATGATCTACGCAAGGGCATCATACGCACGCCTTTGCCTCCGCTGCAGACATTCCGCGACGACCCTCTGCGAGTCGTTCGATGCGTCAGGTTTGCTAGCCGCTTTGGGTTCGAGATGACGCCTGAACTTCAGGACGCGGCTCGTGACCATGGCATCCAGGTAACCATCAACGTATTTTCTGACTCGCGGACCCCTTGATGATTCGTTCCCCTTGAAGGAAGCACTCTCTTCCAAGATTAGCCGCGAGCGTATCGGCGAGGAGCTCGACAAAATGATCAAAGGTTTGTCTCTGGCATCTCATGTTCGAGCAGCCAAGGTCATAGCCGAACAAGGCGCCGAACCACTGCGCGCCATGCAGATCATCCACAACCTATCCTTGTATCACTGTGTCTTCCACGTGCCCGCTGCGATCATAGATATCGCTTCTGGCCCCGTCGCTCCGACACAGCTTTCCCTCACAGCATGCACCATCCTCAACGACCTCCTTTCCCCTCCATCATCCGAACTACGCAAGTTCACCACGCGCCCCCATCCAACGCTTGTCGCTGCGACCGACCGAGGAACGAAGGCGCGATTGTTCCTCGCAGCCAGTCTCTACTCCTTTTCTGGCATCACGTACAAGGACCACAAACAAAGAGTACATCCGCTCGTCGAAGCCGTCGTCCGAGAGGGTCTGAAACTCGGGAACAAGAATTACTACCTCGATGGCGTGCCCGCGCTATTTGACGCTGCTGCACTTTTCCAGGGTCTTTCGCTAACGGACGCACGGTTCACGACGCCCTCGGAGCGCGTCGCTATCGGTGCGTTGATTTTCCCCGCTTGACGCGACGTATACATCCGACCGACTGACCGACCGACTCGCACCACAGGACTGCTACTCAGACACAACAAGGTACACAAACCGACTTCCGGCGCGCACTGGTCTTCGTCTCTATTGTTCGCATTGGTATGCGAGTTGGTTCCGCTTGGATACGGTACGGCACTTTGTCATTCGCTGATCCGAAACCACTGTCTTGATCACACTGTCGCAGGCGAGGCAGCGGACGCGTGCATCCGACGGTATAACGCGTTCGCGAGCCGTGTCGAACAGCTCGGTCTAGACACGTCCGTGGACGCCAGGCCGTTGCTCAACGTAAGACGACGACGAGTCCCGTTTGCCATCCTCGCACACTCACACGTTTGGCAGGGGAACGAGGTCGTGTCTGCGCTCGGCGGTAATAAACCGGGACCCTGGACGGCCGTCGTGCTCGCCAAGGTTGTCGAATGGCAGCTTGAAAACCCCGAAGGCGACAAGGACGCGTGCGTAGGCTGGCTCAAGGAGGAACAGAGGTCGGGTCGGTTGTCGATCGAGGACCTCGTTCAGTCCACTGCAGTGAAGCGCAGTCAGGGAGATGGCAAGGAAGGCTCGAAAAAGGCGAAACGAACATCGTAGTAGATTTACATGTACAAGTGATTGCCTGTATCGTGTACATGCTTTTTGTTTTGGTACGTGCGTGAAGTGATGAGGTGGGGGTACTGGTTATAGTTACAGGGGATCAATTCTGTCCGAGAGAGAGAGAAACGATGGAGGTATATGGAATTTGTATGGAATGTTGAAAAGGCAAGGTATGTAGGATCGAGACCGTGAAGTTATTCGTACATGCATGTGAAACCATGAAGGAAAAGAAAGAAGTATGAGATTTACCATTCTCCACGGAGAGTAAGTGGTGAAATGGATTGCCCGAATAACTGATCCAAGGTGCCGAGCAGCGCTCCATGCTCTGCAGACGGTGTTTCGAACGGGTTGGTGAACACGGGTGAGCCCAGAGGAACAAGTCCCTCGTACATCGAGACGTCAAAGTTGCCAAACGGGATGGGAGAAAACTCGGACCCGGGGTGAGCAGTGTAGGCACCGAGTACGCACGAATCGGCAAACGAGATCGATTCGGGCTTGATGCCAGCAAAGACGGTGTTTACGGCGGGCTGCATGTGAGAAGGAACGAAAGAGAGATTATCGTCTTCCTCGATCTTGATCGTCTACAGCGCGTCATGAGCACAGGCGTTGCAACAACAAAAAACGCTGCATCACTCACCATACCGTCACAACTATCGAGAGAGAGATAGGGAATGTCGTCAGTAGGGACAAACTCATCCGCATCATCTGGGGGGTACACCAGCTCTGGGGTATGTATCGAAGGTGCCGGAGTGGGCGTGGGAGTGATGTCGAACGCGTATTCACAGACGGGGAGACAAGGAAGGGAGGGTTCAGGCTGAAAAGGAGGAGTGGAGATCAGGGGCGAGTGAAGGATCTTCCTCTGCTTTCTAGACCTCCGTTGTGGAAGAGAAGAGTCTGCGCGGGGCGCTGCAGTTCTCTTTGGGGGCTTCCGAGAGTGAGAGCCAGAGGGAGTTGACTCGGAAGTAATCTCGAGCTCGAGCTCGACCTTGATGGGCTCGTCATCCAGATACTTGGCCAATTCGCGGCCGGTGACGCCGCCCAGCAAGAGATCGGCGAGCTTTTTGCACTTTTCAGTCTCGGTGTCGGCGGTGCGTTGGGAACGACGCTGGACGACGACCTTGGGCTTCTTCTGTGAACCAGGAGCATATTTGTACTCGGGATAGAGCTGGGCGTGGCGCGCCTTGGCCTCTTCAGCCATGGAACGGAAGGGGGCACGCTCGGCTTCGGAAAGCTCGTTCCAGTAGCGGCCGGCGATGCGAGAGACATTGCGGTTGTCTTTCTCGATACTCTTGAGGTTGTCCTTGTTCCAGAGCCAGGAGCGGAAGACCATGAAGGCATTGGGAGGGCGGGGGATGTGACCTTCCTTGCGATTACGGGTATGTGAGGAACCGGGAGTGAAGGGGAGGTGAGTGAGCACGAATGGTGGGGAGTTGGACGAGGTCGTGGTCGACGCGGACGGGGATGATGGAGCGTGATGAGCGGTGATCGCGACATCGGGGCCACCGTGCAACAACTCGAGCGGGTCGGGGAGTACTTGACAGTCTGTCCAAAAGAGGAAAGTCAGTAAGAACAGAGTCGATACACGGGTGGGATCAACACGCACCGCTCAGCAGCGACTTGATCGATATTCTGCAAGACTTGCGGACATGGCGAAGTGGTGGCATCGTGTACAATGGAGAGATGCTAGATATCGACGAGGATGGCGAAGAGAAGTGTGGAAGCGGAGAAGTTGTCGCAGTGACTCGAAGTTGGATTGTGTTGATGCATTGTTCAGCTGACCCCTTTTTGAGTACAGACGCGGAACGGGCAACCAGACGGGGGATCGATTGCAGCTCTTCACGCCGTCACATCGAGGCAGCCTCATTTTTTCAACGCGGTTTCCTCGTCCAAATCGGGATTCGGATCTGCATCGAGGCAGCCCAAAAAGGAAACCTTTCACCCTATGCGATTTCACTCTTCACAGCAACTTCCGTTCGTCCCTGATAACCCCCTTGCCCTCAGCGTCTAAATATCAGCAGTTTCCGTGGAGCGCGCAACCTTGTCTTGCTACACTTTTACATTAGCAACCGACAAAGGAGATGGCATGGCGATTAGTCGTCAAGTTTATTGCCCCTACCCACATCCACCAACATCCCCACTTCTTTCGCCTTCCGTCTCTTCGAGCCAGCGATCATTTCCCTACAATATATTAGTCGCAGACGATCGCAGATCAAGCAGGGATTTAGACTCGCCTCTTCTTGATCGCATCATCTCGACCAATCTTCCGCGCCGCGTTCACCGTATCCGACCGCTTTACTTTCCCCATCTGCTTTTTCTTCAATTTGGACGGCTTTGGCAGTTTGAGAATCCATTCCGGCACAGTCGAGCCTGACTGCGACACAACGTTCGCAATCCTCGGATTTAATCCTTAGCTCACCTCCTGTGTAGTGGCACCGAATTGACGTACGATTTTAAATATGGGGCGTCTTCATCCGTAAAGTATGTCACCGCCTTGCCATCTCGTCCTGCGCGCCCGGTACGTCCTAGGAGATATTAGCGCTCATCTCTCTCCGGAGTCGCCGCACGTCGCTTACCAATTCGGTGGATATAACTTTGGACGCTCGTCGGAAAGTCGTAGTTGATTACCTCTCGTACCCCCTTGAAATCCATCCCTCGTGCCATTACCTCGGTGCACACCATCACCCAGCTTTCCCCGCGGCGCATACGGCTTACGACATCATCCCGCTCTTTTTTGGTCATACCGGCGTGCAAACAGTCAACGTTTGTTATTCCGTTGAGCGTCAATTCTTCCGCTAATGACGTGGCACGAGGTTGCGTAGAAGTAAAAATGAGTAATGGTGGATTGTAGGGTTGAGCGAAATACGTCAGAAGGCTCGGTAGCTTTGACGCGTCATCAGCAACATAGGTAAGAGACTGGCTGATCAGCGGAAGCGGCGTATCCCTAGCGGAGACGTCAGAACCATCGCAATATATTGACATCTTCTTACTGACTTGAGGCCAACCACGATACGTATTGGATTGCGTAGGATTCCCATGGCTAGCTGCTCGACTCCAGCGGGAAGCGTTGCAGAGAACACGGCCTTCTGGACATCAGGGTGAGTGCAGGCACCGATCACCTCTTGAACTTGAGCCAGAAACTCGGCATCCAAGAGGCGGTCTGCTTCGTCCAAAATGAGATGGCGAACACTGAATCTGGGTCAAGTACGAGTCTGCAGCAAAATCACCATCACGAACTTGTTCAGATCGATGTTTCCCTCCTGGATCGCTGCAACTAGACGCAAAGGCGTGCTAATCACGACGTCTAGTAATCTTCAACATGTGATGGCACAAAAACCAATCGGCTGACATACCAACTTTATCTCTGACGCTCTTGTCCCGGAGGGTGCTTGCTGTGGCTTTACTGAACAACACCACTCGCCACTTGCGACCCACAGCCAGTTTCAAACACTCGTTATATATCTGGTGTGCCAGCTCGCGAGTCGGAGCAAGCACGATGGCACGCACACCGTTCCCTTCAGTTCCCTTCAAACTTGATATCGGCGTTCCCAACGATGACATGACTGGAAGTAGATAGGAAAGCGTCTTTCCTGTCCCGGTAGGAGATATCGCAGCGAGATCACGGCGCTACCGAGGTTATGAAGCAGAAATGAGCGAGGCACGACCGCACGTCGGTCACAGACTTTACCTCTAGTAAAATCGGTATCCCATGAGTTTGTACGCCGGTCGGGTACTTGAAACGGTTATCCTGGAGATTCGACAACAGGCGTTGTGGCATTTTGTACCGGTCTAGCAAGTCATCGAAGACGTCGATGGGCGGTGGCACGTCAGAGCCTTTGGCTGTCACGCGAACCCGCACTCGCGAAGCACCACCGTCGGATTCGTCGTCGGGCACGTCGTCCAAATCATCATCATCATCAAGGTCTTGTGGTTCATCATCCACCTTCCGTCTCTTGCTCCGCGCATCAGGTACGGGAGGTGCACTCGAACTCGTGGGGTCGATGTTTCCCGCCTTCCGTTTTGCTGGTCCTCCCTGAGCGTATTTGAAAAAATCGAGTTCGGGTGGGAGCTTAGAGTCCTGTGTTATGAGTGCATTCACAGCCTTGTCATGTTTCGTGACGGAGTTCTGGCAGTGGCAAACGATGGTGTAAGAAAAACGATGCCAGTCCACCAACTGTGTCGGCCACTTACTGTGAAGAGCTGTACGTCGGATCCGAAGCGTTGTTTGTTGAAACGCGTCCCACCGCGAGATAGTAACTGAAATGCTTCGACTTGCATGAGCGTTGGCAGGCGAGCTCGAGGGACATAGATCAAAAGGGTCTGACACTAGTTCGGCAACTTCCGTGTATGCCTTGAATCCATTCATCAAGATATAATCATACATCTCGCGTCACTACTAATAGGCCAAGGGCATTAGTACAATATAACTGTCCCATCAATCAAACGAGAGGTCTGCATCATCTGCCACCACAAAACTCCCAAACACGTATTCATCTGGCTCGTAGTCCTCACGCTGCGGTGAGCTCGAAACCATGGGACGTCTTCGAGAATGCTCCCCCGCGCCCACAAAGCCTCCCCCTCGAACAGGCTTGCTCGTAAACCCTGGCCCGTTACGAAGTCCTGGTGCTTGCGTAAACAGGCTTTGTTGGTAAACCAGAGACTGATCATAAGACGGCGAGATCTGCGTATCGGGAATGTCTTTCAGGAACTGCCGGTCGGACTCGCTCTCCACGTCGTCTTCCGAGTGGGAGGATCCTTCGCTTTCCTCGTCTCCTGAATGCGCGGCTTCGCCATCCATCCATGGATTGTGCCGGATAGAAATCTGAGGTCTACGTCCCATTTTCTTTGGCTGTAGCGGAGGCGTTGATTGCCGAGTAATTATCTCCGTATCGTTACGCCTCAGCCGGCGTGCGGGAGGTGACTGCACATCCGAAGTATCCGACGTCCCAGTCTGGAAGATTCGCCGCCTACCTGCTGGACGTACCACAAAGGATCCCTCTGGAATATCTGGGGTAGGACCAGGTGATAGTCTAGTCACGTGAGGAGGGGTGGCAGGCGGCCTCTCACTCGCAGGGAACCTCATTGTCTCCGGAGACGGGATAGTCTTCGACTTGACTACTTCGACGATGTTGTCATCCAGTTCCATAACACTTTCGTCCACGAAGTACTTCAAGCCTGGAGTGTTGTGCTTCGTCTTTGGAACAGCGGGTGAAGAGCTGAAGATCTGTATATCTGGGTCCTCGTCCTCGTCCACGAGCCAAGCAATATCTTGATTTTCAGCGCTTTCGGATGGAACACTTAGGGATGGTGGAGGTACACAGTCCTGGTCAGATGCTCGTCCTTTGCCCTTACGATCGAGTGAATGCACGGTGGGAGCGGAAAATTGTCCAGGAGTTGAAAGGGAGGGAGACGATGAGGCAATTTCAATCACATCTTTGGCAGTTGATTTCAGGGACTTGGTGCGACCTAGGATGCGGGGAGAACGCTCGGGAGAAGGCGAAGAGTACCGGGGAGACATGCGAGCGATCTGCTTTGAGGTGAGTTGCTTGGGACAAGACGTGTTCTGAGCAGTCTCCACGTGTGTATCGACTCGCCGAGACGGACGGTCTGTCAACGAGTCCTTGCCTTTAGCCGCGGTTGATTTGCACTTCTTTGGGACCATTGTTCGTGATTTCGGTAATGCGCTCTTGTGCTTGGGCCTTGATTGACCCGCGGCGGGAGTAGAAACAGTGCGGCGAAAATCAAGGATGTTCCCCTCCAACTCCATATCCGTAGAGTCATCTTCGGCGAGCTTGTCGTCGAACTTGGCAACTTTGGTTTTCTTCGCCTTCTTCCCTTTGACTACCAAATCTGCCACGCTTACGAAGCCACGACTTGCACCAGCAGGCATGTTCCTATTGATTTCATCATTCCGTTTCCTCTTCTTTCCCTGTGCGGCTGACTGCCCATCTTCCGCCGCAACCGAACTGTGATTTCTCCCTGTCGGCTCTCGGACATACTCCTCTATCTCCATCCGTTTCTCCAGCAGTTGTGGCCGCAAGTGATCAGGGAGCAGCCGTGGTACATCGCCGTACAGTTCAAGCTGGTCTCCGCGAACGATACACTTTTGCAGTTCGCCGTACGTATCGTGCGCCTTGTCCCAATTGAGCTCTTCGCGGATCTCTGCAAGTAAAACGTGCACATATCCATCGCGCTTGCGGCCAGTTCGCCCTACCCGCTGAAGCTATAGAAAGGTGTTTATCTCTTTCTCCGAAACAGAAGCAACGAGAGATACCGTACCATTCGAATGGGCGTCTTTTGAGCATCGTAGCATACGATCATATCCACCTCGCCAATATCGAGACCCTCCTCCCCAATCGATGTCGATACCAGAACGTTGAACTCTCCCGCTCTGAACTTTCTGAGCACCTAACAGCAGGAGTGAGTGCAATGAAGACATTTATTTTCGTGACTCTTATATCGTACCTCTAATTGTTCTTTCTGAGCGAAACCTTTCTTACCCTGTTTGTCGGTCCCTTGACCAACAAAGCGAGTCACTTTCAGCAGCGGTGATTCCTGATTCAAGACCTCGACGATCTCGTCCACACATTCTCGATACGTCACGAATACCATAGCCCGCGTCCCGCTTATTTCTGCTTCTTCTTCATCTCCGTCAGAGATTCTTTGGCCGAAATATTGCACCAAAAGTGTTTTAAGTGTTTCCATCTTTGGATGCATCCCAAATCCACCTGGTCGTTTTTGGCGTGCCTCGAGGTCGGCAAGGAGCTTTTGGAACGTGGGATCCGATTTGAGTTTCGATGCCTTCTTCTTTTTCTGGTCGGATTCGTCCTTGTCGCGAACCAGTTCTTGCAACGAGTGAAGACACATGCCGACGCTAGCTTCCATCTGTTTGCATGTATGCATCAAGCCGCACATCACAATGAAGTTCGAGAGAACCATACTAAATATGACATAGCCCGTGCCATGGATGATATCATGGAGAGGGTGCCCATGGCCCACTTGTGTGGACTGTTTCGCTGAGCTCCGATACGCTGCATGGCAGCTGTGGCACGGAATGGATGCATCTTTATGACGTCAAGTGGCTCCATAACGCCTTTCGCAACTAGTGGTTTTACTATCGACTGTGCATAGTCAGAGTTGTTGGCTCGGCAGATTAGCTTCAACTAACCTCCATGACAGTCTTTAAAAGTTGTTGAAAATGAACAATTTCCTCGGTCATTTTGATGATATGCTGTTTGACCTCCTATTCAAAGATATTAATTACATTAATGAAACGCGTCTCCGACAGCATTGATGGAAACTAACCTTCTTGTGCATATATTCTCTCAGGTCGAGACTCCCTTCATCTCTGATTTCGATGTTACTTATATGCAAAGAGTCTACAATTCCCTGGATTGCCTCGGGGGTGCTTCCGGGGGTTGCAGTAAGTGCAAGCACCCGAAAATGCGGGTTCTTTGCCATGAGAAAACGAATAACCTGCGCATATGCGTAATCCCCACTGCCTTTGTGTGCTTCGTCTGCGTTGCACGCTATTCAGCAGCATAGATCCGGTCAATTGATGAAACGTTACTGACCTATGACCAGAAGGATAATATCACGTGGATCACAATTGTCGGTTGTGAGGTCATTGATGAGTGTCTGAGGCGTCATGTAGAAGATACGCTTCTCCGCCCACTGGGAGATGTCAACGCGCATTCTACCTGGGCACCGAATCGGGGACGCACCATTCTTGATCGGTATGGACGCGGGTTATTTCCAGTCAGTTCCACTGCATCTCTGCCCGGGATACCACATGTCCGGTGGCAAGCATCGACCTGTTGAGCGACCAAAGGTTTCGTCGGTGCGACGAAGACCACCTTTCCTTCGGGGAACCAACGGTAAACTTAAAAAACCGTGTCATGACTGGTACGGGGAATAGGATGCAAAAACGTACAGTTTAGCATCACTACACCAGCAATAAAAGTCTTTCCTAGACCAGTCGGAAGTGCCACCAACGTGTTTTCGAATAGACAATGCTTGACGATGTTGAACTGGTAATCTCGTTTAGGCTGGTTAAGTGGATATATCCAATGCTTGGCCTCGAGCATGTCCACCTTGAGCTTCATGGGAACAGGCTACAAAGAGGTGAATACGCGACTACAAGGCGTCCGACAGGAAAACACTCGCCGGTCTGCAGTCCGTGACCACCACGCATACGAAACGATGTCAATCTCAGCGTCAAGAAGCTGAAACTAGGACACGCACCCAACTATAACACAGTTAGTCCGGACGCGAAAGACTGTGGCACTTTTACGCACCAGAGACAAACGGAGCAGGAAACTGCTCAAACTCGACTGCTTTCTCCTCTTCCTGTTCGTCCTCGTCACCCTTTGTCTTTGGCTTCCTCCAGCCAGACTTTGCAAACGCGGTATGATCCCACTGTTTGGTTTTGGGTGCCTGCTGGCCAAAAGGATGACGCCGGTCTGACTTGGACCGTTGCATCGGACCACGCGACGCGGGGCTAGGCTCGTTGTAGGGGAAAATACCTCCGAAGAGGGTCGTTTGGAAGGAACCTTTGGACAGGGGGCGGCTCGCATTGCTAGGACCGGCGACCGGGGCCGCCTGGCTCTTGTACGCAGCGTCGATGAAGGTGTCGAGACGCTGTAGGTCAACGTCGTCAAGGTCGAGCGAAAGATCCATGTACGAGTCCTCTCTTCCAATTTGTTGTTTCGCGACGAGAGCCTGAGGGGGTTTGGGGACGGGGACGGGTTTCGGCGGTGGAAGCGACTTTCTCGGGTGGATGGTGTGCGCTGCTTCGATGACGTCGAGTTGGTTGAATATGCCCGAGTCGAGATCGTCCGTGAAATAGTCGTCCGAGTTCATCATAGTGGTGGTTAACGCGAACGCGACGTCAGTCACGTGTCAATTCGGTTCGACTCGAACAAGCATGTCTGTAGAAACGGTCGCTCGCTGGAACGCAATTCCGATGGCGCGCGTTGAACAAGAACAGCCGGGCGCATCCCCGCTTCTGAAGGTACTCTGCCCAAAGCGTCCTTGAAAACACACCAGACTGCCCTCTTCCCTCCCCCTCACTTTCCTCCAGCGATCCAGCAGGTCAGACACAGAGGACAGCGAAGATGACAACGTCTCTCTCGTCTCTCGCACACCTTCCCCATCCCCAAAGGATGTCGCCGACACCGCCAAGTACGACGAATACCTCCACCAGGTCCCTCCAGAGGTCATCACCGTCGAAACCAAGATCAAGAGCACAAACAAGGGATTCGCAATGCTCGCGAAACTCGGTTGGACCGAGGGACAGCCACTCGGGTTGTCAGGCGATGGTACGCCCTGCTCTCTTTTACCCTCCGCCCACCTGTTGACGCCGTTTTCAAGGACGAGTCGACCCCATTCCTTTCCAAATCAAGAATGACTTGACTGGCCTCGGAAAGATCAACCAGGATGTCCGCATGATCGAGACGACCGTCTCTCAGAGGCGGGAGTTGGACTCTGAGCGTCAGCGCAAAGAAACTCAGGACCAACGCAGGGCTCGAGAAGTATACCATCACGTCTTTGTTTTCCCGACTTGGCTCTCATGACGACC
Source organism: Leccinum boreale (assembly GCA_038092235.1). Taxonomy (NCBI): domain Eukaryota; kingdom Fungi; phylum Basidiomycota; class Agaricomycetes; order Boletales; family Boletaceae; genus Leccinum; species Leccinum boreale. The sequence goes on along the minus strand of JBBPPX010000027.1, from coordinate 84,564 downwards.
GATAGGACACCGTAGCTAAACGTGCGGCCCTCAGGTCGGAAATTACTGACACTCTCAAGCCGTTTTATTGCACTCTCTGCGAGAAGCAGTTTCAAAACGTGGCTCAATATGACGAACACACCAACTCCTATGCCCATCACCACAGGGCCCGCTTGAGAGATATGCAAGCCAACGCTCGCTTGGTCAACCAAGATGAACTCGATAAGCGCAAAGAAAAGGAGCGGAAGAGAGAAGAGAAGGAGCTAAGGAAGCTCGCCAAGGCTCAGGGCATCAAGATGGCAAAACCTGCCACTGCTGCCCCTGCTCCTATCTCTACCTCTGAAACCGAGTCCGGGCCCACGAATGAGGGAAAGATGGGTTTCAAAAGAGCTGGCTGGGCAGCAGTCACCACGGCGCCCAAGCCTCTTGAAACAGTGCCTGGGCGTACTTGGGCATCAGTCAGCCCAACTCCGCCTTTGCCACCCCAAGCTCCTCCTCCACCTCCCCCTGACGACCCTATCCCCCCTGTACCACCGGCCTCGCGATCTTCGGAGATGTCCAGTGCGCCCGTATTTCGTACCGGAGGATGGACCTCTTTGGATCCTAGTGGTTGTCAACCTGTCCCTCCCCCATTCTCTCCCGCACCTCCACCGCCGCCGCCTCCCCCCGCGAATGCACCCCCACCTCCCGCGTTCCCTTCCAGTCGCCGTGATTCTCATGGTCCTCCCTCAAATGCTTTGCCTCCTGCGAGACCAAGTTGGGAATCAAACCCCGCTTCACCACAGCCTCTCCCACCAACCTCGTTGCGTGCCCCACTTCCACCGCCACCTGTAGCGCCCGTAAAATCGGGCTGGCAGCAGTGGAAGCAAGGAAGCAATTCCAAACGCAGGTGATTTTCATTCCTGCTTGCTTGCCATCTATGTTTTCTTCCTCTCTGGCAATTGATTATCGCTACAAATGCTTCTCGACTCTCTACTTGCTCTAGACCGAACACAATTGGTTGACTAGAATTAGCTGACTACACTGTTGTTCTTTAATTCGATGATTGTATGTATGTACGCGATGCTATGGAGAAGGTAATGAAAGCAGGTGGTTCGAAAAAGAAAGAAAGTTATAAAGATCAAGAGTAAAGACGTCTCGCAGTAGAACAGTAAAGAGTGGGGAGATCAATAACCACCCTGTACTAGAAGTCCTGATCACACCACTGACCGCAAAGGAAGAGTGGAAACACCAATACCCAAATGCCAAATGCAACAGCGTACAGCCTCAGTCGCTTTCGCTCTCTGAGCTCGCGTCAGAACTCGAATCCGAAGAATGGTCGCTATCATCGTGTCGAGGAAAGGGAGTGGGAGCGCCCATGTTTGCATTTCCTGAAGGATTGTCGAATAATTTCATGCGCTCCTCAAGCTGCCGGATCTTCTCTGCCTCAACATTCTCGTCCATGCTTTTGCGCTTGAGGCCACCAGTACCGGTGCCTTTCCCAGTTCCACGACTACGCTTTGGTGGAGGCTGCCGCAAGGGGCGCAACACGAAATTGTACAGCTTCGTAAGCACGTGTACAGGTAGAAGGTCGATCTCAATCTCGATCTCCTCGGTGCTCTAGACGTCAGTCAGACAAAGCCTAGCCTTGACAAAGTGAAGGTACCCACGTCACGAATCTCGGGAACGCCTTCGTGGATGATTTGAATGACTTTCTCCAGCTTCTGCCCATCAAGCTTTGTTATCGCCTCGCTCAGGTCTTTCTTCTGGTCAAACGATAACGTATCGTCCTCCGCGATCTGCTTCTTTGCTTTCCGCTTGACAGCACCATTCGCGGCGTTACTGACTTTGGCGTTGCGAGCAGCCGCGGGTTTCGAGGTCGCGCCAGCAACCTTAGGCTCCTTCTTCTTCTTCTTCTGCTTCTCCTTTTGCGGCTGGCTCTTCAGTGCGAGCAAATTTCCCCGCATCGACTCAATCTGAGCTTCCATTGACGCAATTCTACCTGTAGACGACATATAAGAAAAAAATCGTTGTGTTGCACAACGATGGACCTACGGTTGCGTTCCTCCTCCGACTCGTCTTCGTCTTCTTCCTCTTCGCCCTCGCTCGCCTCCCGTAGTGGTGGCAAGTTCTTCCACTTCTCATCAAAAAGCCGTTGCAACTCGATGCCTGCCTGATTGACAGGCGTGCCAGCGGGGTTAAAAGTAAAACAATTTCGAATCATCAATTTGAAGTCATCGAAGAACTTGGATGCATTCAGGTACTCGTGATTCTCCAGTTTCTTCCGCATGGTGGACAAGTCCATCGGCTTTTTGATGATCTTGGGGTAAGTCGGGATCTCCAGTTTGACTGCGTCTGAAATAGTCCGATAAGCACGACACGGCAGGCTGGGTACCTGATACTCACCGACCGGCTCGTAAAACGGGTGTGCGATGGCCCAATGCTGCTTTCGATGCAACTCCGCCAATAGCTTAGCACAAAACTTGAGTTGCTCTATCGAACCGTCGTCCTTGGCTACCTTTATCTTCCGTGGTTTCTTCGGTGCGTCAGCATAAGGTAAGTCCTTTGGAGGTGGGGGATGAATCTCTCTCTTTGGACGTGCAGTGACTTGCTCCAGTTCGTTGCGGCGAATCACCGGGACAGAAGTGGATGCACGTCGAGCAGGGACTGGTGGTGGGGGGTTCGCCTTCTTGGCAGGTGCCGGGGGTGGGGGAGGGGGAGGGGTAGCAATTTTGACGGGTGGTTTAACCTACCCAAAGTCAGCTCTTGGTCCACGAAAACCATCGACACTCACATACCACTTGGGGCGGTGGCAAGTTCTTTATTTGCTTGTCGAAAACAGATTCAATGTGTTTGCCCGCTTGGGTTACGACATGATCGGGGCCATTGAACGTCATGCAGTTGGTGAACACCAGACGGACATCCGCAATGAACTCGTCGGCATGAATATAGCGAGGGTTGTTGCTATTCATGTCAGGCTTTTGAGGGTTAGAGGACATGAGCTTGCGCTCAATAGTACCAAAATCCATCGGATTCTTAATTATGCTCGGATAGTGGGGAATGTTCAAGGCGACAGGGTCAACGGGATTGAGAAACGCCCCCGAATCTTTCATCTTTTTCAACGAGCGTATGGTCGAAAGACAGAACCGATGCTGGTGTAGACTCAGGGTACCCGCACCAACGTGTATCGGCGGTACAGGAGCAGGGCTAGAGGCGGCTTCTTCGTTCAGCTGAATGGAAGAACCAGTGGCGGGAGGCGGAGAGGCGGTCTTGAAGGATTACGAGCAAGGCATCAGTACACAGAATTGGTGATCAAACGGATGGCTTACATTGGCGATGGAGGCTTGATCGGCGTCGGAGAGCTTGCGTGCTCTCTTCGCCGGGGGAGGCCTCGACTCATCGTCCACATCGGCATCGATTGGATGAGGCGAGACGACGTGGATAGGAGAACGGTACGAGGTGAACGAGTTGGAAAGCTTGGCGTCGTTCGTCTCTGCATGACCATTGACGTGTATCGGCTGTTCCATGTGCACGTCGCCATCTGCATCCGCGTTTAGAGGCTCTGAAACGACGATCTTGCCGTTTCCGTTAGGAGCTCCGTTGAGGATCGAGGCGTCCGGTGAAGCGGCGTTGGAAATGAGCATCTCCTCCACAATAGCCTCAGGTGTCTCTGCCATCTTCACGTCCTGGATGACATCTGGCTGTACTACGGGCGGAGGTGGAGTTGCAGCGGGTTGTTGGATGGGGACAGAAACTGCTCAGATAAGAGCGACGCTAGACAGGGAAACGATGCATTGTACGAACCTGGATCGGAGGGGGATGTAGACATTGGAGAAGTGCCAGCGGTGTCGTCTAGTGAGTTTGGTACGTCGGTGAGGACATGGCCGTTCGGAAGAGAGTTGAGGGGGGAGTGGTTGAGAATTAAATCTTTTTTGTGACTAGGGTTAGCTAAGGGAGAATTTGAATATAGACTGTATATCACGTGTACCATTGTCGTCGGTTGGTACGTCGGTGATGAGGACGGGCGGTGTTGGTTTGTCATCAATTCCGACGGTGGGCGCGTCGTCTTGAGGAGTGTCGGGCGCGTTCATGAGTGGCGCGTGACAATTTTTGTCACACAGCGTGACGTTTACAGAGGGGGAGGGGAGTTTTGGATTTGGGGAATCGGCAGCCACCCATTGGGTCTTTATAGGCGACCGGAAATAAGGTTCGATCTCAAAACAGCGCAGGGACCATCCACAATACTTACTCACACTACTTCCCTCACACAAGCACCCCCTTCCCCCTATTACAGTACACAGGAGCGTACGTAAATACTGCCATCCTACTTCTCCTCGTCCTCGTCCTCTGAGACGTGCGCAAACACCGGCTTGGGCTGGTTTTGTCGCCACGCTGGAAAAAAAAAAAAAGAAGTTACGGAAAGACCCGCCACGTCAGCGATAGATCGATGCAAACACAGCAATACAATTTTTGTCAACTCCGCCACGGCAACCTTCCAGAATTGGCACTCCGCAGCAACACAGTCGGATAGCGGATAGGATACGCCTCCAAGGGAGACGCAAAAATATTCAAAAGGCGCTCACCTGAAGTCCATTGAGGGTCATTGTCCACCCGGTTTGCGTACTTGAGGAGTGCTTCCCGTGGCTGTAGTGAAACATCGTTGGCAAAACAAGATAACAATCAGCATGGAAACCGCGTTAAACAAATAAAAAAAGGAAACGATAGATGTCATGTGATCCGACGGGGCATTGCAGTTGGAGTCCAGTCCAGCACAAGTGCACAGAGAACAGAACAGAACCACTCACGTCCTCATCCCGCGTCGTGTCCCGTACCAAGTTCTGAACGACATGCTGCGTCGCACTGGCTCCGACACGGCCTCCCTTGCCAGGTCCAGTCACAGGCAACTCCGGCCTTCGACTCTTCCGTGGATCCAGCCGGTCTTTTTCCCTCTTGCGCTTCGTTCCTTTTACGATTCCGTCCCCGTCCTTGAACATTGGCAAGGCATGTGGGGTCAAAATCGTTGGTGCAGCGAGCGCATCCGACATGTCCTCCACTGTCGGTCGCTTCGGTGCCCCCTTCGATAACAGCAGCTTCCCGCCATGTGTCGATGTTTCTGGCGAGTATAGAACCGATATTGACCCGTTCGAGAGCCCTGTAACGATCTGATTGATCTTGGAGTGCCAGACTACCTTCACGGGGGTCGACTCCATCTCCAACTCTTCCACGACACTCAAGTCCGTTCGGCCGAGGAACAAAAGTCGTCCCTGTCCGCCTTTCGATGAAGAACCGACACCTGTAGCGACGTATTTTTCGTCAGGACTGTATACTGCATTCGTGCCAGGGTACATCGTCGTCATCTCGGATCGCATCGCAATCGGTTTTTTGAAGGATCGGAGATCCCATACTGAGATGCTGCTTTTAGCCTGTAGGCAGGATCGGGGCAGAGAAGCATAGCATACGTTTAACAGTATCATCTCCTCCTCTAGTCAGGACCGTCCTGCCATCCACGGAGAATATAACCGAGGGGATCTCCGTCGACTTTGCGTGAGCACCTTCAACAGACATATTTGGGCGCACAAAATTGGACGAGGCTTGCCACATGTGTAGGGCACCGTCCAGGCAAGCTGCGAAAATGCGTCATTATAAACCATTATTTTGGCATCACAGACGTACCACCACTAATGATATTTCCGTCCGGGGAGTAGGCACAGGCTGTGACCTTGGTCCGTGCACCTCGCTCTTTTGACTTGACGACAATGACAGTCTTTTGCTTGCGCTTATTCTCTGTATCCCATATCCTACAGCACTCGATGAGTATCACGGAGCAACAGCGGGAGTGGCCCTTACCTAATGGTCGAGTCGGCCGAACTTGTAATAAAGACCCGTGGATCTCGTGGATGCCACGAGCATCCTGTCAACTCGGCAACATGTCCGCTACGATGATGGTGTCAGAACAGCTCCACACGACTACTTGCGACGAGTCGTACGCAGTATGTTTCATGTCTCTGATGTACATGTCGCCCTTGACGAAAGTCGCCCTATAATAGTATTCGTCGCAGGACGTCCTCGCGAAGGAACCGAAACACGTACACTTCCTCACCCTCTCGATCATAGAGTCTGGGCTGGAGAGTGGCTGGGATGACAAGAAACTGCTGCCCGTTGTTTGAGAATTTCAGGTCGTTGACCTACTGAAGGTATGAGATCACGGTTGTTCAGACTGACGGTCTAGCAGCGGACGCACATAGTAGCTACCTGCTGGTTCCCATGTCTTGAACGACCTCGTATTAGAAGTCATCCCACCGAAATCCCACAGCTTGCAGTCGTAATCGTGTGACCCGCTGAGTACGCGTGCGCCACTCGGGTCGAGTGTGAGGGCTGAGATAACCTTGGTGTGCTCTTTCAGCATTGCTTCATGAGTGATGGGGAACTCGGGCGGGGCGGAGAGCGAGGGAGCTGTGGGGTCATATTCGGGCTCTGCTTCTTCTGCATCTGCGTCTGCGTCTGCGCTGTCGTCCGATGCATCTTCCTCTGACCCGTCAGGAAGCGTGGGTTGCGAAACTGGCGCTCGCGGACTGGCTACGACCTTCGAATTGCTAGGCCCTGGCTCAGACCCTTGTTTTTCCTGTAAAAGAGAGACGAACGGATGGTTAACACGAGGTGTGGCTGGACGAGTCCGTTATGGGGTTACTGACGGGGACATCCTGTCTTTTCGCGACGTCGAAACGAGATGGATCAAGGCCCCGCTTTTTCGCAGCCTTGCCAAAGCCAGATATACCCATGGCCGCGAACATGTCCATGTCGGCCATGATAAATGTGGTGTGATGAGTAGTGACCTGGTGGATGGGTGGCAGAGGGTCACCCAAACTTAATATATTGGTCCACATGATGACTACTACTCCGACCACCACAAAGCTCTATTCACAAAGACAACTCTCTCTCTGTCCCAACATCTATCATGTTGAAGCGCCAGCGCCCAGCGACTCCACCTCCGTCGTCGCTCGATGACTCTCCTATGTTCCTCCCCGACGGCCCCATCAGACCGCTCCAACCATCAGATCCAACTCAACCCCGTTACAAACGGCAACGCATCCTGCCTCCACCGCTAGACGGCACGCTCAGAGGGTGGCTATATGCGTCGCACCGGGAAAGTGACGGTGAGGAAGACTGGATAGAGGATGCGTACGACGCATCTAGTCCACCGCTGCCTGCGTCGACGACAGGCAATCATTACAAGGACGCGAACAGTCGCCTCCATGAATTACATGTACTCAATCAACATAGGCTGCTCTTCGCTCACCCTCCCCCACCTCGGGATTATCGCCTAAACCCAAATTCCAAAGTTGCGCCACACGCTGCGCACACACTTACGCAACACGCACCAGCGGAACAGGGGCCGGCAACTTGGACTGATGTCGGACCACTTTATCACCCATCACCCCCACACCTAGAGGGCCGAAATTTGATAATTACAAAGGAGAAAGGACTCGTCGAGGAAGTCCAATGTGTGCGGCAACGTTATGAGGACGCCAATAGGTGCGCTTTATTCATCGGCAGCAGGGATTGCACTGACTCGCGTATCAGATTGCTTGGTTCATTATTTCTTTCACGCAGACGTGTTGTGGAAGAGATGGCTCCTCTCCTCAGTTGACATCACTGACCCACCTACATAGACAGTTGAGCAATTGTGTATCATATATATTGTGCAAGAGCAGCGGATGTTATTTTCGGTACCTATTACTCGACGGATTCTGATACATGCTCGAGCCCCAACCTAACCTCACGTCCCAGTGCTCGACTGAGCTCTTGTTCTAAAAGGATACCCATCTCTTGTCCGTTCCGAGAGTACCGCCAGTCATCCGTGGATGGCTCGTAGTCATATCGCTTAGGACCACTGACCGTTCATTTAGTTCAATGTTGATAAGTCAACCATGTAGAGACCCCAAGCACGTCAGTCATGTTGGGAACGCGTTCGTAGAAACCAGAGGTGATAAACGGGATGCTTCATCTGACAGGCGACTGAACGTACCTGATAGGGGACGAAAGCCATATTTGCTTGTTCGGAGGCTGCTTGTTGATCACATACGTTCCATCCGAGCCGAGGTTGAGCGTCAAGACACCGCTCTGCAGGGTTGTCCATTAGCACCTCCTGACGCATTGGCGAATCCATTAGTCCATGGACCCAACTCACGTGGTAATCAACTTCAAAACCCTGGTTACTCATGTCGTCTAAAAGGTCCTCCAGTCGTTCGAGTAAAGAATTCATGGTTGCGTCCGCAAGGGCATGGTATCGATCCATGGGCAAGTCACTGTAATGCAGTGTTCGAGTTGCCTATGAATCCAGAGCTGCTAGGAACTCTCAAACGATGATTGCACACCTGTGGTTGATATGAGGTGTAGGCGTACTGAATACTCGCCTGCACAGACGACCCCGTAGAGTATAGGTTGATTCCCTCGGAGAGGTATGCCTGCTAGGCAGTATAACGCCTTTGACAATTGGCAGGAATACTATCTTCCCCGTGTGTGACAACGTACGCCTAGGAATAGTTCGGGAGAGCATGATGATACAGAATGAAGTACGGCTGCGACGCGAGAACGAGACCGTCGGTCACTAGACTAGTCGCGACTTCGGCCCGTTCCGGCCTTCTCTGGATCCATACGATGTCGACTGGAACGTTATGCTGTCGCCATCGCCATCGCCATCGTCCTCCCCACTCACTCACCATCGTCGTTGGCCCGTTTGTTCTCTCTTCACCCTCGCTTGCCGTTGCCGTTGCCACTCCACCGATGCCCCCTCGCTGCATCAAGCACGGCGTGCTCTCGTTCGACCGAGAGGACGCAGTAATGTCGTGCAAGTATCATGCATCATCGCCTCGCCATCTTCTGCCCTCGCAGTCCCCCGCCGGAGTCGCCTGCATGCCCGCCCTTGCCCTTGCCACCTCACCCCGCCTTGCCCCCCTCCCTGTACTGCCACGTACTCTCGTTCCACCGAGAGCGCACGACAGTCACCGCATATCGTTGCCTCGCTCGCCCCTCACCGTCTGCCAACCAGGCTCTCCCGCCGTCGCCATCACCCCTCCCCTTGACTTGCTGTTGACCTAATTCGCGATGCGCCCGGACGCCGCATCGAGGATGGCGTGTGGCGACTGCCATGCGCTCTCGTTCCACCGAGAGCGCACGACGGTCGCCATACCTCATTGCTTTGCTCTCTCCTTACCTTCTCCTGCCGCATATTTCAATGCAAAACAGGCGATAGCGTCCGCACAGACATGCACGCACACCCACGCCCGCCTTCCCTGGCCCTCATCTCCACTCAGGTCCAGTGGGTGCGGGTCCCACTGCGGGTATCACGGATTCACTGCGGGTGACAGAACCGTGATCCGCATGGGTAATCCGCACCCGTGCGCTTGCGCTGGCCTTTCGGCCAATTAGGTGTTTGTATCCGCTTCCTCCCCACCACAAAGGTGTCTCTTCGTAAAGGTTCACCAAAGAAGGTTGACTTCACGGAGCATCGTGCCGCTCTCGGCCAACTAACAAGAAATCTAATTTCATCCTTTCCAATGGTTCCGGCGTCACTGCTGCGATGTTCCTGACATGGAGACTGGATAAATTTGCATATTGTCTGTACATACTGTCCAGTCTGTGCCGCGCGTTATCAGAAGTCGGGGACTTGGTGCAAGCTGAAGCGCGCTGCTACGATGCGAATGCTATCCAAGTTCTGTCCCAAAATACTCTGTACGTACTGCTGAGCCTGATTATAGTTAAATATTGATCAAATGAACGCGAACCTCTCTACCGGCTGCCACCCATCGTCTGCATGCGGTCCGTGCGGAACGACATCAAATAGTTTTGAAAAGCAGGGTGTATGCGGCGAGGAGAAATGCTGGTACGGATTTTCTCCCTGCAACTTTGCACCGCAACGATAGCAAAAGTGGACTCCACATTTAGCACAGGTCATCTGTAGAGTTAGTAGTCAAAAATCAGCGCACGACTAAGAGCTCTATGTAGTCAGGAGGTGGAGTTGCACGCACATGATTGCAACCCATTGATTTCTCGACTCTTACTTGGCAGCCGGGGCAAGCCATCGTGCTTGAATCCATCCATTTCCTGTTCTCTTTCTCTTCCTCGTGATGTCTTACAAGTCTGAGAACATTGTTACGACCATAACGGCGTTCTATAGCGCGCCGATCGGATGAATCAGGTGGTGCTGAGAGATACTCGAGGATGAATTTAGAAGTGAGAGGGAGCGGACAAGAAGTGTGAGGCCCATGCCTGACATCGCTAATGAATAGAGACAGAGCGATAGTACGCGGTGACGTACCAAGTGCGTCTACAGAAAGCACAAAAGGAGTAATTGCAAGCATCGCAGGTGCGGAGACGTGCCCAACCGGACTCGTCATCTTCAGTTGTCGAGGTAGCGGATTGAGGTCCTCGGACGGGTTCCTGACAGTATTTCATGGGGCAGTGGATCATGGCTGGATCGCGTTCGAGATCACGCTTCTTGCGGAGCCATTTCCACCTGGTGACTTGGTCTTCTGTGAGAACGGCTCTGACTTCATCCTCTGTTGCTTCGCGGAGACCATCTACATCCTTCTCGTCAGTGTTCCCACATTTGGGTTCGGGACAACCGACACGAGAGACTTGGCCCTCCCTGACGTGTAGTTCCCACATGTCAACCAGACAGGCTCTGCAAAAGACATGGCCGCACGAGAGGGCGAGACCGTGTATGCCCTTGCGCTGCGAGAGACATATTGCGCATAGATAAGAGGAGTGAGCGAACTGTTGTGATTTGGATGCGGAGGCGTAGGCGATGAGAGGAGAGAGGAGGAGCTGTGGAGAGGGGTGGGGTATTCTGAAGGCGGGGAGTATTGGGATAGGGTGGGATGAACGAAAGGGAAAGGACATACCGGATGGAGTGGGTGTCGTCGGCTAGCAGTCCGACTTCTACCAAGAAATCGCCCGTGCGTATCCACTCAACCCAGGTATAGAGAACGCCTGAATCGTCTCCGGGGGACCACATTGCGTTCAGGCGTTCCTTGATGAGGGCGAGCGTGGACGTGGGTATCCAGGCCGGGGTGGCTTGGAGGGACTGGATTATGGGTGGTGCCTGGGAGGGATACAAGGGAGGGAGGAAGATGCGGAGACGAAGGGGCGGGAGGACGGAGAGAGAGGTTGAGAGGGAGGGAGCATTCTCGGAGTAGATGTGGACGGGGGAGTCGGATGGTAGTTCGACCGGTACTTGCAGGACGGCGATGGCATTGTGTAAGGATACGCAGATCGTCGGGTGGATCGACTATATGCGCGCGTGAGTTCAGAGATCGGCGTAGTCGAAAGCTTTGAAACGGACCTCGAGAACGGACCACTCGATCGACTGACTAGTCATAGAATGGAATGCTAAATATTATGTAAAATAAAAAATTACAAACCACATCCGCCCGAAAAAGAATCTCCTCGCGCAACGTCGACCACGACCACGACGAGCGCGGGTACGACGACTACGAGCATCGAACAGAGCGCGTCACTGACCCATCTTTGACAACGACCTCCACGTCCACAACCAACAGAGCGTCGACAACTCACCAGACGTTGGCGCTGAGGAGCGAATACCCTCCTCCTAAACCCAGACGACCCATACCCCCCTCATACATATTTCGCGCCACTACCTGCACTTGCTCTCTTACACCCACCAACTCAATACAGACATGGACATCTACTCCATATCTTTCACTCACCCCCGCAGGTCCCGCCATCTCCACTCCCCTTCCTCCTCTCTCGACGCCCATGATCACCGTGTCCCCCACCACATCCAACACCTTCCCGAAAACTTTCCCTCTTCCTTTCCCCTCCCCGCAAGCCAGCCTTCTCCCTCCAGCCAGGCTGACTCCGACACCGTCGACAAGCTTGCAATGCTCGCGAGGTCACTACACAACGTCCAACTCTCCTACCTCCTTTCAGACGGCGGTCGCAGTTGGAACTTTTACATCTCTGGCGCATATCAACAGGTCATGCAGGCTCGTGGCATGCTTCTCAAAGACAGTCCTGTTCAGGTCAGTCCTCTCTTTTTTGCAGCTTCATTTGACCCCTCTTTACTCAACCTCCTCAGCATCGCACCGCGATCAAGGTGCCCCGTTCAGACATCCTCGACTCCCCCTCCTCAAAGCCCACACTAAAACCCGACGTGCGACGTAGACTCGATGAAATCGCCTCTCTTACTTATGCCCACATCGCCGTCGTAAACTCACCTCTTTCTCTCTCAAGTCGAACTCCCCCCGACGGCATCTCCACCAGCGCGGGTTGGACTGGCCTCGAAACTGAACGCGTATGTGAGCTCGTCGTCACCGGTCAAGGTGATGCCACTGAGCTGGCAAGAGTCCGCCTTTTGGTCATGTTGGATGAACTCGTTCGTCTCCCTCTCGTTGTCCCTCGCTCTTCTCTCACTCCATTCACAGAGTGGTCTGCACGCTGAAGCTTGTGAAATCGACCAAAAGTTGCATGCCATCATTGCTGGCCGTAAACGCCATGTCCTCCAGTCGATCCAAGAGGAGACTGCCACCAACATTTACTATCCTTCTCCTCTCCAGGGCCTCGTTGGCCCTGATCTCGTCTCGCCGATTGTCGGCACTAATGGCAGTGCCCAGGCTGGCCAGGTTCAAGGGAACCAGCATCAACAGGCTCATAATCCAAACGTCATTTGGATCACCGGAGAGTTCTTTGGTGTTCAGAGGGCCAGAGACATGCTCTTCCAGCTGTCTGCAAACAAGGTTTGTTTCGCGTTTACGAATTCATAGATCTCGTTCATCTGTTATGCAGAGCAAAGGCGTCATTTCTCGCGACACCGTCATCGTTCCTCGCAAACTCGACTGGATGGTTCTCGATCGGACCGAAGACCTGAAATCTATCATGTCCGATAATGCGACATTTATTCAGTTCCCACCGATCGGCAGTTCGACAAGCTTGATTACCGTATTTGGCGATCATCGGGTCAATGTCCAGAGAACCACTAGAGGAATAATGCAGCTCGTACGTAACTAGATTCCCATTGAGTCGTTCTATCGTCTCATCTTGCACGTCAGGCTTGTCAATATTACGTCGCTTCCTTCTGGCTCCTCCCTGTTCAATTCAACGTGCTCCTCCCACCCGCGACACTCAACAGCTCGCAGGTGACCACACTGTTGAAACAGATTTCCCTTACGACGGGTGCGGAGGTCGTGTTCAAGAGCATGTGTTTCGAGATGCACGGTCTGGAGTACGAAGTCCGAGCGGCCATCGGCATGATTTTGGACTTGGATCTTGTGAAGGTGCCCTTGAGTCGTTGCTCACTACCATCGCGATTACTCATGCCGTTTCAAATAACAGACATTCCATCATGAAATTCGCTTCCAAGTCGAGCTTGCCAACGAACATCGCGAGTTCATATCGGGCAAGAAGAACGGTAAAATCAACAAGATCATGCAAACCGCGTCCGTCAAGATAAAGTTCGAGACCTTCAATGACCACAACTTCCTTATCGATCTTTCCGGTTCCGACGCCTCAATCCTGAGTGGTCTTACGCTTCTGCAAGAGGAGCTTCCGGCTGAGATATCCTTCCATGTCCCAGAGGCATACCATAAACGTATTATTGGCATAGGAGGAAGGAACATTCAGAGAATCATGAAGAAGTACGGAGTTTACGTCAAGTTTTCAAATGCAGAAGAGTTTGCTGCGTTGGGCGGTTACAACGACAATGAGGATAACGTCGTAGCCAGAACCCCATCCAAGAATGCGACCAATTTGGATAACCTGAAGCAATCGGTTATGGAGATTGTGAATCCAAAGGTGTGTGTTGGGGTCGCCGCGGAAATTGGTGCGACGGTGATTTAACCCAACTTCAGGACAAGGATTATGTCAATGAAACCCTATCGATCCCCCGCCGATACCACCGCACACTACTTGGCGAAAAGGCTATATTTATACACGACATCGAGTCGAAAACAAATTCGCGTGTGCGGTTCCCGGACAAAGAAACCGCTTCTGATGTCGTTACGATCTTCGGTCCCGAGAGTCAAGTGCAGATTGCTGGTGCTATGCTACTGGTCAGTCCTGATTACCTCACATCTTTTGCTTCATATAACAAGCAACAGGAACATGTTCCATTTGAGGCGGACATGGGAGTTCCGCCCAGTCCTGATTTGCCGATGGTTTGTGCCTCCCAAGAATTTGTCGCGTTCGTCGAACGCATCAAACGGGAATTCCAAGTATCCATTACGCCGAACCTCAGGCCCCCCGCCCCCATTCATTCCACGAATGGTTCTAGTACCTCGTTGGACCATTCATCCACTCAGGCCTCGCCCCAAATGGCGCAGATCCAATCGCAGGGCGAGTTTAGCTTCAAATTCAGGTGTCAGAGGTCAAACACCGACTTCCTACTCGCTGCGAGGGAGATGCTTGAGCAATTCCTCCTTAATCACAACGTACGCGTTTACCCTTCCCCGACGGCGCATACACATAAGAGGGGCGACTCTTTTGCCGAGGCCTTCCCACACTTTGACAGCAAAGTGCTTTCGACTGCAAGAAGGCATGGTGAGTTCTCGCCTTCCTGATCCGCCAATTGTTATTATGTAAAAATGCCGGTTACTCATTGCTAATCCTCATCAGAGTCGGTCGAGTTGACGCGTTCGTCGGAGATTCTTGGCGACCGACGGCTGAGGTTGGCAAATTCATCTCCGGATGTAAAGGCGCTGTTCAATGCTCCTGCATACATATATGATCTCGAGGAACATGAGGATTCGCAATCAGCGTATGGGCCGCCTGGATCAGGACTTGATTATTGGACGCCATTGCCGCCAATCGTGTGTTTTCGCGTCCTTGCGACTCGCAGTTCATTATCTCACGGATCATCGCTTTTTAGGGCTCAGGAATCGCTTCGCGAACTCGCCATACCGAGGATGCCCTGAAACGGGGCTCAGATTCCCTCCTCGAGTCCAAGATCAAGGAGCAGATCTCTAAACCCCGATCTCTTCAAAATCGTGCACAGTCCCTTGATCTCACATATTCCCTCTCGCGGATTACTGAGGGTTCCTCGCGATTTCAACCTCCAGAATCACCCACAACGTCTACTGGGGGAGGCACAGGGGGAAATTCGAGTCCGACGAGCGCCACCGCGCCTTCGTTCCCTAGTGTCTACGGGCCCAGGTCATCAGCCGTGATCGGGTCTTCTTCTCAGAGAAACGCAAGGGTAATGGACGAGGAAGTTGTGGACGAGGTGTCGCGGGTGATGTCGAACCTTGGGCTCTAAGGGTTGCCCTCGTTCATACACACTTCTTGACGCCTTTTCTTTATCTTACTCTTCCCAAAAAAAAAAAAAAAAAAGGGGAACAAACCAATTCTGCTGTAGAAGAAGGGCAAAGGGGGGCGCACGTATGTGGTGGACTTAGCCTGCCGAGAATACGGTCTTACTCCGTTCCAGGAGGAATGCGGTAATCCTACTGAAACCCACTCTTATTCTTCACTGTCGCTGTCTCTCACACTTGTCATGGGACTCCATTCAGGATTTCTATTTATCAGGGCAAATGTACAGGAGATGTGTATCTCCACCTGGTACCCCATCCCATCGCATCCGTCACTCCGTCTCTGTCTCGTTATCTCTCTCACATCATCACGCAACGGTATCATTTCTCTACATATCGCTTCTTCTTCTTCAAGGTTGAAATAGTCTCTCACCCCACTTTCACCATTCACCATCACACATGTTTCACATGTTTGATGGACGGACTGCCGAGTTGCTCACCCCCCCAACAAGTTTCTTGCTCCATGATGTTCATACGCCTGCCAAACTGATTGGCTCTCTTCTAACCCACATCTCTCTGTTTTTCGTCCTCGGATTGTTACAGTGTCTCGCAGTGTCTCTTTTATAGTTTGCTTTATCTTCCGTGGTTCTGTTTCTGTTCTTGCTTTTTGTACACTACATAAGCAGATAGTTACTACAGTAGTGAGTTGGCCGTATCGTTATCATTCCGCTAATAAACACTATTTATCTGGTGCTATGAAGCTCCGTGTCGGGCGACGGAGATGGATTAGATCAGAAAACGATCCAGGGCACCTCGTACAACACAAAATCAAAGATTTCCTGCTCGAGGAGTGTTTGGTACTCTCCTATGAACTCATCCGTTCCACCGGCCTTCTGTTTCTTGGATCTACCGGTGCGAGGGGCGAGGTAAGCAAACTGATTGGTCAATACCGACAGTGTCTTCTTGGTCGACTTTGGATCGGGCTATGACGAGTGGGCGGTTAGGACAGCTGCGAAATAGAATAGATGTCCCATACCTTGCTGGCAATCCCGACATAATTGGCGGGTAGACCGTACCGGAGGACGCTCTCTACGAACAAGCGCAGGACCTTGAGATGTACCAGGAGCTGGAAAGACTCTGAAAAGTTGGTCCTGGACAACCTCAACAGCTCTGTCTGGGGGAGTGACAGATGAGTGGAGGGACACAGATGCCATGCGTGAGTTTTCTCACCCAAAGCTCCTTCTCGGTGGTGTCCGTCGCCTCGAGCTCTTCCCGCTGCCTGTCGATTTGCTCTTCCGAATACACAAAGTCACGTACGATGAATCTGTAACGCTCCGGCGGTCGGTCTGACAGCTTTTCATATTTTAAATGCGCGATCAACGCACTTGTTCTCTCTGCACTTTTGGACAAATTCGTCGTGCACCCTCTTGAAAATCACGACGCTAAAGAGGATATATTCGTCGTCAGAAGCGACGGTGCTGTAAGTCGCATGCAATATCACAACGATCAGAAACGTGTGTTCGTCGTGACATCACGGTGACTCACGATGACGAACGCGGGACTACCATGCTTGTCAGACGTTCATATTTCGAGTTCCACTCCTTCGTCAGGGTTCTTTTGGATCGGAGAAGGTAAGAAGTGTGCAAACGTAAAGAAATGAGAGACGAGACAGATCACCAAAGCTTACTTTGGTACTGCCACCAGGCATGTTTGCATGTACTCTGAATCTTGTATCATGTCTTCGTTTGACACGACGTCGACAAGAGACCGGACGGAGAGATTGCCCCTGGGTGGAGCACGTCAACAACGGGGCCAGAGCGCAAGGCGGAAAGTACGCACATCCTCTTGCGTTGCATCTGCACGAGGGATCCCTTGACAAGGTTGTAGTTGTTCAGTTTAGACTTCATCATGTTATCAATGGATGCCATGTCCTGCACGCGTGATCAGCATGCGGTGATGGGTATGAATGGAGTGGAATCGAATGGGGTGGGTGGATGGGGGTGGACGCGCGTGATACAACCTTATTGAGAACGTCGACAGTCTCTCGCAGGCTTCTTTGCACGCCGTATCTGCCTTCGTTCCATCTCCAGCCTTTGAAAATGTAATCATCGACGGTCCGTTCGTTCACTAAAACGTGTTGAGCGAGCTTTGCCGGGTCGTTGTTGAGGAGGTTGCGCAGGGTGTCGACGGTCTTGGCGACGGCGGAAGTGAAGAACGCGTCCTGCTTCGGGAGTTCCTCTGAGAGGGTAATGAGGGCGTCTAGTGTGCCAGTCTACGGGTACAGAATCGGGGGTTAAATGAGAGCCATGCGCGGTGAACGAGGAACGGAAAGCTACCTTGAACGCGGGGATGGCAAACTCGGCAATGGCTGCCTGCGAGGACCGAGACGGCTGAGCGAGCTTGGACGTGATTTCTGGGAGCAGTCCCTCTGCGTCCCCGTCGTTTGGGATGGCGATCAGCCAGGTACTCTGATCAGACGGCATCGTTGTCGTCGTCCTCGTGGAATTCCTCGATGCAGCGCGAGCACGTCTGCCAAGTGTCCGAGACGTTGGCCTCGAGTGTACTGCAAGGAGAATACCCAAATCAGGACTTGGCAACCGTGCCTATTAAAAATTAAATATTAATATTAATGGATGTGTTCTCACCTGCATGATGTTGCCCGTCCTGTCCCGTGTCGGGAGGCTGAGAAACGTTGTCTCATCCCCTTCCAGGTTCATGTCCACGACGTCGGTAGCGCCATACCTGCTCTCGCCCGCCAACCTGCGCGATCAGGTTTCCACAGGCAATGTATCGGTCATCGATGCCAGTTGGTTCATGCCCAACTCCCCGCGACGGCCTCTCCAGGAGTTCAAGGAGAAGCGCATTCCAGGCGCCCATTTCTTGGACCTCGACGAGGTCGCGAGCCCCCATGATCTCGGCCTGAAACACATGATGCCTTCCGAGCGTGTTTTTGCTGATGCGTGTGGTCCGATTCTTTTCATGCCATCGCAATCGCTCTCAACGTTGACCACTTCCGAGACAGAGAGACTGGGCATTCATCCCAATTCCCATGTGGTAATGTGAGGGCCTTTTCCACTCGAGCAAACGGCCCGGAAGAGACAACGATCACTTAGATACGATACACACGGTGTCTTCTCCTCGCCTCGTGCCCTCTTCATGTTCAGGGCGTTCGGCCATCAAAAGTCCAGCATCCTTGATGGTGGCCTTCCACGTTGGGTGGCTGAGGGCTTCGATACGGTCGGTGGGACCTCCGGAGAAGAGAAGAGGTCCACGTATCCCACTCCTGTCTTTGAGGCAGAAGCCGTCCGCTGTGAGACTTCATTTGCGTTATCGACCAATCGCGTTTGTCTGAGTGCCGATGCGCAGCCTATGAACAAGTGGTCGCCAATTCCTTCCCGGACCCAGCGCTAGATCCTGCCGTTGAATTGGTGGTCGATGCACGATCCCGTGGCCGGTATGTCTCTGTCTACTATCCCGCATAACCTACGGCCTCATCATCCGCGACAATACGTAGTTTCCTTGGCACCGACCCCGAACCTCGCCCTGGTTTATCTTCCGGTCACATACCTCATTCATTCTCGCTTCCATTTAATGTGTTCCTCAAAACTAACACAGTGCCCGGTTCCTCTGCCCAATATACCACTTTCTTATCTGAACCCGATTTACGCCAAGCCCTCGTGCACGCCATTGGAGCTGACCAGGCGAAGTTGGTGCTGACTGGATTGCGTCCAATCACCACCTCCTGTGGAAGTGGCATGACCGCCGGAATATTATGGCTGGGTCTGAAATTGTTGGGCGCACCAAACGTTGCGCTCTATGACGAGGTATGTATCGATCAGGTTTCACACTTAAGCGGTATGAATGAAATTCTCCCATAGTCATGGACAGGATACGCTAGCAGGGCAGTAAGCTGCATCGAGAAGTCCGCGTGAAATCGCGGAAATCATCGAAATCTATTAACATTGCTGTGACCTATTTTTTTTGTATGTAACATAGTGCTTGTAAGTAGCGTAGGTGGTAGTACAACATTAGTCGTTGCTCGTGATTACTTTTTCGTTGCGAGTCGTAAGTTGGTTTTTGTTGTACAGGTCGTGGTGAATCACCGGATATCATAACGATACACATACCATCATTCAAACCCCTGAGCCCTTTTAAAACCCGGAAAAAGAAAAGGAAAAGGAAAGAAAAATGGTGACGCAGCAGATTAGCAAAGATCCCCGTGCCGGTTCAAAACGGTCATTAACCCTTTGATGCCCTGTGCGGCCTCAATCTGCACGGGTTTTTGCGCATCTGGCCAAGTTGACCGTGCCACAGTCGCAGAGTAATGTACCTGTATACGCACGTTGAGTACACGTCAATCTACAGCAGAGATTCTAGATGTACTCACGACGACTTTGAATTCGTTCCGTTTCTGGAGTCTAGGATGACGGATTATGCAGTCCCATCTACGTCGGAATGCAGCATTAATCATTATGATGCGATCGAACGGAGGCAGCACTTACTGCTCCTCCAATAGGACGTTACCGCCCATCGTCTTCGCGGTGGAATACAGTCCTTTGCGGGAGAGGTCGACCAGTCTCCGAGCATCGACACCCCCTTTGCAAAGAAACTGCTCAGTGTGTGCGACACGAGGCCCAACTTTCGTGGGTGCCGTCTTGGCTAGCGTGTCGTGTGTGTAGGCCGGACCCGAACAGCTCTTGATGCTGTCCTTGTCACTGCCCTGTGTGGCGATCTCGACGTGCTGGAGAGTGTCCTCGATCCGTTTGTTGACTCGGAAGAGGCGGGAGAAAATGAGGGTGCAACAGTTAACCATGTCGAGTGGGCTAACGAGGAGCTTCGAGTGCATGAAACAAAAGAGGTGGCCAAGGAGCTTCGAACCTTGCGAACCTGCCATTATATACGAGCCTGCCTGATGTGGCATACCTTCCTCCGGTATTCTTGGCCTCCCGTGTCCGCAAGTCGCTCCGGTGTGACTGAACGGTCCAGGTTCTAAACGAGATATGGACACGAGGCATTTCCAATATTAAAACGTAGACCTTGAGGTAATATCACCGTGTCTGTAACACCTCCATCATTGAAATGCGTGATCGTCACCTCTTCAATAGATAATTCGCAGTCAGATCGTTCCTAACGGGGTTGATACACTGAACGGATCTAATTTCGTTCGCTTGGGATGGAGTGGTAAGCCCACGAGGATGGGATAGCAATACAGGAGGCAGTTAGGAGAACACACGACGATAAGTTACGAGAACTAGCGTTCTGCTTTAAGCACGGCTATGAAGGGGGGTCGTCACGAAGCAGGGGGCTTTCCAGATACGGACCCCCCACGCCCAATATAGTCCACCTCCAGTCAATACTGCTTTCCACGTCGTAATCGCGTCAACGTCCAGCTGTGAATCCAGTTGAGATAATCGGCCGCGAGAGACGGAATAACTGGAAACGTATACTCAGCCCTCCAGGAGCAAGACGTTGTAATTTCTCTTCGCCATCTCCTGTAATAATTGCTGTTGGGAGAATAGTAACGCGTTGGTACATTGGTCTCCGAGTCCGTCCGGGACGTGTTTGAAGTCAAAGATGTACTTCCTGCACGTTTCACGTGCTCCGATCCTCACAATTATGGAAAGCCGGACGTTTATGTTCCAATTTGAAATAAGATAACTCCTAATTTGGTAAACGTCGGTATGGGACTCCGGATACCTCCCGCCTGTGATCACGAAGTCAAAATGTGCGATGTCAAGACTCAAAAAGTGAAGTTGCAAGATCAAAAAGTCAGATACAGTAAATGGACTGGACAATACAGTATAAATGCATGACCATATAAGTACAAGGAAATAAGGGAACGAGGGAGTTACAGGTCACCATCTACTTCATCCATCTCATCTTCTTCGTCTGATGAGAAAGTTAAACCATCAACCCACAGCGCTGGCCCAGCATCCAGAGGGATATCTAGCCCATCTTCAGGATCAAGAGCATCAAGAGCAGATATATGTTCGGGCTCTGTGTATAAATTAAGATGGAGATGCGAGAATTAGTAGTATTACTCACGAAGGCCCAACCCGTTTCCAACTCCACCCAGGTACCCCTCCGACTCGAGCAGGTCTTGCAAGCCCGGAATGAGAGAGAGAGGTTCCTCATCATCCTCGTCTTGATCCTCTATGGTAACGAGAATAGGCTGTATGTTGACATCCCGCGTCTTCGCTTCGTCGAAGCAGGTTTGTTGTTCGTTTATGCAGCTGATCGTGCTGGCGACAGTATGCAGGGCTCTAAATGCAAGGCGGGAACAGTGGCGATGTCATATCTTGTGGAGGAAGTTATCGACGGCAAATTTTTCAAGTACACTCACAACGGCAGTGCATCCCCTCGTCTACTTTCTGACCCCGTGGCTGAGGAAATTGCCGAGTTCCTGGCATTCACGCAGCATGTGCAATACAACAAAACAGGCGGGCTTGTATATATCTCAGATTATCAAGGTTTGTGCCATTCATCAGCGCGAGAACTCCAGAGCTAACATACTGACAGGGAGTGCGACGCTTTTGACTGATCCCCAGATCCTTACGCACCCGTAACTTGTAAGTGTTATGAGTCCATATGTTCTTTACTAATTTCATGGCATGCTTGTAGTGACGTTGGTGATGGCCTGGCTCTCTTCGGTGACGGAAATGTGGAGAAGGGGGTCGAGCTCTTCGAGAAACAACACGGCTGCAGTGCGAACAAGTACTGCAGCTGGCCTGGTTTCAAGAACTTTCAACATGTCGAAATTTACTAGCTCTGACTCGGAAGGAGACAGTGACGTGTAATTTGTTCCCCTTACAATTTGTACTCTCGTTTTCTTGTACTCTCGTCGCTCCGAGTCTTGTATATCTAGTCTGTTTTGAACTTTGCACTTCACATTTTGACATCGCACATTTTGACTTCGTGATCACAGGCGGGAGGTATCCGGAGTCCCATACCGACGTTTACCAAATTAGGAGTTATCTTATTTCAAATTGGAGCATAAACGTCCGGCTTTCCATACACAATATCAATCTCTAGGAAGAGGAAGATCAAGTGGGTTCTCCGACTTGAGATAGCGGGGCGACTACCTGTTTCGTCCGAGATTGAACATGAGCACGGGTTCCACAGTCTCATCCGACAACCTCCCAAGGCGAATCGTGCCCAGGCCTGCGACGGAACCATTTCCACCTCCACCTCATGAAGAGAACGGAAGCCTCGAGTAAGTTGGTGAGAATGCGTTATCCTGCGCTGCGATTACAATTCAGGGCCGCGCGGGGCGCTGCTCGGCAAGTGGAACCCTGCTCCGAATCGATCGGACACCGCCACTCATTCTTCAGCGGATTGACGAATATCAATTACGTGGAACCGCATTTGCCGCGACGACCTACGCCACACCTCGGCAGGACGAAACAGGGATCGTTCTCAAGATTGTTTAGGGTTGTACGCAATCTCTTCCTCCCGTATTATGTTATAAGAACGTCATTTGGATGTACGTCCAGGATGTTGAGCACCTGAAAAGTCAGTCTGGAAATTCCACTGGCCCGGGGTTCAAGTCGCGAATGCTAATTGTATCGGACGAGTGATCCGGTGCATTTCCGAGTCTCTCACAGTGAGACATGCTGTTCGCCAAAGATTGACTCGTTGGTGGATAACGTTATCGATACGGGCCGAAGAGAAGCGAAGCAGAGTTTGAACAGCAGCGGAGGAGGTTACAATCTTTTTGCAAATACTACGCTGGCCCAGAGCAAGTAAGCGAGGCCTAAAAAGCACTACTATCCAGCACGACTCACTCGAATGGAGACTGGCATCACCTCAATCCCCTCGCGTAACAGTTAACTCCCTGCGGATAATCAATCGGGTCGTAGTGATCCGTGTCCTGAATCATGTCTTCGACGAAGCTCCATGGACTCAACGAGGACGATGCTACGGGTATCGTATGAATTCCATAACTTGAGATCCCGGTCCCGAACCCTGATAGCGCTGCTAACGGAGTTGATGTGGACTTAGATCGCTGGCAAGGGCAGAGACGAACACCTGCCTGTTATTGATTCATCATCCAGGGACATATCTAAGCGATGTACCGTGTCCACCGTCGGCGGACATGCTACTCTGCGATCAGGGATTCCGAGCACAACGAGAAAAAATGCGTCAGAGAACCGACCATGCACTCGAGTTGATTCGGAAATCGTTTCAAATTCAGTGGGTCCCATTCCAGCCATTCAATATTCAATATTCAATCCTGAGAGCCACAGTCTCAGTGGATCAACAGCTGACCAAATGATAAGAGGCCCAGTTCCGACATGTCCTGTCCCCATTTCATTCTTCGATCTAAGGCTTAAGACTATCAGGATCAGGACCCTATGACACGTATATATCGGGTACTAACCGAGTCCGCAGTTGTGAAGTTATCTGACCTGGGGACAATCAGCCGCGGTCTCCAGAAACCACCTGACATTTCGGTCTGACGGTGAGCCACGGTCCTGATATGAATAGACCAGTATTACTTGAACGCGTGTCTTCACTCTCCCCCCACGATGGTGACCAAACTGTAGGGGTGGGTCTAGCGTTTAATCGCCCTTACTTGCTACCTAACTACCAACTTCGATAATAAAAATTATGCACGTGGGGACTTCCGAGTCGCATGACATGATTGTGATTGTAGCCTACTAATCTGGATTACGGCACCATCAGTCATGAAGTGCCTTGCCACCGCTCGCAAATGTATGTATGATATCCCCTGAGTAGTCTGATGGGCCATCATACAGGCACTGATGTGATGACCATACTCAGTGGTTGACTTCCCTTGTTGGAGACAGTTTTGATTAAGGAGTATGCAGATACAAATCAACGAACGACCTCGGAGTCTCGAATTACAGTAGAAGGTAACTCGCGCGCTGTAAATCAAACGGCTTTCGTCCACAAACGGCTTCCGTCAACCTAACTTATCTACATAAATTTACAGAAGGTCCCGCATCGTGAACCAAATGCTGCGGGACACGGGCCCCCGTTCCCACTCCATCCGAAGCAGTTCACCGAGCTAGGCACTACTAGGACTTACTTGTCTGACTCTTGCTTACATACCTGGCTTTCGTCACAACTTTGATGCTACTCGTAAGGATGTACATAATGTCAACAATTCATAAATTTGACCACTTACAAAAATCAACACCATGAATGTACAAAGCCGCCTTTCCCCCTCATAGTGTCATACTTGTATTCAAAATCTGAACTCGACTCAGAACGTTCGTCGTGGGTATCTTCTTCAAAGGAACGACACCAGGCCGGCCAGAACAGCGGTAGCAATACCGAAGACGGTCACCACGGCCATATTTTTCCCGCCACCAATTCCAGCGCTCGCCGCAGATGAAGATGTCGCCGTCGGCGATGGAACGCTTGTGCTCGCCGTGATGTTGGCACAGCCGGAAGTTGCGTTACTCGGAACCGTCGCATTGGCGGAGAGTGTCAAGTCCGCACACTAGCAGTTAAATCAATCCACGAGTCCCGTCGTGAATAAACCGTTACTAAAACTAACCTGATACAGAACGCCATCACCTCCGTCAAAGATCACCTGAATGGTCACATTTGCTCCATCTTCGAGGCCAGCGACGCCAGATGCAGAGATGTTGATTGGGAAGCAGAACAACCCTTCTCCAGTCGTTTGGAAGTATGGGACAACCATCTGATACCCCGAAGAGGAGTTGAAGTCCGCGAATGATGTTGGGTTCTGATTAGTGGAGATGATAACTCCCACTACAAAAGGCGTTAATTCATCTGGTAGGCGACGTGGTGATGAAATTACCAGTCCATGTCGTGTGTTCACTGTTAAGGTCAATTACCGCGTTGTTCATGGGGAACACAGTACGGTTTGAGACCGCGTTGGTATACCCGTCTAGATCAACCATCATTCAGGTCATCACCACTAAGCATTGGCGTCGTCCTCACCACAAAAGGTGGGCTCTGAATTCTGGACAAATGGTCCCCTGGGAAGGGGATATTGCAACTGGAAGTGAGCATTCGCAAAAGCAGCGAGTGTTGTAGCGACAACAAGAGTGACGAAACGCATCTCGTGAGGTTGCAAGTGGTTAGAAAGAATTTCTTGTCCATAGCAAGTACTACCGTATTTAAATAAATCCGATTAATGGCAATGGCGTCCGCGAAAAGTTTTTTCACTAAAAATTGGTCCTGTTTGGTTCGTTCCCAGGGCCCTCATGCTGACAACAGCGTCTCGGCTTTTACAACACACGTGCGTTACTTGGAAGCGCTGTGCGTTCTACCCGAGACTGTATATCTATATCCCAGTTTCAGTTTCAGTTTCGTCTTTGTCGTTGCATTCAGTCGACGATCAGTGGGCGGTGCCCTGTGCTGCCTTTGCTGAAGTTGTATTCAACGGCTTCGAGTTTGAAGGATAGAACTTCAAAATATCAACCGGATCATCTCCACGCTCCGGCATTCCTAGATAGAACAGAAGCCTGACCTCGATATCGAAACATGTATCGAAAACGACATGCTACACAACCGCGCGTTTACACATAATCTACCACTGGGTCCACGTCCAGGGTGGTCTTGTTATCAATTACCCATCATGGTATCAATTACTAGCAGTGAAATGTCGAGCAGTGAAAAGACGAGCTACTTGCGACCAATCCGGCCAACCAAAAACTCTCCAGTCCCAAGACCAAGGATGATAGATAAAATGTATGCTCCATTGAAAGTCCTGTCCGCTCGTTTCAACTCGACACGGGTAGAAATTAACCAATCCGGACTCACATGACAGCCAACATCATGGCATACCCAAATGTCGACTGAACACTTTGAATTACTCCACGTGGGATATCCTCTAACACTTTGAAGGGAGGTATAAGCCTCTTGCGCACGTTGATAGCACTCTCTCCAGAGCCTTCGA
This sequence comes from Leccinum boreale, assembly GCA_038092235.1. NCBI lineage: Eukaryota > Fungi > Basidiomycota > Agaricomycetes > Boletales > Boletaceae > Leccinum > Leccinum boreale. Next base: position 58,446 of record JBBPPX010000027.1, on the reverse strand, counting down.
CGCTTGCTTCCTTGTCGATAGTACATCTTGCGATTGTTCTGGCTGCTGGTTAGATATTGGGAGTAGGAGAAAGCGATAATCAGCGAACTTAGCCCTCCAGTGTAATTCCTGAGTCCGTCGATAGGCGGCAAGGCATCGTTCCAGGATGGAAAACAGAAAGAATCCTATGGAAGCACCCGCGATCGCGCCGCGGGACGAAGGGGTCCAAGCCTGGAAGACGAGATAGTCTCCATTCCCAAAATGCAGGTATGGAGTCATGCCCATTGACATGCTACTAGTCGAGTAGTTCATAGGTGTCTAGGATGAAGACAGGGTAATGGACCAATGAGATGACCGCTAAGAACATTGCCGACGACATAGTAATTCCCGTGTCATCCCCAGACGTTTGAAGCGGAGCGTCGGGATTCGAAATGAGGCACGACGGCCTTGGTGTCTGAGAACTAAGCCTACGCCCGTCGCCCACTATAGAATGTTACCATCAAGAGGGCGTGACCTGCCGTGAGTACAGATTCCGGTTAAAGTTACTGTACTCATGCTGCGCATGTCAGTAGATTATGGCGTGATCCGTCGGAGTCCCTGCCAAGACCCATATGGTGCCAAGTGCGTTCCTTATACTTGTGTGCTTGTCACATGTCCGTACTGATTCGAGCAAGCGTCCACTTGAAGTATTCCAGTGCTGAGTGGACACTGAAGGCACTTGACTTCTTTCCAGACGTCAATCTTGTTCACGAGATAGCCAATCGGTGCTGTCAACGGGTGCATGATAATCTTCCCGAGTACAAAGCAGGATTTGGTGCAAAAGAAAGATCAGTCAAAGTCTGAGTCTGCACATCAACAGCTCTGTATGCGAGAGAACTAGATCAGTCCAGGTCAGTCCATTGATCGCCAGAGAGCCAAAAGAAGAAGAAAAGAGAAAAAAAAAAAGAGAAGAAATCCAGCTATTTCCCAGCCATCAATATATCAAAACAAGCAGATGGCTACATTTCTGGGACAAATTAATCAAGACAGATGGGAGAGGGGAAAAGGTTTCATCGTACCTGAAACCCCGATGCTCTGCTCCAAACGTCCGGGAATAGATGCACGCGCGGAAGTTTCGACCGGTTTATCTTGATTCCAATATAATTCGACTGGCGTGAGATTGTAACACAGCTATATTGATTCGGAGAATGAGCCAAACCGATCCAAACCAGCCCATCGTCATCGTCATGCAGACCGTGGTAACAAGGGCTATTGGAAGCACCTGCATCATCAGTCGTATGATCCGGCGAAGTCAGGTGATGGCGGAATGCTGAGAAGGCAGGTGAAACAGCTGGTGGAGGGCGAGAGAGGCAGAGTCACAATGATAATGCGATAGTCGACGACGCGAAGAGCTTGAATGGCCAGTCCGTGTGATCAACATAAAGGGAGTAAGCCGGGTAGCAGAGCCGAGAGAAGGCATTGTGCTTGTCCAGCACTTGCTGGTGAAGATGATCAGCGGCACGATGCAACACAAGTGCTCCGAGAACTGCGCTCCCACTTGTGTTGCTGCGTGTCGCTAAAAAGAGGGTCAACGAATGTTGTGAAGAAGATACGAAGGAAGTTGCTGTGTGGTCAGTAGTAAGAAGAAGTGGGGGTGGAAAGTGAGTGAGAGGGAGGACGAAGCTGCTGCGGCATTTTTGCTGGACTATTAATAATATGTCAAGGGGCCGGAGAGCCCCCCTGACACTCCAACTCTCAATTACATAATAATAACTTGGGTTGATGAGAAACCCCTATGATACTTATTCTTCGTAGTAATGTATCTAATTGACCTCAGCGCCTGAAAGTGAGGATTGAATAGGCAAAACACAAGCTTCACGTGGTTGGTAGCCCCGGAAGCTCAAACTGGATCAGAACGAGACGCTAAATTAGGGGAAAGCTCGACAAAAGCTTGAAAGTACAATGACACCAAACACAACACGGCGAGACTAGAGATACAAAAGCGCCTCCAGCGGAAAGTCCGCCGACAACTGCCGTAGTATTCGCGCCATGGGAAGATAGTATCACATGGCGCAAATACTACTAGTACAACAGTTGTCGGCGGCACCGGGCACATAATCTCGATATATAGCTTCGAGTGTGTGCAGGCTACCAGGATCTGGTTTTCCTCTCGACGTTTCCAGGAAAGGGCCCAGGCCCAGGTGGAGGTGGAGGTGGTATGGTGCCGCCGGAGTTGCTGCTGGTAGTTCACAGTAACTAATTAGCAGGATAAACGCGGGTGAGAAAGGCACCTTAGGAACCCGCTGGTACCTACCGGGCGCGATCACTCCGGGACATGTTGAAAATCCTGATATGGATCAATAATAATGATGTTCTCCACACACAGGTGTGAACGGCCACCCGAGTTTGAGGTGTAGCCTTCGAATCTGCCGACGGCAATGCAGCAGATCGCGTGTGTGCCGCTCATGCCTATAAACCCGCTCCGTCGCAATATGAGCAGGGGCATGAATATTCAAGCATGTATGGGAACAAGAAGCCCGTCTATTCGGCTACTACGTCCGCCGGTGGTCACCGAGGGGCCTCACGGACGAAACGTGACTGCTCGGATGGTGGGAAGAGGTTCATGGATGGCGATGAAGACCTGATCGACTGTTGAATCATGCGCACAGTGTATGGGTGAAAAATCGTGCAGCAGAGATCTGAACTGAGACTGCGAAAATATATCGAGGAATCAAGAAGTGGGTTCCGGACCAGAGACAGTAGGGATGGAGGGAACGGAAGTCCACACCGACATAAACACTGTCCAGTTGACGTGTCGAATTTCCACAACCCTCTCCTAATTGTGCTTCAAAGTTGCCCTTGTTGTTGTTCAGGCAGATCGATGGTGTACCCATGATGATAGAACATAAATATTAATGTAGCGTCTCTCGCAAATGAGAATGTGCTCTGATCAGCATAATAGCAAAGCTGATGCATTTCAGACACTAGCAAACCAACTGCAGGCTGCAGCAGAGGATGGGATCCGGCACTCGCCACCAAATGGATGACAGAAGTGATGTTCGTGACACGATTGTGAGAGCCACCTCGCTGATAGCGGGAGTAAGTCTACAGGAGTGCTATACGATCCTGCTTGCTTGCGTCAGTGGGAAAAGCAACAATCTTGTCCGTGACAGTCCCTTGCTAGTTGACCTGCAAAAAATCTAGCAACCATGGTGTAAAGGGCACAGTAACGCTTGTCGACTAGCTTCCGCATAAAATATACATCACGGAAGCGTCTGATACGCTGGGGCCGCGACCCATCCTCTTGTTCTTTTTTTGGAGACAGAGAGAGGGCACGCCATCATATTAGTGATTGCGGACGAAATACCATCCCTCTGAAGAAGTCAGATCAACATAACAACCAACCGGATCATCTTAAACTGTGTTGCAACTCGAAACATGATTGTGCTCATGGTCAATTGAATACTACCCTGTCAGAGCATGCGAAGCAGATGAGACTCGGAAGCGTTAAGACGAAACAAGTAGTACTCCGACCTGGAAGTTTGACTAGCTGTTTACTGATCAGGAGGGTATCACATTAGTCTCGACCAAGTACGAAAACTAGAATGGAGACTACTCGAGAGGCGGCTGTATGCTTTCTCAGAACATACGGGCGGAATGATCAGCGGCGCGATGCAACACAAGTGTTCCGAGAACTGCGCTCCCACTTGTGCTGCAACGTGTCTCTTCGGACAAGAGCATCGATAACGTGTGAGCGCTTGGGCATCGATGCGGCAATTTTGCTTCTTCGGAAAATGCCGATGTCGAGAGTCATTTATATTCACTCTAACCAACTGATGGGAGCAAGTCCACACCCGACACCAACCCGTTCACTACGATGCTACGGACAGCGCTGATCAACGCTTCACGCTCGTCTACTCGAACGACCCTCCTCGCTCGCAGGGTTGCATCGCCGTCTTGGCATTACCTGGCTCAGCGCCGTTTCTCCGTAGCCAACGACGACCAGGCTCTCAAAGCCGCTCGCAAGCTCAATGACAAGCTGCAGGAGAATTGGAAAGGCCCAATCATTACCTATGAACAGCTGAAGCCAAAAACTCTCAGCCCTAGCAATGTATGGTCTTGCCTGTTCCGCTCTCCTTGACTTTTGAGCCAGCCCCTCTCATCCAGGATGCCTACTTGATTGATGTCCGGGAACCCAACGAAGTGATGCAGGGGTCCATTCCCTCATCCGTGAACCTCCCACTTTCGGTGCTTGCCAATTCCTTGAACTTGAACGCTCAAGCTTTCCGTAGTCAACACGGCTTTGACAAGCCAAGTAAGGCCCAAGAGGTCGTTTTCTATTGCAGAAGTGGCAAGAGAAGCGCTTCAGCATGTGACATTGCCAGAAGAAATGGCTACGAAAAGTACGTATCTCGGTGATATGATATATCCCTGGCGCACAACGCAACTCTTGCATAGCATCATCAATTACGAGGGTTCTTGGCTCGACTGGGTGTCTCGGGAATCAGATGGAAATGACTCAGCCTGAATATCAGGACCCAGTTGTTTCCTTTACTACATAACCCATGTAATCGATTACATAAACAGAGATTGGGTCGGGCTCAATTTCCCAGTTTGCTTTTAACTTCGTCCTCAGCATCCAAATTTCGTCGTCCTCCTGTTCCTCACATTTGGATAGTCCCTGCAATAACGGATTTGTGACCTGGGACTGACCCGTTCCACTGGCAATTTTGCGGATACTGTATCGCTCAAGCAGAAGGACGCTACTCATAAAATTCAACTGATATGACGAATAACATACACTCTATCCATGCACTCGTGCGCCTCCTCAAAATGCCCACCGACCCACCCACCCCAGGACCCTCGAAGATAGAGATAGCCTGTCTGGCTTGGTCAGATCCGTCTCTGCACGCACCAAACAAGGGCGAAGTTATCGGGGAGTGGATACTCACCCTGCTTGGGCAAGCAAAGAAAACGCGCCGCGGAAAGGATGCAACTTCCAACTCTGACTTCATCGCAGATTCTAGGTATTGGACCTTGCTTTCCGACGTGCTTTCCATCCAATCCACGACAGCCGCACGACCCGCAAAGACATGGCTCCTTCCACTCCTCAGTCGCCTCCAGTTCGATGTGATCATTGTTGAGTTGCTCACTCTTCGCTCGTCCCAAGCAATCGCCCCAGCTCGAGCTGCACTTTCTGTCCTTTGGCCCTTGGCAGAAAAGAAGATTGGTATCGATGCACTTGGAGATTGTCTGCGTGCTGTCCTCGACGCTTGTGCTGAATGGGAGCACGTGGACGAAAATGTGTGTTGGATTTGTTCCGTTATTGTCAGCACATACAGGCACGCGTTCGCAAATGCAGGGAACAAGAAAAAAGTGAGTGTCTTGTCGTTTGTCGTTGGTCAGTTGCGGCCAGACCTTGGTATTTTCCGATCTCAGGACTGAATATGATCATCCAGCTCTACAGTTCCTTTCTCACCACCCACCTCTCTTCCTGGCTTTCCACTATCCACACCAGTCCTTTCCTCGACAGTTCCTCGTCCTTGAAACAGCTCCAAGACAGTATATATGCTGCAGGTACAGACATCCTCTTCTCTCTTGATGCTCTCAAACAACCACTTGATACACTGTTTGGTGCCTTTTCCGCATCCCCGTCACTCATTTCATCACTCTTACCCGTTCTCCCGAGACTCTTCACATCATTTTTGAACGCGACGCATAAGCATAGGTCTACGCTCTTTGTCTCAGCAACTAGCGTTGTGGGCGGAAGAGAGGAACTTAGGAAGAGCGGAATGAAATTTGTAGGAAGATGCTGGACCCTCGCCATTGGTTCCGCAAGCCTTCGGGAGGATTTCGAAGAGGAGAAGTGGAAGGCCATTATTGGTGTTTTTGAGATCGTGGCAAAAGAGCGGCTCTTTGTCACCTATTCCCTCAATGACCATATCGATGAGGCAAATGGCGAATTTGAAGGAGAAAACGCTTTGGGAAACGCGAGGGACAGAGCAGTCGAGATACTGGAAACTGTAGAATCCTCTTCCAATGGTAAGTCGATTCAAGGCCTTTGCTCAAGTTGTGACCCACGTGAACAGCATGTCGAGTCAACCAAATGATTCTCTCTATACAACTCTTGGACGTACTTGTCCGGGTTGAGTACAACTTTGTGGGATCTGTTTTGGACAGAATAATCTCTGCTTTAATTAGTGCGAGTAGTTTTTGTTCACTCACTTTGTGATTTCGAATCTAACCTTACTATTAGATTTCACCGCCATCCAACTTCGTAACAAAAACATCTTCAGAATTTCTTTCTCACGTGCTCGAATATCACATCAAGACACGTACAGTGCACACATATGCATTGGCCCTTCTAGGTGCTGCGGCTGCGAGCTCTTCCGCTGTCAGTTGGACATCGTCTGCTCTGTCTGCGGCTGGGTCTTTTCCCCTATCAGAACACCTACCTGTTCTTTCCCATGCCCTACGTACATCATTAACACCCTCCCAGACTGCACCTCTTGCGACTGCTGCACTTCAAGCTGTTGAAAGCGTTTGGAGTTCCCTTAAGCATGCACACGCGGAAGAGGAGAGGGTTGCTAAAAAACGAAAAGTCCAGAACACAGATAAAAGTGGATCCGAAGAACGAGCTCAAGCTGCCGCTTTCTCTTACACTTGCTGCGTTACAGCAACGATTCTCTCCAATTTACCTGTGATTGCCTATTCCAACGAAGGGGAACATACTTTGGAACATTTGTGGGGCGATGTTGGCAAGTTGGGTTGGTCCGTTATTTGGGACTCCCTCAGAGAACAAGTCGTATCTGGCGGGGAAAATGACATACCGAAAGGTAGAGATGGCAAGAAACGAAAGCATGCGGTCGAAATTGGCGCACTTTATCCTCAAATTGTGCCGGCCGCCGCCCTTCGATTTCTCTATGACATCCGTTCTCGGGTATCTGTTTTACTTGGGGACTGCGATCGACTTCAGGAAGTGGATGTCGGAACTCTGTTGAAAGTTGCACGGGATGAGGCATCGGATCCGGAACTGATTCTTGAAACGGTGTGTAGATTACCTTCCGTGGCCCTTGAATTTCCTTAGCCTAAAATTCTCACTACGGTACCAGATTCGAACCCTCATCTGGCATATGTGGTACACGCATCAACGCGAACCCGAGAAACAGATGGAGAAACAGCCAATTTTCAGCGTGATACGCGACATCGTCGCCAGTCGCCTCTCGTCTGAATCAATATGGTCTGGTGATTCGGCTACTCTCACTCGTGACAATCTGGCCCTCGCAGTCTTATATGTATTGATGGATAGGTGGATTGACGTTCTCGAGTGAGTTACCTTTCCTACGTAGGTAGATGTGGTGCAAGGCTTTCCCACTAATTACTTGGTATTCCATAGCGCGCTGACCTCTCCGGAAATCCTCGAGAGTCTCATTCCACTTTTACTTTCCGTCCCACTTGGCTTACATGATGAAAATGTTGCGGAGAACTCTAATGAGAATTTTCGACAACGAAACGTCACATTACGTGGTACTCTTCTCAACCTCCTTCGAAATGCGCAATTCTGGGAACTACATAACATCCGAGGTCCGTCGCACCATCGTCCAGCTCGACTTTTTTTATCCAAGTCCGATTTACAGCCGTGTTTCTATCATCTGTATTGACCTTAACCTTACCCCTCTCTTCGTACCATGTCCCCACCTCGGCAGTCGAGTTGCCGTCACCCACCTCAGCAGCTCTGTCTGAACTAGCTCTCGCATGCGATGCATACCGACTCCTTCTGTATGTGCCTCTAGAGTATTTCACTCGGCCCGTGCGTGCCGAGCTGATCAAGAGGGCCATGGCTGGAGACGTTCAAATTTGCAAAGTATTAGAGTGTGGAAGCGGGCAGAGTAGCAAAGCAAACACCAAGGCTGTTCACATGGGTGACAGTATCTCAGCGGAAGTATCGAAGAATTGGTCTTGCCGACTGGCGTTCGTTCGGTTATTTCTGCAGCGCATGGGGGAGTTCCTACTCACCCACAGTCACACGGTAAGTTTCATATCTTCTCTCTGAGTTGTTTCACGGTGTTCATATAAAATGTGTATGAAAGACTTCCTTGGCCTTTGTCAACCATCTTCTCAGCTCTCCAGCATGCATATCTTCCCCTTCACAGGTTCTCACGAGTGTTACCCTCGATTTAATTCAGTTACACGTTGTGTATGGCCCGACGCTTTCATTTTTATGTATACTGACAGTCACTTTTGTTTTAGGGGTCTCTTGCGCTCGCAAGAGTCGGAGGCAGAAACATCCCTCTCCAATATCATATGCACGCTCGTAACCGCTAGACCGTTTTCACAACCGAGTTTCCAGGAGACGTGGATGCATGTTGTCATCCAGTCAAGTGTCCTCAAGCTCATCGGGCGTCTTACAAGCGACTTTGATCCCGCTAGGTGCGCTCTCGCGATAAAAAAAATTGAATGAGTTTGTTCAACGGTGAATGCACTGTAGCATATCGGACCGGGTTAAACGGTCCTTGAAAACACTTGTCGAGACTTTGGAGTCTGCACTCTCGTCACAAGCGCAAAAGGTGGTGGAAAGCCATGCACTCCTCCCGAGTGACGGAATGGACGCGTGGTCTCGTATGTTGTCGTTGACGCGCTGGCTCGGAATGAATCGTGCGTCCCTTATGGTCGTTCAGTCAGCATTCCTGACTTGATTTTAGCTCAAGTTGCTGTGAATCCGCTTGGGTTGAAGCTGGCGACCTTGACGATTCGCACCCAAAATTCTGCAGGACTGGATTCTAAAACTTGTTCGAGTGTCCTCGGACTCTTGTTTGAGGAGCTCTGGTGTATACCTGACATCTCGCATCATGTTCACCTTGATGTTCTGGTTAGTTTCTACGTGGTCAACGATGGGAACAGTCACATGGACGCTTGCGTCGCACAAGCCTCGAGAAAATTGTCCGTCCAAGACTTTGCTCATTTGTTAGATATCCTCGCTGAAGCAATGGAGGGAGGCGGACTTGAAGTGGGTAAACGAGAACGTTTAATACATCTCGGTAGGGTCATGTTACACGACGCACCTCAAGGTAAATTTGTCTCCATCGGCATGGCTTTCATCTTTCCGACGGAAGTTTGCAGGCACGCTCAAGATCATTCAAACGTTCGCGACGCGATATTTCAATCTATTCGCTGATCGAGAAGAGATTCATGGGCGTTCATCACATCTAAAATTGCAATGCCTGGAGTTCATTGCCCGGCATTGTTCAGATCGGGTGGGCATTCCCCGGCGTGATCTCAGACGAATATCCTAACGTTTGATGACAGCCAGCGGCCATTCGCTCCGTCGATCTCAGCAGCATATGGTCGCTCCTGCACAAAACGCTCTCTGGATCCTCAGAGCACGACGCCACGACCGACTTCCCCATTTTCCACCACACCGTCACCATCATCGGTGCTCTCGTCCGACTGCGACGAGACCTTGTCGTGCACACGCTCCCTCACCTCAGCCTCGTCCTTTGCCGACTGATGATGCTTACCCGCAAAATCCGTCCCCAGCTTGGCGCCAAACAAAGCAAGATTGTCACGGACACGTTCCCATCTTGGCTGTCTGCATCCCAACCTCTGTCCTCGGACGATGCGCGCGCGCTGGCGCGTCTCCTCACCTCGCTCGCCACCAAGACAGTCCCGCGAACGCACGCCCACGCGACGTCGACGTCGACCGAACCGCAAAAGGCGGAATCACTGGCCAAGCCGTTTGCGAAGCACGCATCGTACGTCCTCGTCGCGTATGTGGACGCGTTCAACGATCCGTTGTGTACCGTCGACATAGAGACGAGGCGGGAGCTTGAGCATGGGTTGTTTGCGTTGTGCGAGATGGTGGGGGAGCACAGTAGGGACGCGTTGATGCTGTCCGCGCTAGATTCGGGTGGAAAGACGATCATGAAGTCGCTTTGGAGGGAGTATGAAAAGCAGCGGTACGTGGGTAGGGGCTGAGGTTGAGGTCGAGAGTCGGTTTGTTGGCGAGGGTGTCTATATAATTCCAGAGAGAATTCATGTGCGTGGCAATATACTAGCTTGTTGAGGTGGAATGACGTTCCCCTATGTACGTAGATCTTCTGTCATCACCTTACCCACACCCTGCAAAGATAGAATCAAAAGTTCGATTGAGACAGTTCGGTTTCTGACGCTGGCACAATTTGTCTGGTTAATGGATAACTCCCGCCGAATGACATGACATAAGGCAATTGGATTGTCTTGATCTACGAAACGGTTCAAAGAGCACATGTAGGTTTCTGACCATGCACACCATTTGCCCACCAACAGAATACAACTTCGTCCGGAAGCCTGTACGGCAAAACGTATACCTCTACGTCGGCTTGGTAGCCTTGACATACACGTCCCGGAAGAGGTTCTGTTTCTTGGGCGGTGCCTGATCCGGCGTCCAGCCGGCCTTTGCCTTCTCTTCTTTCAATGTCCTCACAAGGTCAATAAAGTCTTCGACCGCTTGGGGAGACGTCTGAATGTGCACCACGATCCGAGACCCATTGATCCTGATGGGCTTTTCGAGCGCAGCGGCACGCTCTACGATCTCCCAGTACTCCACGCCGATCGTAGATGGATCGTAAAACAACTGTCGGAACCAGTCATGTCGTGAGAACGTCGCTCCAACAAACGTCCGAGAGACGCACGATGCAAGTTTCGGCGGGACTGGTAATCTGGACTCCGATAGACTCTAGGCCCCGTTGCATGCGCTTTGCAAGCGCATGAACGCGAGGAAGGAGGGGAAAATTGTGCGTGAGCGCATAGGCAGCGCAGCCAACCAGGTAACCCGTCTGCCGCATTCCACCGCCAAAGAGCTTTCTGAACCAACGCGCCTTGTTGATAAAGGCCTTCGGGCCGACCAAGCACGTCCCAATCGGCGCGCCTGTCGAACAGCAACGAACGCTAAGGAGCTGGCTGAAAAGGCACGAGCAAAGTCTTACCGAGGCCCTTGGAAAGGCACAGGCTGACGGAGTCAAAGGGGTCACAAATCTCTTCCAAGGACAGTCCTGTCTCGATGGCGACGTGCCAGATCCGTGCTCCGTCAAGGTGCATGATGATGTTGCGAGCGTGCGCGTTCCTTGAAATCTCCTGGACATCCCATTGAGGGATGATAGTTCCGTTGAGGGTATTCTCCAGGGCAATGACCCGCGTGGGCGCGCTGGTGAATATCGGTCAGGGAACGGTATTCGGCAGACGTGCGTCGAACAACCCCCTACTCACACGTGCACGTCCGTGCCAGAGACAATGCGTGGCTCGATGTCTTCCCACGTCAAATGATGACCTAGCGAGTCGACGGCATGAGACGATGATTCGAACGCTCTCCTCTCATATGAACGCACCATTCTCGGGAAAGATGGGAATACTATTCGCCTGCGAGTGGAACGCAGCACCGCCAGCCTCCATCCTGACGTCCCATGAGAGCTCGTACGCAAACGGGCCGGACCATGACGCTCACCGATAGATGTGAGCGCGAGCATCGGTGATGACGGAGTGAGGCGGCTGCTGGAGATGCGTCCGCAGAGCGACCTGGTTGGACATGGTCCCTGAGGGAAAGAACAGACTGGCTTCCTTCCCGGTGATCTTGGCGATGTGCGCCTCGAGGGCGGATGTGGATTCGTCAAAGTAGACGTCGTCGCCGAGCGAAGCACGCAGTGCGTATTCTCTCATCTCTTTCGTTGGAACTGTTGCATCGTGGAAATCAGCTCATTCTCGAGTCCGTCGTATAGCGGTGGCGTGCGTTATGTACCTGTGAGGGTGTCCGCTACCGGCGGGGCATCGTGTCAACACTAGGTTATAGCCAAAGGACTGAGTCGGACTGACAGATAAAGGCTCTCGATATTTCTTCGAGTTCGAGATCATTGACTGCTTCTTGATTCTTGGAGAGGATGTCGCACTTGACCTCATTGAAGAGCTGGGCAAGTCTACTGGAATCTGGCGTGGGCAGCATGATGGGGTAAAAGTGAATCTAGCCATGCCAGGCTGGCACTGGGACGAATTTATATTCTAAAGGTGTATTCCCGAGGGCCGAATTGAACATGTGGTTCGTGCCATACTTAGCCATCTGATAAGATTGGTCGCGATATCCTTTGTTTTCACACAACGATGGTTTGATGATGGTCAACCTCTACTTCCTGCGAAACAGAGAAGACAATGAAGAAAACACCAACGACGAATGGATCCGCGCCTTGGTAACCCCACTGGCGGACGTTCAGAGGCTGTCTCTTCGGCCTCACAAGTGGCTTCGCTTCGTTGCTTTTGCCATTCTCGGTACCCAAGGACATCTCTACAATGCAGTACCTGGTCCCATGACTCCCATCGTCGACTATGAATCTGTCTCCGAGTCGCTCACCGATGATGCTGCAAGTTATTACTTCGTCCCTGATGGTATGTAATGCCCTCACCATGTCTCTGGCTGTCTACTGACACGGCGGTGTGATTGAAAAGGACCTTACCATCTCATTGATTCGAAAGCACTAGCTGACTACATCACTTCATCTGCTTCTACTGATTCCACTTTTTCCATCAGCGTGGCTCGGCGTGATGGAAATCGATGTGCGATCACGCGAGAGGCTCGGCTATTCTGCGAAGCTGCTCATATAATCCCACATGCCAAGGGCGATGAGGTAAATATTGTTCCTGATTTTGTCACATGCCTGGCTCATAATGTTCTTAGTACTTCAAGTTCGTCATTTCGCAACGCAGCGGTTTATATGACGATTGGAACCCTGCAAATGATCTCCATATTGATTCTACCCAGAACGGGATCTTGTTGTCGAAGCTTATTCATGCCCTATTTGGCCGGGGAATGTGCGTGTTTTTGAAGGCATGTGAATTGTTTTGCCTTTGGATCTGATGTGAGGCATGGTCTAGGTCCCTAATTTTGCCCTCGACCCTGCCGACATCCCGAGAGTGGGGGATGTGCCACCTTCATGCACAACTCTTCAGTACCTTGAGCTGCTTGAACCATCTTCCCTCCTGGCTACAATTCTGAGGTGGGATGTCCAAGCAGACTGGTCAGATGAGACTGCACCACCCAGCCTACTCCTTGATTTTGTGTATGGTGTTGCCATCATCCAACATTGGAGTACTACAGACATTGCGGGTTGGCTAAACTCCCGCCACAACACTTTTGCCAGCCTGAAACCCAAAGCACAGTCATCTCGCTCTGACCAAAGTGACCATGATGATAGTGCGGGTATGAACTCAATGGACTCTGAATACAAACAGGCTGTGAAACGCAAAGGTCACCATAGAGTCCATCACAAGTCCAAGGATTCACAGCTATCTCGGGCGATGGATGTAACCTTGGAACTTTCCATGCTAATCAGGGGCTACCCACCTGGAACAACTGTATCTACAATACTTCAGAAACAGCAGGAAGATGGTGAAATACATTCACACCAAATTGCTCGCGAGAAGGTTGAAGGGTGGTTGGAAAGAAGTTCTGCTGTCTCGGGTCAGATGGGGATGGACGGATGAGTGGTAGGGATTTCTGATTTTTGGTCACACACAAGATGGCATGACTTTCATTACTCGTAGGACACTCGACATTCGTGGCGGTTTCGTGATAGAGAACATCATGTAAAGTCATAATGGATGCAAATGAGTGATAAAGTCTAAGCCCGGTCGGCAAAATGTACGATAGGAAACAGGATTTAAAAAAAGTTTATGCTTCGCACATATCAGCGAAAATATCATCAAAGATAAGATGGATGAGGGCATGCCAATGGTCCCGGTCAACTGTCACCTTGCCTCGACTCGTTGCCCCGTTTCCCTCCTTCCACTAATCACGCGTCAGACGCGAGATAGTGAATACACCAATTATGACGACTGCAAGAGCACCTATACTTGCAGGAAGTAACAGGTCCTTGGGAATGCCAAACACGAGTTCTTGCGGCGGCGGCGGCGGCGAATGGAACTGAGGTGCAGCTACAACGGGTGGTGCCGGAGCAACCTCTGGCTTCTCGGGTACCTTCACTTCTTCTTGCGGGGGGGTCACAGTATCGGCAGCTTTGGTTTCATTCTTATCAGCGCCCGCTGTCTCCCAGTGTTTGCCACCTTGGATGAACAATACAACGCGATCAGTGCCCGCTGAACGTGCAATCTTGACAGCGTCAGCGATGTCACTGTCCGTGGTGATCAATACCGTATCTCCATCGGTGTCCGTATATGACAGTATAAAGTCTGTCGGGTCAGGTTTAAGCTCTGGATCCCCCGCGTATGACGTGAAGAATGGGTCGGTGCCAAGCTTTCCGGCCACAATCTCGCGGAGCATCTCGGCACTGTCATGTCTAGCTTGAAAACGGTGTGTCCGACCACTCGGTGTGTGGAACTTGAAGACATAGGTCCCGTCATCAACGGGTACAGTCGAGGATGCGCCCATGATGCTGGGAATTTGGTGTGCAGCCTTTTTGCGCGGGTATGCCTCAAGGACGGAGTCGTGCTCTTCGTCAACGACGGAGGCAGAGTCATTGGGATGGACTTCCGGGTAGGGTGACTGTTGGAGGCGAGAGAGGTGGTGGGTCGAGATACCATCCGTAGGGACATGCGAGCCTGATATGACGGATTCGTCGTCGTGACCGCCAATAGAATCGAAGAAACGGCCCCACATTGGACCACCCTCTGTGTCAGCATGTTCGCCGGCCGCTTCCGTACTCATCGCGTTCATCTATACCATACAAGTCAACGCGGGAATGAGGTCGACGAAACGTTACAGACCTGCTCGAGAGTTGCATAAGTGAGCTTTAGTACGTCAACGATGGCCACTAGGCGTCCGTCGGTTTCGACGACGGGCAGATTGAGATAATGTCCGTCTGCAAAGGGTTGCATAAGCGGGAGTTGGTTGGGGTAGATAGTACATACTATGCATCTTCTTCAGCGCGTCATGCACTGTCATCGTTGGGGGTGCAGTATCGGGATGAGGGGTCATGACACGAATAACACTGCAAATTCCCGCATCCAGGCCAGCAGCAATGACGCGCAGGACAATGTCCTTGCTCGTAAAGATACCGGCGATCTTGGGGTGCACGCTGTCGGACCCGGGCGTGTTTTCCATGACGCAAACGGCGGTCACCCTGCGCTCCTTCATCAGTTTTGCAACCTCACGAACGGTGGTCTTTGGGGTGACTGTAGCTGGCTGGGTGCGCGAGTCCATGACTGTGGTGAGGTCGGGTAACGCGGTCTTTTCGCGGAGTCCCTCGACGTATGCGAGCATGGCAGTTGCTTGAGGATTTGAAGCCATACCGGGACCCAACTCTGATTGCACGCCCGCAAGAGCATTGTATAGCTTCTCGGAAGCGGAAGAACTGCGTTCGACCTTGTTGAGAGCTTCGTGGAACACTTTGGTGATATCGAGGAGACCGACTACGTTACCCTCCTCGTTGCAGACAGGCTGAAAAAATGGGAAAAAATGAGAGAAACGAGAGCCAGGTGGGTTGACAAGAACTGACGAGGTGACGAAAGTGTTTTTGGACCATGAGCTGGAGAGCCTCCGTCGCACTGGTGGTGTCGCGGGTGACCATGGGACTGCGGGTCATAATATGACTGACAGATGTCGTGTGGGGATCGAGGCCCTCGGCGGCGACCTGTAGGAAACGATCAACAGGAGCGAGGTCGTGACGCGAAAGGAAAACGCACTCTATATGCGAGGTCCTTGGCTGTGAATATACCACTGAGACCCTCTTCATCGTCGACGACGAGGACACAGTCTGTACGCTTGGCGGCACACAGCTGACTGGCTTCCGCGACGGAGATGTTCTCCGGGACGGTGAGAGCGGGACTTGGCTTGAGGGCGGCGACAGTTCCCTTGGCCACGGGAGGCTTGGCGGCGCGCTTGCTACGGCCTGGCTGGAAGGCGGTTGAGACGGTACGCTTCCGAGCGAGTTCGGACTCGATTTTCTTGCGGATCGCCTGGCAAGGATGAGGAAAGAAAGGAAAGAGTGAATTGAACTGACCTCGTCGCGCTTGGACTGTTTTTTCCTGGTGTCTATGTGGGATGTGGTGGACATTGTGGAAGATGGTCCGTGCGCGTGGATGTGGGGAGAGGGAGACCTGTCGAGAGGTGAATGAATCGGGACGGGTATACGGGATGACATGGAAGGTAAACAAAACGAGAAATAATAATTTCAAGTAAATTTGTGTGTAATCTTGTTTGTCAAAAACAAGAAAAAATAATATCTATCTAGTTAACTGAGACAGACAGACGAGTCAAGACAGTCGACATTAGACAATATCGTTCACATGTTGCACACCAATCACTCCCTCACTCCCTCCTCTGCTCAACCACCCCACTCCCTCCCCACTTCAACATCAATTCCTTCGCCTTACTCCACACGGACCCGACGACGGGAGGTACGGCAGCGTTCGTCAACACAGCCGTAATTCGCCTATCAGCCTGCGACACCGCATCCCGTGTAAACGCCGACTGGTAGTATCGCTGACGCAAAAAGTGTGCGTAGATCAACGGCGCCACCAGCGAATTTCGGAACAATAACGCCCCAAACAAGACACGCAAGAAAATGAACATCTCCGCAAACGCTACCACGCGCATTGCGGGGTCATAGTTCGCTGAAGTGCAGACCGCTGTCAGTCAACATACTTGATTACACCGAGCCACGTACATTTTACCCAGACTTGCAAGCGCTTCGCAAGAGGATGTGGTTGAGGCGGACCACCAGCGGTCGTAGGTGGCCCCGGCGGAAGATACAGAGACATGAGCGTCGTGCGCGTGAACGTCAGAGCATGGAAGAGCGAAAACACAAAGTATGGCATCAATGCAACTGTGCAAGCATGCCTCAGTAACAGAACTTCCGGTCACTCGCGTTTGAAAACTCACGCGTAACTGGCTTGGAGCTCCACCAGAACAACGCAAGCACAAAGTATTGGACGTTCTAGGCATACACCTTAGTCCATGCATCATTGCCCAACCTGTCCAACCTACCTCGTCCGTCGCCGCTTTTTTCACGAATGCCAGGTTAGGTTGCAGAGTCTACAACGAGGCATGAGAATCAACACGCGACCAACGGCATTCGTTCTCACCCCGAGTGATTTTCTGCAAAACACGCCCAGTCAGAAATGCCACGCCGCAGCCACGCAGAACGGGCGCTACTCACTGGCATACGATCGCATAGCTGACAAGCGCACCCAAGAAACTAACTGCACGTCCAAGTCAGGACCGACCCACTGGCCAGGATAGTGGGGATGGATATGACGTACCTTTGTACCACCACGCAGAGACAGTCGTAAAGGTGATGGACGCAATAAAGTATCGCAGTGCTGCTATTAAAAGTAAGAAATGGCCACCTGCCCATAGATAGTGCTACACGCAGACACGGTCAGTCAATGCCTCGGCAGCAGAGAAAAAAGAATCACCTGAGTCGTTGCCATGAGTGTTTCACGCAATGAATTAGAACGAGATGGACGAGATAGAAATTTTAGAGCGAGGCTTGTCTGAGGCGAGCTTAAACCAGTGTTTGCCTGATGGTGACTTTAGGGCAGGGTGTACACGTAATAACCCCGCGGATGTATTTCAATGTACTACTGTACTCAAGTATTCCACTGCTCTCCCGACGCTTTCGCCTTCTTCCGTTGTTTGCCTTTCCGGTAGATTTCTTTCTCGACCGCCCTCTTCCCCAACGTCTCTATCCGACGCTCCTTGCCTTGTCTCCTCGTCACATCTCTCCCTGTCTCTGCCTCCACGACGTCTACATCCTCACCACTCTCTGCACCTTCCCCGAGGGGCATATCTTCCCATTCCTCTTCCTCTTCGTTCCGTCGCCGCTTCTTCCCCGTGTTCGATTTACCGCTTCCACCACCGATATTGATGTTGACGCGTGGTGGAACAGCAAATCCAAACGACTTTCCCACCTTGGCGAGATCCAGTGCATTGATGTCGAATATTTTCTTGAGTGAATAAGACGCATATGCCTGTAGATAAGACCTGAAACCGTCCTTTGCAGACTGATGTAAAAAGTAGTTCTTTTGCAACAGCTTTTCTAGCTAGAGTTCAAGCCGTGTCGAAAGCGTGTCCAACCATGATGCTGTGATGACCACATACCTGAGTCTGTACATTGGCGATCCGATCCACCGGAAAAGTATATTCATTAAGGGGGACTTTGGCGTCCTTCAGATATCGCAGGAAGCCCAGTTCGCTCTCCAACAAGAACAGCAGACTCTTCCCGACTTTCCCAGCTCGCGCAGTGCGTCCTACACGGTGAATGTAGTCCCTTGGATCGTCTGGAGGATCATACTGGATGATCCAGTCCACACGAGGAATGTCGAGCCCACGCGCCGCAACATTAGTACAGAGCAGGATGCCGGATTCTGCATTGATGAACTCGAAGAACGTGTTGGTACGTTTCTGTTGCTTTTGTTTGCCCTACATCGCCAACGCTCAGCCACAAGCACGAAATGGGTGTCAAAGAGCCTACGTGTAAGTCGAGTACCGGCACATCGATGTAATTGAGTAGTTCTCCGTGATACTTTACCGAATTACAGCTGGAAAAGAAGACAATCACTTTCTTCTTCAAGTTCTTTTTGAGAAAGGTGAACAAGAGGAGAAAACGGCGTTCGGATGGGCACGCGACGTAGCCCTGCGTCAGTGTCGACACCGTGCTCGTCTCCTCTTCCTTGTCCACGTCGATATGTAGAGGCCCAGGGCGAAGTGATACGCGAGCGAGGTCCTGAACTTTGGTGGTTTGCGTCGCAGAGAAAAGCATAGACTGTCGACCGTCTATCGAGAGTGGAAATCAGACCATGAATCAAGAACACCTTGCACGGTACCATTTGGAAGAATCGCAATGATTTTCTTCATCTCCTCCTCAAAACCGACCTCCAATATCCGATCGGCTTCGTCGATTACGAGCGCTTTTAGGTTGCGGAAAACGAATCCTTTGGTGTTCTGTTGTCACGAGTCTCGTTGGTGAACCGCGCACCGAACACGGCGGCTTGCACTTACTTCCAGATGGTCGAGCAGTCGACCTGGTGTTGCTACGAGTAGGTTGACGCCCTTCTCGAGCTTTTCAGCCTCTGCCCTCCGATTTGCACCGCCTATGACGATACCAAACGTCTGAGAGTGATGGGCCATCAAATCTTTTGCAACAGCGAATATTTGCAATGCAAGCTCTCGTGTTGGCGAAACGATAACAATACCAGTACCTTCATAACGGAGGGAAAAGAAAGAAAGAGGAGGAAAAAAATACAATCAATATCAGACTTTTGCATTGCTGGACGGCACACGCACCATTTCGTGGTTTAAATTTCATCCGGTGCAGCAGTTCGACGGCAGGGATCAAGAAGGCAAGCGTTTTTCCCGAGCCAGTTCGTGCAGCGCCCAGGACGTCTTTCCCAGCAAGGAGGGGTGGAATGGCCTTGGCCTGTACGGGTGTCATGGTCTTGAACCCCATCTCTGCGAGAGCCTGGCTCGTCTGCTCTGAGAGCTCGAGGGAAGAAAATGGTTCTCTGCCGGTGACATCCTCCTCCGATGCTGCTGGAGGTGCAGCGAGCGTCCCTTCCGTCATCGAGGTCGGTCGAAAATCAGCGTGTGCGAGGTGTCCCTTATCGAGCACTAACATACTCGGCAACCTCCGCTCGACTTTATCCTTTACTCGAGTGAGTTCTACCCTCTTGCATGTGTCTCATCTCATAGCTCGCGACGTCAAAGTGCTGTCGTATGCAACTACAGTCTGCCTCTCTCTAACAGTGGGATTTTATCTTGGAGCGCATTTTTGCACGAAGGACGTTCCATCAGCCACTCCATCACCTCAACCCAAAGCAGAACCCGAACCAAGTCCAAAGGAGAGTAGCGATGAAGACGAAGTCGAAGATTTGGCCGACGGTGATCTTTCCTCCGTCAAACCACGGATGATGGAGCAGTGCAAACTTGTAAACACCGTTGAATTCGAGGTTGAGACTCACACCTCTGACGACATCCAGGTGCTGGTGGTGCGAACAGATTTGAAGATGACTCAAGGAAAGATCGCGTCGCAGTACGTGACTGTTTCTTGTGCACCGACGTAGCTCTGAGTCGCTCAGGTGTGGGTACGTCACGCGTCTCCATCGAGAGGTCGTTGCGCCAGACCTGTAATTTTCTAGTCACGCGACCTTGGCATGTTACAAGTCACTTATGAAAATGAACCCAAAAGTAAGTCGACCGTTGGAGCCTGCGTTTGACATATTTTGAGATACATGTAGCTTGTGCAACATTGGGAACGCACGGGGTATGTCTGCTTGATTTTCCTAGTTTCCCTGAAGACGAATTTGAGTAGGCAAGCAAAAATTGCCCTTAGGGGATCCTCCGAAGAGGAGCTACTAGAGCTGGAGGCAATCGCAAAGAGTCTCAATCTCTGCGCTCGGTCGATACTTGACGCGTGGGTGTATTTCTGATAGTGGTATTTGCCCATTGATCACGGAACAATGGTCTAGTGGGCGGACGCAGATCGCGGCGGGATCACGCACAGTCCTTGGAATTGGTCCTGGTGCGGTTGTCTCTTCGTCGGTGGACATGTTATTACTAACGCCTTTGTAGCACCAACAGAACTTGTAAATCAAGTTACCGGCCATCTCAAGCTGCTATAATTACCAGCAGTTATGCGTTCTCGTTGGAAATACAATACCTTGAGTAGGCGAGTGCTAGGTTGTGAGGATCTGGTGCCTCCTTTGTTCGGCATTGCCTCTTCAGCCATCCCCGAGTAGTTTCCGCCGGATGCGTCGCCGCCCGGCAGGGTGTCGATTTGGCACCGGAAATTGAGTATAAATACCAGGAACAACTAAACCTCATTTTTGTGAGTAGTGTTGGTGCCTCCGACAAGGCCAGACGACGCTTCTCCCTGCATTGTTTGCGAAGGTGTCGGAGCGCCCTGCTGCGAAACGACGCGTTGCTTACCCGATATATATCACCTTGGGTTCGAGAGTTTTAAAATAGCACAGTTCATAACAAGGGCTTGTGCAACCGTTTGCTGGAGTAGATACGGAACTCCCCCCTGCCGCAGTTGCGGATCTGATGCCATTGTGCGCGGATATATCGTCGAAGGCGATGGAGGGGGAATTGCAATTGCAGCAAGTTTTGGTCACGTGTATTGATTATTGGAGCTGTTACATCACTCGAATTTCGGGACGACGAGAACGGGCTGCATGGCAACTACCATCACCCTCGCCAGAACATACCAGCACTTCTACCACACTCACCCAAATCGCACCCTCGCTCTCACTGGCGGCACACTCAACGCCCTGGGCGACATCGTCGCCCAGTTCACCCAGAATGCCGTAAGCCCCAAGTCTGCATTCTGCGATCCTTCCGCTCCCTCATCCCCCTATTTTTATCGCAGCGCATTCAGGATCGTCAGCATCGCCCCGGCTGGGACGCTGCGCGTACCCTCCGTTTCTTCTGCTTTGGTGTCGGCACAAGTAAGCACTCTACCTTTTTTTTTCTTCTCGAGGAAACCTTGAACCCGCTGTTTGCGAGGCCCCCTACTCGGCAGATGGAACCTCTTCCTCGAGCGCCGGTTTCCTCTTCGCAGGCGCCGCACGCACAAGGTCAACTTCAAGGCCTTATCAAAGAGACTGATTGCAGACCAGTTTATCATGTGAGTCGGCCCACTCGGTTTTCACCATCGTCTGATGACCTTGATTTGGGCCTAGGGCGCCGTTAGGCGTATGTCCTATTGATTCCTTCCACCCATGGCTGTCTCTCATCATTCTACAGCTCGCGACATTTATCGGCTCCATTGGAATCATGGAGGGCCGAACCAGGAAACAAATATGGGATAAATATGCTGACATGTACACCACTGCCTTGCTCACCAACTGGAAAGTCTGGCCACTCGCACAAGTTCGTTTTTCGGGCTCTCCTGCAGCGTTGGATCTGACATCGCCGCAGTTGATCAATTTCCGGTTCATGCCTCTACCATATAGGATACCGTTTCAGTCTGCTTGTGGTGTCTTTTGGACACTTTACCTTTCTATGCTCAATGCCAAGTATGTTTTCTGGTTGATTACCCAAAAGAGTCATCTCAAACACTTGCTTCGCAGAGAGGATGAAAAACAAGATAGAGAAGTCACGAAGTAATGAACACTGCAATGTATATCCAGTCAGTTCTGTCGCTGTAGATACTCCGAGTTTTCGGTTACTGTAGGTTTTCGGTTACTTTTTTTTACATGCATTCGGGGATGTATCATTTGCCCGTTTTTTAATATTAGCGTCACCGGTGTCTTGCAATTGCAAACAAGACACTCAGTATTCCTAGACCATTCCCATTGCCAGGACATGTGAACCTTATGTTTGCCCGTACTTGGGTTTGAAGAAGGCAGGTGGGAGTTTCGACAGCACGTCCACAAGCGGTCTCTCCACTAGGACCATCTCTCTTGGGCCCACAAAATCCAACGCCAGTATCGGTCGATACTGTGTTACCATCCGCAGATGTCGCCCTTCTTGTGTGCTATTGATAAGGTCTGGGCGTGGCGGGAGGTTCGGTGCGCCATGATGGTCTTGTGGATGACGTCTACCCTCGGATTTGCGCCGTTTTCGTGCATCTGGATATCTTCCTAGCCAGTCCAGCTTGAGCTTGCATAACCACGAAGAGCCCCAGAAAATAGCTTCTTTTGGAGTGGAGGGTCGTCGGAAACCGTCCTGCGAGACGTCTGTCATTTCGTGGTCTCCGTTCGCCGTGGTCGACGGTGGGAGAGGGCTGGGCTCGAAAATCACGCCGAGCACGGGATCTGGTGCATTGAACAATTGTTTCGGGATGCGGGAATTGAGGTCGTGCGCCCAAATAGGGACGTCGCTGCGTTCGACATCAAATACGTGCATAGTGTTGTTCGGAAGGACGATCAGGAGGATCTGTGGCTTCTCCGGGATGAAGGTCAGCACGTTGGGCGGGTGGGGTAGTGAGGGTAGAGTCGTGTGGTACTGCAGACACGGATCAGTTGACGTTATTTGGCAGCGTAAAACACGACACGTGCCTGGATCGAGTCAAGGTTGAACACGAACGTCCGACCAAGTTCGTCCGAAGACGCAAGCCATTGTCCATCGGGACTTATAGCCATGCGTACGATAGGAGGTGGAGTATACGGTTGAAGCAACTCGTCGTCCTCGTCCTCGTCTGCATCTTGCACTTGATTTTTACTCGACCCACGAACTAGCCGACCACCGCTTAGAGATATCCGTTTCCCATGCTGATCGAATCGTCTCAAAACAGTCGGTTCCTCACCGCTCAGATCGATTATGAGAATGGAAGATGTCGTGGCTGAGGCTAAGACCATCTTGCTTGAATCGGGTGTGAAGACGAAGTTATTCCCGCCGGTCGAACTGGTTCCCTTTGGGTTCGAGGTGCAAGTGTGCGCCTCCAACACAGCGGCTAGTGAACGAACTCGCCGGGGCTTCAGCTCTCCTGTTGGCTGATGAAGACGTCGAGACGAAAGTCAGTACCTTTCTCGCATTGGATAACAATAGGCTCACCGTCTTACACAGCTCAAAAAGCTTCGATTCGTATAAATCCGAAACGACAAGCCACCTCCCGTCGTCCGAGAGAGCACTTGCTATGAGGTTCGTTTGTACGCTGAGTTCCATCTCGAGCATACTTTCCCAGCTCACCCTCGACTCCGGGTCTGTGGAATTATCCATGCCGTCGATCACCATGGCTGTACTCGGGATGTCGAGCACACGCCAGATGTTCAACCCAGTATCGTGCATATACAACACGAGTCTAGCGCTTCTAGCAATGGAAACAGAAACGAGATATGGAATCCGACGATACGGCGAGTCTTCAAACGTGGTCGCGGCACCTGTTGCTAGGGGATTGACGACCTGTGCTGCCACGGTAGATGTTGTAACATTCGCAGGCAGACTAGGTGTTAGGACGACAGACATGTCAAGGCCGCCGGATGCGAGTATAGGCGCTACAAATGGAACACCAGGAGCGGGTTTTCGCCTGTAGACTGGTGGAAGCGGGCTGTAAGGCGGCCACATTGCCAGCGAACGTACATCATGCGAGTGCATTCGACGCGAGCCCGATTGGATCCATCGGCTCGTGGGGGCGCTTAGAGTTGATGATGATGAAATTGATGCAGACGAAACATAGCTGAATTGGGCTATTTTTTGATCAACACCTGAGGTGAAGACAGTTGTTCCGTCTGGCCCGATCGTGAGACAGAGTACGTCTGCACCGTGCGCGGTGAAACTGTGAGTTTGTGTGCACGTCATTGGATCCCAGAACTTGACGATACCCAGGGAATCACCAGATATAATCGTACCATCCCTATCGTTGCTTCAGTTCGTATGAATGCTAGGACAAATGGAAGAGCTCTTACGCAAGCACTCCCACAGTCCAAACTAGCGTCCTATCGCCTTTTATTTTGTCAGTTCCCATGCGATCAGTTGGCCGCCCGGTGCGGATGTCCCATTTTCGCAAACTACTATCCGAGCCCCCAGTAACGAGCCACGAATCTGTCCATCCGTGTTCTTCGTCGTCGCTTTCGTCACCACTTTCCTCCTGGTCATTCGGTAGGCTTGCAGCGCCGTTTGCCCTTGGGTTTGGTTGCCGGGGTGATGGAGGGCCCCATGCGATGCTGAGGATGCGGCATTTGACGTGATCAAAGCGACGGAAGTGCTGAAGTGTGTCTGCCGAGAGGGAGAGCAACCGAACGCAACCATCTTCGCATCCCAACGCCAACAACGTTGACGCGGGGTTGGCTGCCATGCTCCATATCGAGCCCCCCTGAGAGCTAATTGTCCTCTAAAGTTATTGAGTCGAGCCAGCAGTCGACAGATACACGAAAATGACATACCCTTACGGTATTTCCTGCCATGTCCCACTCCAAGAGTTCACTTCCGCCGCCTGCACTAAAGAGGCGAAGATCTGAAGAGGACGGGATGGTGTCCGAGGGAAAGACGTCTGGATATCTTATGGTCAACGCCATAGAGTCGACTTTTGATGGCTGGGGTCCAGGGAGAGTCTGGGTGGATGGATATGAGCATATGTAGGGTAGTGAAAAGATCAAACCAACCTTGCGACGATGCCATGCCTGTGATGCCTGTGACTGGCCGGGCTCTCCTGTCCACTCGAGCAAGTCTATGTTTCCATTCGCATGACCCACAACAAGGGTGCCAAACGCTGGAGAGCGATCACGATCGCGCTGAGGCTGCTTGCCCGTTGCCTTGGCTGTGAGCGATGGCAGCGGCGAGGGGGGGAATGCAAGTGCGGTTATCGGGGAAGGGGAGGCATCGACGAATCTACATCGGTGTAGGGCGAGTGGAGGTGAAGAGTCTGACATGGTCTAGATCTGAGCAAAACCGTCGCGGCTTTTTTTTATGCCTGCCTTTTCGGGATATGTCGTGAATGATCACGTGAGCATATGTATTTTCGCGCCGAGTTCTCAGTTTCAGTCTCTTCCAGTCCGTCCAAATGTCCATGTTCGGTCGTAATCCTGTCACGCCCTCGGGAGGCGTCAACCATGAGCGCATAGAGATGGCCATCAACGAGTAAGTCCGCTGCTTTCGTCGTCGTTCTTTATTCACCTCCCTTCCAGGATCGACATGGTCTCGGACGTCTTCAACCGGATTGTCGGGTAAGTTCAGCCAGCCGATAGCATGAATTCTCGCTGACCATCCCAAAGGTCGTGTCACAGCAAGTGCATCAGTCCGCGGTATGCAGAGGGCGAACTCAACAAAGGGGAGAGTGTCTGCATAGACCGATGCGTTGCAAAGTTTTTCGAAGTCAACAAAAAAGTCGGCGAGAAAATGCAGACCGCAGGAGCCAATGCCCAAGCAACCGGTGCCACCTCCTTCGGGCTATGAAAATCATCCTCGCTGTGTACGTCTCGGTGCGCCATAAAAATTGCCATATTTTCACCCCAGTAACCCCAGCCAAACCCCGTACCATTGATATCCGCACGACTACATACACGGGGTATACCGTCACTTGGCGAATCCGGGGAAGCACTCAGCTAGCGTCTTCGAGTGCTTGTTCTGCGCATGCTCCTCTAATCTGCAGTGGATCATGTAAATTAGCATCAGTCATAAGCACACGTCATCGTACAACTCACGCCGGAGCCCGTGTCGTTAATAGCTGCAATGGGAAACTCTATCAGTGACATCGACTATAGATGTGTGACAGAACGCACAAAGCTCTGTTTGCAGGTTGCGCAGATGATGTTTTTGGCAGCCTCGTTGGTCTTGATACGACTGGTCGGCCCTTTGTCTGCCTGCTTGCTGGCATTCCGTTCACGCTTTTGAGCAGCTTTAGCACCCTGTTATCGATCGATCCCGTGTAAGCGTCCTGCGACAGGTTGCTTGTGATTCCACGTACGTTACCCATCAAGCAAGAAAAAGAAAACTAACGGCTCGTTGATTCCGCCAGGCGCTTCCATACTCATACGCTTATGTAATTCATTTAAGATAAGATTAAAAAAAGGTTTGCTCTCATCCTTGACTTGACTACAGGGCTAGTGTCATACATGAAAACGACCAACAAGACCAAAACAAGACTTGAATATGTTCAACTGTCAGAGGGTGTTCGTGGAGAAACCTCATATTCTGATCTGAAATGCATACGTCAATACGAGCTTTACTGAATCGCACGAAATTCAAGTTCTTCCCAACCGTCGAGTTATGCCAGCATTCGAATTTTCACGGGCTGACAAACCACTCTTTCCTCCCACCCACGATGGACCCAAATCTCCAAACGATCATTGAGCAAGTCAAGGTAGATATTCTAACTCCCGCTCAGGAGGAAGACAACAGGAAACAACTGAGAGACATATCCCGGAGCTTTCTGAGTGAGTTTCGCTCGCATTCCGCTCTCTTGTGCATCCTCTGAATGTCATCATGATAAGGCGATACAATCACAGGTAGGTAAACGTCGTGACAACCCACCATAGAAATTCGTAACCCAAGCAACCGCCCTTCCAGTGCCAAACAAAGCAATGTACGAGTATGCCGCACGAGCATCGATTGGAGACGCCGTCTATCATGACCCTTGTACCTCCGCTTTCGAGAAGCACATAGCACAGCTCTCAGGAAAGGAGGCCGCACTCTTTGTGTCCAGTGGGACGCTCAGCAATCAACTAGCAATACGAACACACTTGCATCAGCCTCCATTTTCAATCCTCGCTGATGTCCGGGCTCATATTAACCAGTATGTCTTTGTTCCCTTGAGTCCTTCGAGTCGTATTATTGACATGTTGTAGTTATGAGGCAGGAGGTGCTGCCATGCACACAGGTGCTTATCCCATTTCCGTCACACCCTCGAATGGTCCGTTTTCATTTTATTCGAGCTTGGTGCTGTAGTGACCAATCAAAAGGTCACCACTTGACTTTGAAGGATGTACAGGCAAATATCGTATTGGGGATGGATATCCACGTGTAAGTGCCTTTCCTATTCAGGTGCTTGTTGATTTATCAAGTAATTAGTGCACCGACCCGTCTCATCTGTCTTGAGAATACTCTGAACGGGACAATCTTTCCCCAACATGACATCATCAAAATTTCGAATTTTGCACGGGAGAACAATATTTTAATGCACCTCGATGGTGCACGTCTCTGGCATGTAGCTGTTGAGACCAAAATGACGTTGTCAGAGCTCTGTGAGCCATTCGACTCGGTTAGCCTTTGCCTTAGCAAAGGTCTTGGTGCCCCAGTCGGATCATGCCTCGTCGGATCAAAGGCGTTCATCAATAAAGCTCGGTGGTTCCGCAAAGCTTTCGGAGGGGGGATGCGACAAACTGGGATTCTCGCGGCCGCCGCAGCTTACGCACTCAGCCATAATTTTCCGCAATTACCCCGTGTGCACGCCCTAGCGAGACGGCTGCAACGAGGGCTAGAGGAACTCGGAGTTGGAATATTATCCCCAGCGGAAACTTGCATGGTAGATCTACCTTTTCTTGATTGTCATCGAGTCTCAGGCATTTCTGCAGGTATTTTTCGACCCTTCTCCCATTTTTGTTGAATATGGGGAGGTGGTAAAACGCGCTGCTGCTCTTCCAGAACCCATCATAGTGCATGGCTCACGTCTTGTGGTGCATATCCAGACATCACCCAAAGCCATCGACGACTTTTTGCAACTTATGAGTGATCTTAGGGACGAGAAGGTGAAGGAGGGTCTTGTACCATCTAGTACCGTACCGTTGAAGGAAACGACAGCAAGTATCTACAAAAGTACATAGTAGTAGTATGGTCAATCAACTTGAAGCCTGCGGAGTGAACCGCTGTTAGGAACGTCGAGGTCCATATCTATAACCTGAGGTTTTGTTTGCTGCCCGGGCCTGACCACCTGTCTTCGATCTGCACGTTTCAGAGATAGGCTGTGGCCTTGATTACTGCTGTCCTACATACGGTGATTCCTGATGTACCGTTAAACTGTTCTCATGACAAGCTTCGTCCTCCTCAAAGCTCGAGTCAGCTCATATGCAGCACCCGGCTGAGTCATAACCGAGATGTCATCATCCCGGAAAATCTCATCTATGTATTCTGCCGCTCCTGACATATGCACAATCTGCGCACATGCAGCATGAACAGCAAGAAGACGAGGGTCCGGAGGTGGAATGATAGCAGGTGGAACGGTCTTACTCTTACTCTCAACCCGGCGAGCTTTGAATGTTATCTGTGGCTTTATTGACCCAAGGCCCATTTCATCTTCAGGGACAACGGTAGATTTCACGTCATAAGTATCAGGTAGGATTTGTTGGTCCTTGTCCTGTTCATTATTTAGCTCAAGGAAGAGTCAAGAAGTAACAGATATACCTGAGCCGGTACCAACCAGAGTTTCAGTGAGTCAAACATCTGGTGGACTAGGACCGAAGCCATGAATGCATTCAACGGACTTTGGACATTTTCGCCGCCAAACATTTTACGAAGTGAGAACCCCCCGAAGAGTTCTAACACTCCACCCACAGTACTTGCCCAATTAGCCTGAAGATGAATGATATCAAAAAGAAACCAAATCAAACAGAGACAATGAATACCTTTTGTCCAGTAGCTTCCGAACCGTCCTCGGTGTTGTCCGACATCGACTGTCCGAAAATATGGGCTAACTGTAGCACGGCCGTCTCCCCAAAACGGCAGAGAGTAGGATCATTTTCGTACTCCGCAAAATCCAAAGCGCCAGTAAAGACACAGCGATGCTCATCACGAAACATGACCTACCAAAATTAGTTACTAGAGTGGATACAATGACAACAAGTACAGATCTTACCACTTTTCGTAACCATCGAGAGTTTCCAGTGGGCTTTTCGAGCAGATATGTCATGTTCTCTAGATCTTCCTCAGAAAGCAAAGGACTCTGATCGGATGATATGACGGGTGTTTTGGATTTTGGATTCCTGACTAGCAGATCGTTAGAGATCGTAAGGACAGAATGAATGCAATCAGAAGTACGCACACACGTGGATTAGGCTATCAAGATACAGATCGGCGAGATTCTTCAAGGCAATGTCATCATCGTCCTTGCAGTTAAGGATCTCACGTGTCAGCCAATTGCGACCGCTGTCGCAGGGAGCGAGACGCAAAGCATGGCCAAGGATGCGCGCGGCAAGACGTGGAGGCGTGGCAAGCTCTCCTTGGGGTGTGGACCATCCCGTACGTTTCTCCAAAGCGAGGCACTTGTCATACGCTTTCCCAATGGGTTCTAGGTACTCGTTTGGAGGTAGAGGTACCGGAGATTTTTTCTTGGGCGGCATAATTGGGAGAAATGACGCGGAGCGCGGGGGGCTAGACTGGTGACCAGCCGCCTCAAAGAGGCAAGCTGCTGGCAAGCCGTCGATACAATTCGTTGTGCGAAGGGGCCCGTCAACCGGCCGTTGGCAAGCAGACTGTGTACGTAATTATCGAGGAATTCAGCACCCGCGAATATGTGATCATTGAATTGGATCACGTGCTTTAAGCGATCAATACACCGGTCGCGGATACCTCGGACTCCAAGAACACGCACAACACGTAGGCAAGCCATGTCCAAGTCAGAAAGAGAGGAAATCATCACAGGTCTTGTATGTTGTCGACCCAAAGTCCGTTTTGGCGCTCACTGCATCCAGGCCGCGAGACTGTTCGCAGCTATGTTGGACGACCTTGTGATGGATGCTGCTCTTCAAGGTCATAACGAAATCGCGCGGAGTCGAGCGCCTTGTCAAGTATGTCATACACGGTGGGCCTACTTCATTATTACACCTCATTCAATTATTCATACCCTCCTTTCAGCTGTTGTGCAGGTGGGATATGCTGTTGGTATTGCTCGTCCCATTTAGTTAATCACCACATCCCGGGCTCCGTCCGCATAGTTCACGGAAATAATGGACAAACATTACAGCACTTGCAGGATACGGAGGCATCCTCGTCAATGGGGAAGACGAATTTGAACACTGGAACGAGCACACCGACAACTGTCAAGGATGGGAACATATTGTTCGAGTGTACAGTTTGTAAACGTCAGGTTCGTCCAGTCTTCACTACACCGTCCTGTTGACGCAGTACTCACTGTCATTTCAAGGTCGCGTCAAACAGATATGCACCTCATCTCAGCTCGTGTATGGGCATAGGAACTGGCGTACGACGCGGGACAGCACGCGCTACAAATCTCAAATCAAAGTATGACGTCAATGAAATGATTGTGTTGGTGGGCGCCAACCGTTTTCAGGATCCCAATCGACTCTGGACGATCAGCCTCCCCGTACCTTGGCTCGGAGAATGGCAATGTCTCGGACGACAACTCTAACGGGAAAGCTAAAGCGAAAACCAAGGGTAGATTTGCTGGTATCTGTCACTCTTTGGGAGTCAAATATATCATCTGATTTTAGCACAGGTGAAGCGGATTTCAACCTTAAGCGTAAAAGGGTGGGTCACTCTGTTTTGTTTCCGACGAGTTTTCCATTCACATGGGAAAGTAGACTGGTTCTCCACAAGTATCTCCAGTCAAGAAATCAAAGAAGCAGAAGACGACCGGTATGTCGTCGTATTGGTCTGTTGACTATGACATTCTGACGCGGCTCAGGGACTCCGGTTTCTCGACTAAAAGCAGGGACGGACAACCCTGCGAACCAGGTTGGTTTCTCTTCGATTCTGGGGTTGTTTGCCCACCAATCGTTTTGTGGTTCCTGCAGGTCTCCTCTTCTCAGTCCAAGGTCCCGTCCAAGCTGCGATCGTCATCGACTGCCTCGTTTTTGGACAGAGAGCGGTCATCCACACCCGGATCTCAATCTTCAATTGGTACCCCCATCGGCGCCTCTGCAATTGCGGCCAAGAGTCCAGCCGGAACAGGCCCGCCGAAGCGTGGACGGCCAAAAGGGAGCAAGACGGGAATGGGTAGGGGTGCAGCAGCGCAGATGAAACGTCCTAGTCCACCTCGGCCGCCACCGCCACCTGTTCCGATCGAACCCGACTACATGATAGGTGGGTGGAACGAGTGTCCGTTTTGTGGCTCGGCTAATGTTGATGACCACCAGACGTGGAAGGAGAAGAGACAGGTTCTTCGACAGATACGGATGGATCATGACAACCGCGTAATGTAGTATGTACTTACTGGAGTTACATAGTGACATCGCATGTAATTAGGCGCCGCAACAGTCTCCCACGGAACGGAAGCGAAACCACTTTTCACGTTGACCATTTCACCGCTCGTTACAGCGTTCGCAGGACGACTCTTTGTTACTTCACGTTCCTTACTCTCTCCTCCATCCATGGATCACCAATACATTGGTGACCGTTCTACAGACTACCTCACAAACCATTACCCCCACCCGCCGCCCCCAGACGAGTTCAAGTCATCGTACGACGACCTTATCGATCAATATGCAGAGCCCTACTCGAGGATATCACGGCACCAGACTTTCCAGGTCCAAACACCACCCGTCGACGACTCGGAGTCCCGAGGTCCATCGTACTCCCTGGACCACAAGTCCCCGTATCCCGGTGGCAAGCCAGACGACGAAGTAGAAGATCCCCACGCACCCACTCAGAGCTACCCGCCGGTGATGAAACCACGAGAAAAGCCGGTTGATTACAGCATTTGGTGGCAGCAGGTGAGCGGTCGTCCGACGAGCGCTCTTGGAGCTTGTGTTCACCATCCCCTTCAAGATTCTCCCTGACTCATGGGCATGCCGTCTCTTTGTGATAACTGTCCTTGTCGAGACAGCGATCGATCTCGCCATTGAAGGAAATCTCCTCGCTCGACTGAAGTCAGGTAACAACAACAAAATGCCTGTATACCTCAGCGTGTTCGCACTAGCACAGTATGCAGCTTTTTCGTTCACCCCACCTCCCTGTCTTGACATTCTCCACAGTATATTTCAGTTTGTTCTCGCCGTGGATGCAGTGTGCGCTCGAAACACCCTGCAATTCATCTGTCTTATGTGAGTAGTTCTGGCAAGGTCACCTTCACGCTCTAAAATTCTGTCGTAGATTATTCAATATTCTTTTCCTCATCTACGCCATCATACAAATCGGAGAAATTCAACATTCGGCAACGACGACAGGAAGCATCATTCACATATCGGTTCATGTCCTTACGAGCATCATTCCAGCTGTTATCTCCGTCGCGGAGGTAGCGTACATCGCCCTCGGGTGGAAGATCTACCACGAATTCGGCTGGAAGGTGTACAAATTTCTTGGTGCTGATCGCCGCATCAAGAAAATGTATGCCAGCTATCAAATTTTCCTGTGCCTCGTCAAGTTCGATCTCTTCTTTTGGATTGGTTTCTCCGTACAGTTTCTTTGGCTGGTGCTCTCGAAAACCGACTGGGAATACTATGTTACTTGGGCCGCTCTGCCTTTGTCCGTTGTTCTTCTGATCGAGGGTCACTTGGCAGCACGCTACGAGAACAAGTGGATGATGGCAACATTCATGTCAGGGTGTATGGGAGCATTGGTATACTTCGTCTACAAAGCAAGTTGACCTCTATGGTCCCTTTTCTTGCTTGCTTGCTGACCTTTTGACAGACATACAAACTGCTGAAGTATCGTGAAACGGACTACGCTCTAGTATGGCATTCGCTTACCACTTTTTGTGGGTTCAATTTTGTTTCCTGTCATCCAGAGGACCACGTTGAACGCAACCAAACAGCTGCAATTGCGATTTTCCTTTTGCTTATAACTATAATTTTCTCGGCCATTGTGATGCGGAATTTTGGCAGGGGACTCAAAGAATCAAGTAAGAGGGCGTTGCAATCTTGTTGTTTGAAACGGCTAATCGTGTATCTGTAAGTTGCGCGAAACAAGGCGCACGCCCGCGCAAAATCTAAGCAAGTCCCTGGCATGCCTATGAGCATGAACCCCAGCCGGATGAGCATTGAATGAAAGCGCATTCTGTCAAATAATGGACTTGTACTATTTCGCGCCGTTTACCATCTTGTTGACTCAGTACGATGGACACCGACTCGCATCACGTTTTTCTTTTCTATATCTCTGCATATTACAGAACCCCTCCCACCCTATCTCCTTCCGTTCATACGGATTCTCCGGCTCTACTTTTTGATTTATTATACCTATTCGTATTATATATACGTACGCTTGATGTGTCGCAGGACTTCACACAAGCGAGCGTATTGCACTAGGTGAAATTGATAATTGATCGGATTCGGAAATGTGTTTGAGAACTCGGACCCGCGACCGAGTGAGAGTCGGTCGCCCGGCCACGTATCTCTTGTCTATTCGTCATTACAGACGTACGGCTGGCCTCGCAATATCCTCGCAATGTCCAAACGGTGAGGACGCTTGGCGAAGGATCGTCCGACGTGACTGATCACCCTCCCCAAAGATTCCGTGCAACGACTTCGCTTCGTGACCGCTCCGCTTTGCTTGGCGGTCTGACACCCCCTGCTTCCGGACGCTCCTCTCCGCTAGAGCTTCCGCTCCACGCGCCCTCGGGGCATCGCTATGCCGACGATCTTGAAAACCAAAACGACGAGCACCTCGAAGGGTTGTCCGCCAAGGTCAAGCTGCTCAAAGACGTACGTGGCCTGAGTCGCCCTTCTCGTTCGCGGTCTCGTCACGGCTCATGCTTACGTCCAAAGATCACGATCGGTATCGGGAACGAGGTCCGAGAGTCGACCGTGCAGCTCAGTCAGATGGTGCGCTCGTTTCGTTTACCCCTCTTTGACTTTTGGGTGGTTGACATAGTAGACTACAGAATGATGCGTTTTCAGAGACTTCTGGTATCCTCTCAGGGACCTTTCGTCGGATGAACAACATGGCCCAACGGCATGGTTGTCGATGGTTGTGGTACATCGTCTTTCTAGTTGTCGTCTTTTGGTTCTTTATCATTGTATGGTGGCTTCGACGATGAAGACACCAGACACCGTCATTAACGTTCGACCACTGAGTTGGCTCATTTCACATCATCACACTCATTACGACCCAATACCGCTGTCATTATAGCTGAAAAAAAATAATGCTCGGGATACTACAGATAAATCTAAGCAAGCGCCGCATGAAGGGATGACGTTATGGGACATCAAGGAATTTGGCGTATCCAATCTCCCAAATCATTCGCCTCCGGAGGTATGGCATATCTCGCTGTGAGAAATTAAACGACTCTTCTCCTCGGGACAATGCCTCCAAGAATTGAGACGTGAAGACACCACAGTCATAGCCGTTCTCCTGTTGCGGGGTATCCTGCGAAGCAAACAAATGAGCTCAGACGTCTCTGCACGGAAAAAAAAACTAACATCAGGGGTGTAGTTCACCCAGCCCGTAAAATCAAATGGTTTCTTCTTCTTGTTTTGGTGTTCAAGATCAAGGTAGTTGCGCAGGGCCTGTCAGGAGGATTCAGATGCGGCATTTTGGAAAACATAAGCCATTCAACCTTGCATACTTGGTGTCGGTCGAGGTTCATGCTGTCGTACGACTCGATCCGTTTCCGACGAAAATTGATAGCAGCACCGGTCCAATGAGAATTGTTGTGATTGACGGGAATCAGAATGACATCTTTTGAAAAGATATCAATCTAAGGAAAGGTCAGATAGCATGCAGCAAATTAAATGGCGATTGCACCTTCTTGGTCCATTTTGCAAGCCTTGCCCGTTCATAACCCTCATCCCGCAACTTGGACCAGAAGAAGGTATTGAAGTAATGTATGTTCAAGAGTTTCTTTCTTCCGTTTGTCCCAGTATTCTCTTTAGAGGCCTCCGATCGCTCAAGAAGCATTGCACCGTAGAAATTGATGAGCTCATCGTTCAGCCACTGGCAAGGAAGTAGACGTGAAAGGTCCTTGTCGCAAACCTGCTCCCGCGCTATCTTCGAGATAGCTCCTTTCTTAGTTAAAAGCGCATCAACTTGTCTGTCGGCTTCCGGAGGCAACGACTTTGGAAGTGAAGGGCGGAAACGTTGCTCTATTTCCTCGTCCTTCTTGCGAGCTTCTTGACGTAACCATTCGTAGGCTGAGAAGGACTTCGTCGGTGGACTAAAGTCAAGGTAAAATAAAAATTTAAAAGATCAGCGCAACCATTGCGGAAGCGCAGTAGCACCCCGACGAACCTTGCCAAAGTTCGCAGTAACTTCTTCTTTGCATTTTCCAGGAAGGGAATATCTGCGTACTATATAATTTATGAAAATGAGGACTATGTTGTGCACTCGGAAGGCGTACATCCGAGAAAGAATGGCGGTGGGCTAAGTTAGGTGTATCTTCCTTCAGACGCAGGTCTGTCAAAGACGCGGAGGCTGTAAAAAATGTGAGCAACAAATTCGCGCCTCAGGTGGTCTGTGAAACGCACGAGACAATGTGTCACGATCGTCCAGATGCTGCAGCCGAGCCTGGTAATCTATGTATGCTGTGGCCCAATTAGATCAGCAACTTGGGAACATTGATGAAATAAGCAAGTTACATTTGAAGTCCTCATAGTTGGATTTGAAGCCTGACAAATCATTGTAAGATAAAAACAAAACTCGAAGGTGTGTATCATACCACCTGCTCGCTTGAGGTCGAATAGTTCCTTCATTACGGCCTCTCTGTCTTTCACTCGATCCTCTCTTACTTTGGCTTTGTGCTGCGTTAGGCGGAAATGTACTGTGAGCCTGAAAACGACGACACCCGGTAATATAGCAAAGCTCACCTTGCGCGCATATATGTGCTCCTTGCCTTTCCTCTGGGTCAGCAGGTTACTCATTTCTTCTGCCCTTCGACATTGCTGTACGGAATCGGCCAGAAGGTCGTCTCCAGACGGAGGGCAAGGCAAGGTGGCTGAATGAGTGACGGATGTAAACCCGGTCGTGGGTGTTGATTGTGACGAGCTGCCAGAACCATGGGGAGGATTGCGGACGGACAAGACAGACGATGAAAGGCTGGCGTCTTCCATTCGTTTATGGTGTTCGTAAGAATGAAATTCGTTAGGTATTGAGGGACGAGGGGGAGGTAGAGGATGAGAAAGGGAGACTGTGTGCACTGCGCGAGGGCGGGAACGCGGCGGAGGTGAAGTTGAACGCCGCATCCGCGAAGGACGGGCTGGCAAAGCAGTTGAAGAAGATGCACGCGATCCCCAAGCCTTGATTGTATCTGAGGCAAGTTCGACCACTTCGCGTGCAAGCTGGCTCCAGCGAGCGGTCAACCCGGAGTGTGAAACGAGCCCGCCAGCAGTGTCCCGAACACTTTGTTCGACGCGCGGATGCTTCGGTTGCCTAGTTGGAAGAATTGGATCAGATGCCTCCCTTTTGCGAGAGTTGAGCATGGGAGAGGTAAAAAGTTTGCGTGGTGTGTCGACGCCGCCGACAGTGCCGAGAAGACAATCGACTCGATCCCCGCCCCTTGTGTCGAGGGTCTTTCCCACGGCATATATTCCCACCATCATGTTCTCCGCACGCAAACCAACCACAGCCCGCTTGGCTCAGTTGGTTAGAGCGCAGGTCTCATATGTCAAAATATGAGTAACTTCATAGTTACGCAATCCTGAGGTCGCAAGTTCGAACCTTGCAGCGGGCAAGCTTTTTGGCATATCATTCACCTTGTCCTTGACGCTTCCTTCCTGACATGCAGTGAGTTCGCAATCACTCCGTGAAGCTGCTTTCCTTTACAGTCACTAACCGCTAGTACACAGACCATCAACCACGGCAGATCGAGGTCGACGATACCCCTCGACCAATCACTTCAGTGAAAACTTTGTTGTTTGCGCCGGTTCTGTGCTCTTTCGTGCGGACCCATACACAAGAGAATGGCAAATATGCATTCTGCATTCGCCAAGGGAAGGGGTGCGAGTACTACCCAAAGGCCGGAAAGACTGTAGGGAAACAGTGGAGGATGCTGCCCTTCGAGAAACGTACGAAGAGACAGGCTACAGGTGTGAATTCTTCCCGTGCAAGATGACGACGCGCGCACCTTTACCCCACGTCAACATGGTGGATGAGCCACGCGTAGTAGAGGGCGCGGTGGAAGCGTTTGCAGTGACGCAGAGGAGTCTGGGAGAAACGAGGGGGACGAAGATGATTTGGTGGTACGTGACCAGGGCAATCGATACAGCTCGATCGGAAGGGACGCAGACGGAAACGGAGGATTTTCATTCGGAATTCATCGCAGCGGAGAAGGCCATTGAACAGCTCACTTTCCAAGATGACAGAGAGATAGCTAGCAAGGCGCTGAGTCTTGTTATAGATACAGAGAAGGTACGAGGGGAGTAGCTCATGATCAGGTGGCACATGCCACAGAATATACTTAGAGATCAGGGCATTGTAATGTTGAAGTCGCGCGGTTTGAATCCGTACCTTGAAGTCTCAACAGTTGTACAAAATTCGAGTAACTCATCATCATCATCAACCACCAACTCATCCCAAGAAACTGGTAAGCTCGTCATAGTCATAAGAGAGGGAACGCGGAATCCCGGACTTTCGTATCACCATGACTTCAAATCCATCCCTTCGTGATCAATATAGTCCTCCGTCGATGGAATGGACATTCATCCCACCGCCATCACAAAGCGCCGCGAAAGACCCTTCCACCATCGCTTCATCGTCCTACCAATGGACCGCCCGTCCTACTCCACGTTCCATATTCGACCTTTCACCCTCCCTGAATGTTGGGGAACCTTCTTCGTTCGACGCTTCCCGCTTCTTCCGCTCGTTGTTGGCTTCGGCCGTGCTCCAGTACAGCAGTACCGCCATGGCAATGCCTTTGGAGGTCGGAAAACTACTTCTACAGATTCAATGGGTTCCAAAGGACGCCCTTACACAAGAACCCGATGAAGAAGTAGAAGACGAGGCGGAAACGGTCCGTCAAATACTGCTCCGTCATCTGCTTGACTGACGTGGCCAGCAGCGTAGCGAAGTAACCAACGAAGAGGAGTCGTACTTTGTGGAGCCAGATACTGTTCCGACTCGCCGTCCAGTTCCAAAGCTCGTGGACGATAGAGGGTACATGATTCGGACTGCTATTATGGAAGACGGGACACGCCCAGAATACATGATTCCAGTTGGCAGCGCTAGTACTTCATGGGGTATGATCCGACGGCTCATTGGCTTTCATGGAGAAGGATGGTTATCGTTATGGAAAGGTAATCATCACACTGAATCTCAAAGGCGAAGATGGAAGCTTGAACCATTTCTCTAGGTCTGCTCACGTCGTGTGTTCACGACGTTGCTTTCGCGAGTGTACAACCGCATTTCAACAGCGTCCTACACACGCTACTCTCGTCACAAGGTGGATTTTACCGGCCATCACTACTGGTACCGGTGGCTTCGCATGTCCTGACCGGCGTTCTATTGTCTCCACTTGATCTCGTGCGCACGCGCCTGATCGCCCAGTCATCGATGCCGCGGTACAGGACATATAGAGGGCCTATCCACGCACTCTCCCAGATTCTGGCAAATGAGGGTGGTCTGAGGGGCATATACTTGCACCCTCATCTCCTGCTACCGACCATACTGGAAACCGGGCTCAGATCCTTTGTGCACGTTGCATTACCCGCCGTCATTGCTCCACGACTATGGCTTGGTCCACACGTAGCAGCGGATACACACCCAGTTGCATGGGCATTTGCAGAGGTTCTCGCGGGATGTGCGAGTCTGTTAGTGACCTTGCCCATCGAGACGGTTCGCCGAAGGCTGCAAATCCAGACGCGCGGGACAGAGAAGCCACTTCGGACATGCATCGAGACAAGGCCTGTGCCATACAACGGAGTTGTTGATGCGCTATGGCACATTTTGACTGAAGAACGATCGGACTTGCCAATAAAGCGTCCGCGGAGGCAAAGAACGGCCGAGGAGAAGCGTCGGGGAGAAGAAGGCGAGGTGGAGAGTACGAAAGAGGGCAGGGAGAGTTGGTCGAGGCACACTGGTGTCGGACAGCTGTACCGGGGAGTGGGGATGCGTCTTGCTGCGAGCGTGATCGTTTTCCTGCTCGCCGTCGTGGGAGGTGGCGAGGATGTTGAGGGCGGGTGGGCGGAGCTATGACGGTGCGGGATCGGAAGAATTCCGGTGGATTGACTTTATATGGAAATGCGTCGTTGACGGATGTATTTTTTGATTGATGGCTCCGCCTAATCGAACTAGTACCTTTGAGCACTAGCCGTCGTCACATCTGGTTGGGCAGTTTAATTACTCTACTTTGGTCAGTTCACGCCACGTTCCCGTCCACCTACTCGCTCCTTCCTTGCCGCCCACCATGTCCACCAACGCCCCTCCCGACGGGGCTGCACAACACTCAAATACGCAGGAACACGTTGCACCCGACCAACTGCACAACATGATTGCCAGTGACCCTGCCAAAGGTCCCGCTGTCCATTCGTCCAGTCCCGAAAGGTCACCCCAAGCGAAGGCCGCAGTCGCCAGTGAGGGGCTCAATGAGGTCCCCCCTCAGTCTAGAGACACCAAACCTGCAGACGCGAAGGGTATGTTGTTTCACATACGCTTTTGGGGAATTAACCGAATCATCCCTTAGAAGTCGCAGTGGCCACCAGAAACGTGCTTGTTGTGCCGACCATCAACATTGAGGATGCTGAAAAGGCTAGCAAAGAGGAACTCGAACATCCTGCTTCCCTTCCGCCTTCGCCGCCGGGTGACTACCCATCCGGTATTGCCCCAGTTGTGCCCAACTGGTATAAGGTTGGGTGGCGAGCCGTTGCCAACATAGATGCCCCCTCCCCTGAAGACGGAGAAGAACAGGACAAGTCCGTCCTTGGGCTTTTCTTGAGCGAACAATTCTACGGTGACTGGTACCATAACTCTGCGCTTATCGTTTTCGTATGTTTCATTATACTTTCTTTCTTTCTCTCTCTCTCTTTGCTTATTGCAAACTTTCAGGCTGTATTCGCGTCTCACTTTCTGACCCGCTTCGGCCTTGGATGGGGATGGTTGTTCATTCTGCTGGCGATCTGCAACACGTACTATGCCAACTCGATGGTGCGCGTGCGTCGCCGTGCCCGCGATGATATCCAGCGCGAGCTTGTCAAAACCCAACTGGCCTCCGAGCACGAGAGCGCCGAATGGTTGAATCATTTTCTGGACCGTTTCTGGCTGATCTACGAACCCGTACTCTCTGCTACAATGGTTTCATCCGTTAATCAAGTCCTTAGCACAAACACACCCGCATTCTTGGATTCTATGCGCCTTGGCGATTTTACCCTCGGTACAAAAGCGCCCCGGATTCAGAAGGTTAGGACCTTCCCAAACACGGAGGAAGACGTCGTCACGATGGACTGGGCATTCTCGTTTATTCCTAACGATGTGTCTGATCTGACTCCTCGCCAAGCGGCGCGCAAAGTTAACCCCAAAATAGTGCTAAATGTGAGAATAGGAAGGGGTCTGGCAACCGCCGCTATGCCCATCTTACTTGAAGATCTCAGCTTCAGCGGTCTTATGAGAGTCAAACTGAAGCTGATTTCCAATTTTCCTCATATTCAAATCGTGGACCTTAGCTTCCTGGAGAAACCCGTTTTTGACTATGTCTTGAAGCCAGTTGGTGGCGATACATTTGGTTTTGATATCGCTCATGTCAGTGCATCCTGTATTTCTTATTCAAATACTGATTTCCGTGGCAGATTCCTGGACTCTCTGACTTCATCCGTGACACGGTCCATGCGAGTATTGGACCTATGATGTACGATCCAAACGTCTTCACGCTCAACCTGGAGCAATTATTGTCCGGCACTCCTATAGATGCGGCAATTGGGGTAGTCCAAGTGACCGTTCATGCCGCTCGAGGACTCAAGTATAGTAGGATCGGCGGTGGATCACCAGATCCCTTTGTCAGTATCAGTATCAACAACCGTCAGGAGCTGGCAAGGACTAAATATAGGCACTCAACGTTGGTGTTTTCCCCCGATCTCTTTGGTTACCTTGCTGATCGTCTCACAGGTACAACCCGACCTGGGTTGAAACCAAGTTCATTCTTATCAATTCTCTTCAGGAGCAGCTCATGCTTACCGTGCTTGACTACAATGAGCGCAGGAAAGACACGTCCCTCGGTGCCGCTATTTTCGAAATGCACCAGCTCGTTGAAGATGCTACTTTCGAGGGTGTTGAATCACCAATCCTGAAGGATGGAAAGCAACGTGGCCACGTTCGATTCGACGTTTCCTATTATCCTGTAGTCAAGTCCGAGATCATCGATGGCCAGGAGCGACTACCGCAAACCAGTTCGTAAACAATCATGGCCTAAATCCTTTAACTCAATTCCCTTACAGATGTCGGGATCGTTCGTTTGACTCTCCACCAGGCTAAGGAGCTTGACTCGTCAAAGTCGCTCTCTGGAGACCTGAATCCTTTCGTCAAGGTTTATCTGGACTCTGGTCCTTCTCATATCCACAAGTCATCCATTATGAAACATACGAACAATCCAGTCTGGGAGTCTAGTACTGAATTCCTATGCTCGGATAAACAGTCGTCGTTACTTACCGTCAAAGTTATGGATGATCGAGACTTCATGAAGGACCCGGTAGTTGGGCACATGACTGTGCGTCTCGAGGACTTGATTACAGCACTAACGCTGGAAGGACGAGACTGGTGGCCCCTAAGCAAGACCGGAAAGATTCGGATCAGTGCACAATGGAAACCGCTGAACATGGCAGGTGCTCTCAGTGGGATTTCACAATACATCCCACCCATCGGCGTGGTGAGGCTTTGGCTTCAGAAAGCGACAGATGTCAAGTGAGTCGTCTGTGATAACACAAAAACTTCACTGACCGTTGTTTCAAGGAATGTGGAAGCTTCTCTTGGTGGCAGGGTTGGTCCACTGATATCGTTCGAGGTGGAAGGCTTAACATAATATTTCAGAGTGACCCCTATGTTCGAGTCTTGATCAACAATGTCATTCAGGGTCGAACAGAAGTCATCAACAACAGTGCGTGCCTGCCTGCTCTACCCCACACTCCGAGCCCTCATTCGCTCGCAATACAGATCTGAACCCCGTGTGGGATCAAATCATCTATATCCCGGGTATGTCCTTGCGTAAACTGCCCCCTCTGGCTCCGTGTTGACCATTGTGCAGTGCATTCGCTGAAAGAGGTTGGCGATTCTTACGTTTATCTGCAATTATATCTGATCATCTTTCAGTCCATGCTTATGGAAGTGATGGACT
Organism: Leccinum boreale; assembly: GCA_038092235.1. Lineage (NCBI taxonomy): Eukaryota > Fungi > Basidiomycota > Agaricomycetes > Boletales > Boletaceae > Leccinum > Leccinum boreale. Next base: position 15,994 of record JBBPPX010000027.1, on the reverse strand, counting down.
ATCAACATCTGACCAAGGCAAGGGTGCTTCTTTTCTCGTGCATTTGTTAGTCATCGTCTTTTAGGATCGTTCCCTCGGCTCTGTCGAGCTCCTCGTCAACGACCTAGCCCATGAGTCGTCGACCGATCCGCAATTCCGTCACGCGTCCACGGGTAGGAAGGAAGTTGTTCAACCCATTCACCTCGACGGGGCAAAGTCATTCAAGGGTCACCTTCACTTTGTTGCTGAATTCATTCCCGCGTTGGCTTTGAGACATGTCGGCTTTGATGCCAGAGAAAATGAGATTCAGAAGGCCGCGAAGACAACGAACGGCATGGCAGGCGGCGATGTTGCTGCAGGCGTAAATGGCGAAGCTTCTGTGAGTTCGTCACGGTCCGCCACGCTGGACACGAACGCAGCGAAGCAGTTACGAGATGTCAAAATCGCTGACATGCCTCAGACTGAGCCTAAACCCCCAGTCCTTGAAGAAGAGGCAGATAAAGATGGCGAGAAACTGCCTTCCGGGTTAGAGCTGAGCAAGCAGCAGCTTCTGCAGCACCGTAAGCCGACTATACTGATGACCTCCGTGATGCTTACTGTCTATTTAGAGTCTGGTATCATCATCTTCAATGTTCTGTCAGGCAAGCTTCAGAAAAAGGCGAGACTGGAGGTTCTCTTGGACGACGGGTATTGGCCCGCCTTCAGCACCGTCAAGGCCCGCAGTACGAATGCAGAGTGGCAATATGTGGGGGAAGGTTTCCTCAAGGAACTCGACTTTGGCCGTGTCTGGTTGCGGCTTAACGAAAACAGCGACGGCGACAGTGATGAAATCATTGCTGAATGGAAAGGTGGTGCTAAGGCGTTCTTGGAAGCAACACTAGTAAGTTGGATGTTGTTGGTGTCAGTTCCGTTGTTGAGCCGATTCTCGCGAAGGAACGCCGCGGGTCATTTATCTTGACAGATGCGCAAGACGAGAGTAAAATATCTTCGGTTGACATTGAAGCGCGGTTTGTTCCTGTACCCGTGAAGTTAGAACCAAGAGAGAGCATCAACAGTATGTTGTTCTCTCCCGCTATCGGCACGTTTCTTATGATGTACACAGATCAGGGTATCCTTCGTGTTGATTTGATCAAAGGCGGAGATCTCATAGCCGCTGACAGAGGAGGTATGCGTTGCATACACTTATCGCTAGCGTTGGTTGATGACATGTAACACAAGGCAAATCCGATCCCTATGCCGTGTTCACCCTCAATGGACAGAAGGCATTCAAGTCAGAGGCAAAGAAGAAGACCCTGTTCCCCGAATGGTCAGAAGATTTCACCGTCAATGTGGTATGTATGCCAATCTCCGTTCTGCATTGTATGAATTCTCATGATCCTAGCCTTCTCGGGTTGCCGCGGACTTCTCTGTGGAGGTATTCGACTGGAATCAACTTGAACAGTCAAAGAGTCTCGGAAGTGGAAAGATTACTCTGGATGATCTAGAGCCTTTCGAAACTGCAGAGCGTATCATCAACCTGTCAACGGAGAAACATGGTCAAAAGGGTCAAGTATTCATTCGATTGACATTCGCGCCTGAGATCATCGCCAAAGCGCGGAAGAGTACAACCACGTTCTCAGTAGCAGCTGGTCGTGCGATGACCCAACTTGGTGCTTTGCCAATTGGGGCAGGTAAAGGTGTCATTCATGGTGTCGGGGGTATATTCAAAAAAGACATCTTTCATCATAACAACAAATCGCATGAAGAAGTCGCTCTGCCTCCAGTGCCCCAGCCCGAACTCCCCAACCATTCCGCAGAACAGACGTCATCTTCAGCACGCGAGTCAGCTGTATTCCCATCCACAGAATCAGGTCCTCGTGGCACAGGGGGACCCCCCTCGGAGCCTGGATCGTTGCGTGTTGTAGTGTTCGGCGCAAAGGATCTTGCTGGGGGTGATATGAAACCATACGCTGTGTTGCGTCTCGGCGATAAAGAATTCAAAACCAAGCATGGCCTCAAAACCTCAACACCGGAGTGGTGAGTGTAGACTAGTCTCAGTCGGGTCTTGGGTACTGAATGATGGCAGGAATGAGTCCTTTATGTTCGCTGCTAGTGTGCACACGCCGAAAATGCACGTTTGGGTCTACGACCACAAGACGCTTGGAAAGGATAAACTGATCGCGGAGGGGGATGTTGATGTTCGTACTGTCTTTGAGTTGCGCCGAAATTCTCTCATTCATTGTTGTTTTAGATTTGGAACCATATCCTCACTAGTCCAAGTGTTGAAGTGTCACTCGCCTTACGCGAAGCGGGACAGCTTCGTCTGCGGCTCGAGTTCGACGGAGACACCAATCCCAAACAGCAGGATCCTTCCATCCATGAACGACATCTAGCGTCACCTTCCCGGTTCAGTATCAGGGGCCGCAGGCCTGAAGATAGTTAAATCTGGTTGCCTTGATTTTTTTGTCTTGATATTCATCTATTGGTGTTTTGCGCATATGTTTTGTTTTTGATCCACCGATACTCTCATTCCTTGCTTTATCAATATTTCACTGGACATAGTTGCCATGCTGTTTTGTCATTCCTTCCGTTATTTGCATAATTTCATATTTTAGCTCCGAGAAAAACATATGATGGATAAATGCTCCATTCCGGCTCGTCTTTGCAACAGAATCTGGAACAGGTCAGTGAGGCCAGGTTTCTGAACGCGGGACGTGGGACGCACCCGACTACTCATGTTGAACATTTTCCGCATTCTTTCACGGATTGCTGGGATGTCGTTCTGTGCGAGTGCTACAAGATAGAACTTGCCATGGTCCGACAATAAATCCTGTCGTCCGTTATAAGCAACGGCGCTACATACGAGTTGATGACGACATACCCCAATGTTATCTAGAAATCGATTTGTTGCCTCCATGCCGTCGAGTCCCCCTGCCCAAGAGCCAGCGATGTCACCATCGCCTTGTGCATGGAAGAATTCTTCATGGACTGTAGGAACGTATGGGGGATTGAACAAGACAATGTCAACGCGATGTCGCAGCCGTGTCAACAGCGGCTTTGAAAGATCACATGTAATTGGGTCAAGAGGAACCTAGATCGCCTTGAACTTGAGTGAAGCTTCCCGAAGATGGATCATGGGAAGATCTTACTCCGTTCTGTTTGCCCGTAGCAAAGGTACAGACTGAAGCGCGTTGGTTGATATCAGTGCAGAGGTAAACTGATACGGTCAGCATCGGTAAAGATTGTCGCATTGTGTAATCGAGGGCAACTGACGGGCATTCGTTGGTCCCAATATTGAACCTAGGAAGGCGGACACACAACCGGATCCAGAGCTAGCTGGTGTCTTCAGAGAAAAGTTCCAGTAGTCTGAAGGGTCTCTTACCCTATTTCAAGGCATATCAACGGTTTTTGCGCCTTGAGCTGTTCCATGTCCTTTTCAAGGCCATCTAGGAGTAGAAAGGTGTCCTCTGTGGTGCCGTCAGTCGTTGAGTAACAGCGAAGTTTGAGACAGAATTACCTGCTGGATCGTATACATGGAGCCTGTCTTCTTTGGAGAGATGGGATAAATCTGGTGTCGGGATCATCGTCGTCGTCTGCAGCGGGGTCGATAAGATCAAATGAATCGATCACGTGGTAGACGCGTCGGCAAAAGCGTGTCACGTCAACTTGAACTCATCTTCACCCATGGCTAGCCGTGCAAAGGCGTCTGTGCCCATTACGCGCGCGTCGACGCGAACAAAGACTCCCACTGGCCCATCTCCAAGTCCACCTCCTGCGACAAAAGCGATCAAGTCAAAGCCATCGAACCGATCAATCGCAGCCTCGGGAGATCCTGCAACGAAAACGGCAGTCCCGAAAAAAGGATCGGCAAAGAGAGAAAACTCACCAGATGCAAAGCATGCCGCACCCAAGAAAAAAGTTCTGGTCGCAAAGCCAGCGATAGCAGAGCAATCGGAACCGATCATGGTGCGTGCAAGGAGATCATAATGCATATGGCAGCACTAGGACCGTATCTCGGAATAGGCATACCTTCGCATACGACCTCATGTTGGTGACGATGAGCCGACAACTATGCCTTACTTGGATCCCTTGTCGGATGCTGCGGTTAGGATGACCGATCCATCCAGCGACGGCCGCGGATCCTCTGGGTTGTATTACCGAGTGTCAACAGCGCCTCCTTCCTCGATTTACAAGTTCTCTCGCGTCTTCCTTCCGTCTACTCAGCAAGCCAGCTTTTTCGCGAAAACAACGCTCCCCCTTGTTCAGGACCTGCTGGATGGGCAGAACGGTCTTCTCTTCACGTATGGGGTAACAAATTCTGGGAAAACGTACACTATTCAAGGAGGCAATGAGCCTGGTTCCGGCGGAATTCTACCAAGGACGTTAGACGTGATATTCAACAGTGTTGAGAATTTGCAAAGTGACGGACGGGTGAGTGCGGCGAGTGCCCAGAAGCAAACATGCTAACGAGAACCACAGTATCGACCTGTCAGACTCTATGGGGTAGAGGAGGCTAGTCCGTCAGATTTCTCCCTCCCTCCCATTGACATCGATGTCCCAAGCGAACCGGCCCTTGCCGAAGTTCTGGCTGAGCATATGGCATCCTCAAATGACTCTGACCTCCATGCTGATCCGACGACAATAAAACTCGATCGAAACTATGAATATTCTGTCTGGATCTCTTACGTGGAAGTATATAACGAGAAAGTCTATGATCTTCTTGCTTCGGTCAACGATAATCAGGATGAGGAAGTGAGACGAGGTGCAGGTGGGGTTCTCGTAACCAGAAAGGCACTCGCAGTGAAACCTTCTCCTGCTCATGATGCGATGGATGATAGTGGAACCGGGAGCGCAGGGAGATATATTTCTGGACTCAAACAGTTCCACGTCTCCAGCGCCGCGCAAGCGAAGGCACTCGTCAAACTTGGGCAACTACACAGGCGCGTGTTCGGAACGCTTGCAAACAGTCAGAGTAGTCGAAGTCACAGCCTGATCACTATAAAAATACTCAGAAATCACCGTGGTGATCGAGATGTAGGCTGCTTTTTCCCATCTCGTTGGCAAGTATAGTAGGCTTAACTTTTGTCAGGACCCAAGTGCGGTGCAAATATCACGACTCACCCTCGTTGATCTTGCTGGTTCGGAGCGCACGAAGCATACCCAAACCACCGGCGACCGGCTCAAGGAGGCGGGAAACATCAACAAGTCCCTTATGGTCCTTGGTCAGTGCATGGAGGCAAGTAGAGGTTGGCTTGGACAGGTCGTAGTTTGACCATGTTTGAAGGTTATGAGGTCCAACCAAAGGCGCTTAGCTTCAAGTCTTGCTAATCCAGGTCAGAGCAATACTGTGGATGTTAAAAGAACATTGGCTGTGGTACCATTCCGACACAGCAAGTTGACAGAGATTCTCATGGATTACTTTGCTGGTGATGGCAGAGTGGCATGTCTCCCATTTCCGACTTGCCGCACAATCCCTAATCCCTATGTTCCGTTCAGGTTATGATCGTGAATGTTAACCCATACGACACGGGGTTTGACGAGAACTCGCATGTTATGAAATTTTCTGCGTTGGCAAGAGAGATATCAACGGTAGTGAATAATGCCCCCGTGCCCCGCGTCTTCACCAGTCCTACCAAACCCGGTACGACTATGAAACCTGGTCATTCGGGATTACCACGTGCCATTACACGAAAGGTGACAATATCGAGCATTGTGCCTGGAAAGAAGCTCAGCGAGGCACACCTAGAGGTACTCGAAGGTGAGCATAATTGGCGAAACATTGTGGCGGTCGCATGACAACCACTTTAGAGGATGAAGAGGTCAACGGTGATCAGGCGGAGAATAGTGACGACGAGCCGATCAATCCGTTGGTGGATGCCTTATTTGATGAGATCGAGGACCTACGTCTAAAAGTAAGGAGATCGTAATTTCTTGGAGCTAATTTGTGATGAGCATTATTAGCTTTACGAAGCAGAAATGCGGTGTGCAATAGTGGAGGCAGAAACTCGGGAGGAAGTCATGAAAGAGATGGAAGAGAGGATGCGCGCTGTTGAGAGAACCTACGCGCTACGGCTTATGAGTGAGGTGCGTCACCATGGTATTCGTTGCGTATATTCTGCTTACTGAAAGAGGTAGGTTGAGCGCAATGAGCGCAAGATGGATGCAAAAATTGACATGTTGCACCAGGCTGGCTTGCTGGGAACCGCAACGAAACCGGTGGAGGAATCGGAGTCACATTCGGAGAGCGAGATTGAAGATATTGTTGCGGACGTACGTTGCCACATGTTGTTGTGGGACACAAGAACTGATCTAGCACAGTCCGAATCCGAGGTGGACTCTATCGAGGAGGCTGAGGAGCATGAGACGGATGGGGAATCCGAGATACCCTCCTCTCCATTGCATGGAAAGGGGAATCCTGCCTCGGGTTCGAAGACTATTGAAAAATACAGTGCGAATCGGGTGACAGACGCGTCCCTTGCGGACAAGATAAACGATACCATCTCGCAAAATACGGACGAAGATGAGGAGACGGCGTCGTCCGCCGACGATGATGCTTCAGATGACTACGTTCCTGCGACGACCGCCAAGAATTCCAAGAAGCTCAAGAAACCACCCCAGGACAAAGCTACAAAAACAAGTACGGGCAAGAGGCCGACGAGGTCGGTATCTAAGCTTGAGCAGGAGATAAAGGGTCTGTCTGTAAATGATAATACACCGGCGGAAACGGACGATTCAGTGGTCATTCTTCCGAACAGAAAGCTCCGCCAGGCAGCTGTGGAAGCTGGCGGCCCGGGTATTGTGTATGTTCCTGGTAAAGGAGAGGTGGACCCAGTGAAGAAGAAAAAGAGGTACGTAGATTGAGGATGCTGCTCACAGAGATCTCATTCAAAGGATACAGGCAATTAGTAAAGAAGAATGTAGTCACGGAGGATGAAGTGGAAGAGGTCGTTGTGGCGATGGAGCACAGATCGCTGAGGAAGTCTGTTAAACGAATGGGGAGGGGGAGTTAAGTTGATGGTCATGTGACGAGACGCGTATCACGTGCATTTATTGTATTGGAAGTTTGATCGAGGTGTCCGAGTTAAACCAACCGATGACGGTCAAACGCAACTCACCTTCGCGGCGGAACTCGTTTGCGGTCGCGAACAAGACGCAAGAACACCCCGGTCGACGACGCAGAGCACATTCTATCGCTCCTGGAGATCGCCAAAGCCCAGCAGCCAAAGCTCGTCGTTCCCTGGTCCGTTGATCTGTCTATACGCCTGCTATTCCTTATCTTGTCTCAGGTTCCCAGAAAGAGCATTCTCAAGGCGGCGGTCAATGCTGCAGATGCTGACGGTGATGATGCGACCCAGTCAATGGACATCACTCGCGACTACCGCGACGACAACCTCACTCGCAAATCCCTGGGTAGGCGCGTCAGCTTTGCCAATCATGCTCACGTGCGCCTCTTCGAAGTACCGGACCACAACACAAATAGCACCACTTCACCCCAGTCATCCCCTGCCGCTGAGCCAGAGCTTGATTCTCTCTTTGCCACAAATGACGAGAACGCGTACCCGGGCGCTCAGAGGTCTCGTCGACGCAGCTCCGCTCGTCGCTCAATGGCTGTCAGCGACGGCGGTGGAGAGGAGTCGATGGACATGGACTCCGACGATACAGGCTTTTCCCCGTCCGCATTTTTCCGAGCGGGCTCCGTGGATGACGAGTTCATCGACCCGGACGGTCAGTCTGATGGTGATGACATGGACGTGACCGAAGTCGTTCCACGAAATTTTGTCAGAAAACGCTCTCTGTCATTGGGAGTTCCCCGCCAGCCGCTAGCGAATCTTTCCATACCACAATCACCTGCAGACGCTCACGACGGCCAGCAGGACGTATCTAACGAGGCGTCCTATGTCGAAGAGGGATCACAGTCACAATCTTTCACCTCGGAAGGCGACGTGTCGCAGCCAATGGAGTTCACAGTTCCCCTCATTCGCCCGCCCGAGCCACCAAGCAAAGAATGGTTGGCCCTGCGTTCTGCTACCCACTCGGGGGATACGCCTTTTGTTCCGTCGTCAGATGACGACGTAGCAAACGATGGCGAGGATGTACAAGAAATGGAGCTAACTGACGCTGTCTCAAGATTGCAGGCTGCTCGAGCTTCCCTTGGCCTAGGCGAACCTGGTAACGGTGGGGGAGGAGACGACAGCTTCACGAGTACCGAAGATAGCTTCATGGACGAGGATGTTCGTGGTGGCGAAGATGAAAATCGGACTGTCAACGTCACTCAACTTCTGAGGCGTGTCAGTCTCGGACTGAGTGCAGATTCCACTATGACTTCAATGTTCGGCAGCCAAGAACAGACGAGGGAGGAGGCGATTAACCAAGCAGTACCAGATCCATCTTCCTCCGTCCCACCAGTTGGCTCACAAGGAATCTATCCAACACTCCCAGAATCTCCCCCTCCCAGTGGTACTACTGCTATCCCTCAAGCCTTACACACGGAAATGCCTGCTAACGACGACCCCGCTGCTTCTGCAGCAGCAACGACCGAGTCAACATCATCATCAGACACACAACCTATCCCGTTAGAGAACCTTCCACAGCCTCAACCCCCGCTGAACTTCACCTTTACGCCGAAACCTCGCACCCCCGCACCCCCCGTCCGCTCTCGTTCGTCCTCTCCTAACAAAGCACCTCCGTCTCCCAAAAAGTTTACTGCAGCATTTGCACCTCCTATTCCCCGCCCTTCTCCTCGCAAGCAATCAAGTGATATCTTGGTCACTGATCCGGGCGTGCAACCAAGCCCAGCGAAGCGGCCTGGTGGCACAGAAAGACTATCGATTACCCCAGGGCGTGGTACTGGTGCTGCCCGAGTTCTGTTGTCACCATCCAAGACATCACCACTCAAGCTAGCATTATTGCATGCCGAGGAGCAGCATGTCACTGGACCGAATACGCGTCCCTCAGTTGGTTTTCGGCGACCATCGGACTATTTCGCACAGCGGAAGAGCCTGGGTGGTGTGGCTTTCGATCCCACTTTGGCAATGAGTGCCAGGGTTATTCTCCCTGCTCGAGTCTCACCCCCTAAGAAAAGTGTCTTTGCGCCGGGGCGAAGGAGCGCCGGCTTTACTGTCGACTCCACAGAGAATGGGGACGTCCAGCGTAGATTGACCTCACCGACCAGAGTAAACAATCTCGAAGGACAAGAACAATCCACCGAACATCCCTCGCCCCTTGGTAACGTGCCCAGACGCTCCCCCCGTCGCAAGAGCATGGCTCTTACACCAGGTGAAGAGGACATGCAACCTGACGATGAAGATGAAGCAGAAGTGGACGTAGACGATGAGCTGGGACCCCGGATATCCATAGAGCAGTTCTTCGAGATGACAGGTATTCGATTCATGGACGACATTGCTGCACCTCGGCGCTCGATTGTTCATCCTTCTGCTCTGCGTCCATCACGCAGGGCATCGATGGAAGCGCAGATACCTCTCGCGGAATATGTGGTTGCGATGGCCGTGAACGTTCCCCAACTAGAACTTTACAGTCATGTCAGCAAAGATTTGCAAGCTTGGGTTGAGCGTATCAAGGAGATACACAGAGACGCGGAAGAGGAAGCCCAGAAAGCGACCCCTCCGCTTTTCCAAGAGTTCGTCAGCACCGACGAGAGCGGGCAGGCCGAGTTATTACACCAGCTTAAATTAATCAAGGCTCACAACCACGCGCAGGCCAAGTCAGAGTGGTATGACTGGAAGATGCAATGGGTCGAACAGCTGTACCAAAGTGCAGACGAAGGTTTCAAGAGCCTAGAAGCGGTAAGCGGCTTGTGCTTCATTGACCAAGCGAATCTCATGTTTTATTTAGGATGCCAAAGTTCTGGAGGAAATCATACAGCAGGCACAGGGCATAGTTCCTGGTCTACAGCAGGAGTATGACGATCTCATGGCAGAACTCGCGAAAGAGAAGGCTGAAGTAGCAGAACTCGAAGGATGCGACCAAGATTATCTAAACGAGCTGAAAGCTACCATCGCTGAGCAAGGGTACGTTGTTTACGCTATTGGAAACTGTGGCAACGGATTTTACAAAGGTTCAGTGCGGAGCTGGACACCTATCATGCCGATGTCAAGGAAGCCAAGACGAAGCTGGATCGTCTGGAGGACAAGCTTAACGAAGTCGAATCACAGAAGAAAGAGGTCGCTTCCGTAGTAGAAGATGCTGAACGACGTATTCACATGCAGAAGACGAGCACGCGTGCGGAAATACTGCAGCTGAAAGGCGAGTTGCTACATCTAGCACACTGGCAGGACACTCACTGAGCCCCTGTAACAGACGAGCTGGAGGCCCTCCAAACCTTGCACATGTTGAAGGCGACCAAGGTTCTTCCGGAGTTGTTCGAATTTACTTATGCGTCGAGTTATTGTGTATCCATTCCTTGCATAAAGTTCCATCCGGTCGTTGCAGACATACAAATCAAACGAACCGAGAATGTCAAGGCGAAACACAAGGAAGTCTCCCCCGTCCTGAGTGCACTGATGCTGCGAACGGCACGCCAACTCGTCGTGCAACACGGAGACCAGAGCATTCGTCAAGTAAATCCTCTCGCTATCAAATTTTGAAGCCGCTGACCAACTGTACATTGCAGATCGTTCAACGTCTTGGCGACTACTGGTCATCCTGTTCGCAGCTCCAAACTCAGCTTAAACTCGTATCTATCAGGTACCCCCTCTCGATCGAAGAGACACCAGCCGGTTTCGCTGCCACTGCAGCGGTTTTATTTCCAACTCGCGAGGCCAAGGCGCTCATATCATTTATTATTGATACCCCCATACTTTCTTCCTGGCCGATGTTAATCCAATCGGTACGTTGCGATGTGAAAGTGGCATACGGATCCATCGAGTGAGTACGCTGTGGACATGTTCTATTCGCGCACTCAAGCCCCCCTCGCAGTCAAGACAGTATCTACAAGGCTGTCACCGCGCGCTTACGACAAGCTAGTCCTGTCAGCAATCATGGTTATTTACTGGATGCTTGCATGGAAACAGTAGAGTGTATTGCATAAGGGGTCAAGACAATCTGTTACGCCGATAATCATGAAGATTCGTAGCCCGATCCAGCATAGTGTACTTACGATGTACAATGATATTTACGGGAAGGACCAAGGAAGGACATTACTAGAAGATTGGACATGACCGAACATGAGACTGGACAAAGACGGGTATCCCCTCGATCCAAAGACGTGAAAAGTAGGTCGTGAACATGACCTGCGAACAGCATCAGACAACTCGTTCGAGGTTGGGAAGAAGCATGAACTCACGTGAATCAAGCAAGTAAACTTTGCAATCGCCCTTGGTTGTGATCCAGCACACCCATAAAGACGTTTAGCACTTCACGAGCAGACCGTAAGGTATCCCTCTCGTCATCGGCCTGGTTCTTCACTGAGGACCACAAGGAAGCAACTTCCTTCGCCATACACGACAGCTCCCAGGCTTTATGCACGTAGGCAAGCTGTGCATCCCACGACAACTGCGCCGCTCGTTGACCCCGTTCAAAACCAGCCTGTGTCGCTTCAGCACTCCGGGCCTCTACCCGTCGAAGCTCATCCTGGAGTGACGCTGTGAACGCAGCCCGTTCCTCATCCGTTCGCTCCCTCGCCTCCACGCTGGTGCGCAATTGCTGCTCGAGAACAGAAACCTGCCTCGCAAGTTCTTCTGTCTCTCTGACTCGGCACTGCTTTGCAACATAAAGTTGCTCCTCGAGCTCCTGCAAACGCGAGAGCCTTTCTTTAGCAATAGACTCCGCCTGAGCAATTTGCAGACGAAGGAGAGTAGTGGTACCAGAATCCGTATGAGGTGGCAATTCGACCGAGGTTTCAAATATCGGAGCTAGGTGATAGACCGCGGGTGAAGGAGTTACATCGGGAAGAAGGACCTGCGAGATTGAACCATAGCCAGAAGGAGAAGGCAACGCAGACAAGTTCGGGGTCTCTGGAACATCCAGAGCTAGGGTGCTGGGGTTGGGGGAGAGATAACCCGGGGTGAAAGGAGCCGCAATATCCGTCAACCTGCCCTCCAGGTCTTCTCGCACGAGGATTTGGGAATCGTCGACTGTGAGCTGTTCAAAGGACGCAATCGAACCGCGGTTTTGATCATTACGACGCCCTCTAGGCCGCAATGCTGGAGAACTCTCTGAAGGAGGTAACGCCGACAAATACGAGAGGTTGGTACGAGTTGGCAGGAGACTAGATGGACGGGAGGGTGTCTGAAGCCCCGACTCTGAGGACTGCATCGTCGTACAGATCCTCGGAATCGCAGGGGTCGGCGCTGCGAGGGATGCCACGGGAGCAAGAAGTAGTTCAACATCATCGATCTCCATGCTGTCCTCACTGTTACTTTCGTCGCTCTGCAAAAGTCTCATCACAGGGTCTTTTCCATTACCACCAAGACTGCCGACGGAAACCTGGTGAGAATGATGGGCAAGCGGAGACTCTGGAGGCTGGCGCTTAGTAACCTTCAACGGGGTCGTGTTCTGACTTGCTGCTTTTGAGCGGCCAAAGCCAAATGCATTTCTGAGCGAGGGCGGATTCAAGGGCGAGGGATGGGAGCTGCACGAGGAAGCTGAGGAAGGGGGTCGCGTGGCGGCTCGGGACGGGGATGAAGTTTCAGCAGTTTTGACTGATTTTGCTGGCCGAGTAGATGTAGCACGGGCTGGAGATGAGAGAGACTTGGCGGCGGGAGAAGACTGGGCAATCTTGGACTTTGTAGGAGTAGTCGGGCTGGGAAGATTGACTTTCACCGCCAGCGCCCTGTGTGGCAACGGACTAATAGGTCGAGAGACCCTCTCCACAGAGGAACGGAGAGTGCCTTTCTCCTTGGGGGAATCTCTTTGTGCACCCTCATCCTCTTCCGAAGTGCTGAACCGCCTACGAGTCCCCACACGGACAGGGGAGAGCGGTTTCTTGGTCGGCTCAATGAGTGCTGACTTGGGCCGATACTTTGGGAGAGCAGACGAAATGGTGGAGGAAGCAGTCTTGGAGCGTAGCGTCGAACGTCTAGAAGGACTAGACGGGTTAGGATCTGGGGACTTGACGCCATGTTCGTCTGAGGATGGACCATGTTTGAGGAGGGTTGACTGTCTCCTGCGAGTTATGGTCTTGTAGGAGGGGCTATCCTCCTTTCCATGTGTGGGCGTGGGAGGCTTTGGTTTCGCGTGATTGATCGTGGTAGAGCTCATGAGACTGAGGCGACGCGAGGAGGAAGACTCTTTGGATTTCTTGAGGGCTTTGTCGCGGTCGCGAGAGTCCTTGTTGATCACGTCGACGAGGGCCTTTCCGACAGATGTGAAATTAAGGGAATTGCGCAGAGAAGAGCGTGTTGTAGGTTTGGATGGACGGCCCGAAGGCTTGGAGGTGGCTTCGGACGCCATGAGGACGATCAAGCTAGTTGCACTGTGAACGAATTTCGAGAATGATTTTTAGGATGTCAGTTCCAGCCGGTTACAATGCGCCCCGCGCTATGTTCAACGCTGCCGTCGTCGTCGTCGTCGTCGTCGTTGTGGTTGACGTTGAAAAAGCAACAACTCGCCGAAAATATTGTTGTTTATTTGTCGCTCACCACATAAATCTACCAACACCCACACGCTCCATATACAAAAACACGTAAACCGTTGCGAAATTGATCGCCCCATACCACAAACCTTCGACCAAAAGTCCCAATGAACTTATATCCGCCACCTGAGCCCGCAACAGGACGTAAGGCACTAAGAAATACCGTGGTTCCAAAAGTGGCGTAGGCAAAAGCGTTGCAATAGTCGCAAGGGGCAGAACAAGGGTCTGCAGCAACGTCTGGTCATCAGCTGATCGATGACGTTCAGGGTTAATTCCCAATTTCATCGATAGTGGTCAACCCGGATCTCACCAACACGCAGCCACCACGCCCACGCACAAGCCTGGTATCCTGGTATGGATAGGTAAGGCACAATCGGATGCAACATGAACACACGACGCCACACGTAGAAAGTGTAATGGCGGTTATCAGCGAGCAAAAATGGGTGGTGGATTCTTCGAAATCCATTCAGAAATTCAGTTGCGGCGATAGAAGACAGGCTGTGAGTCACCCACGTGAACCTGTGCACCGTATAGGCCATGAATGCTGAAAGCAAGGCCGTTAACGCAACTCTCCTATATCCAATCTATCAGCGGCTTCTCTCCAGATTATTCGCTTGTCAAGACAGACAGACCCTCTGGTTCCAAACATGCGGCGAAGAACTTCCTGACCGAGCTTCACTGGCCCATCGTGACCAAAAACAATTGCAGGCCACCCCATCAACATCGCGAACGCGACGAAGTAGTACAGTTGGGGTACATGCAACACGGGAACGTGGTTAGCCTTGTCACCTAGAATGAAAGTAAAGGTCAAATTCACGGAATTTACAACATTGCCTCCGAGATCCCGCACCTAGCACGATGCCGCCATTCCAGAGCACGAATGCAACAAACAGAACCAACACGAGCAAGTAAGGTGCAAGCGGAGGGATTAACTCTGGCAATGCGTATGGGGCACTCATGATCGATTGCAGAATGTCACCTGGCAGTATGTGACAGTTGTGGTGAACAAGTCAAAAATGGAAACCAGTCTACTCGCCTGGGCCAGCCGACAATGCGGGCGGGTCGTGCAGCAGCATATTTCCGCGTTTGAACCGTAAACACATTAGCTGACTGATGGCAAACGCATACACCACCCATATGATATTCGTTTGACGGAAAAGACAACTGACGACACCCAACTGCGGGAAATAAGAGTAAATAGACGTTAAAACAATGCTTGGCGACGAGACGCACCACCGCCGCAGACATATGCCAATGTTGCGTTGCGAGTATGACGGTCAGCAGCACCGAAACAAGACTTGGTACCTCCGTGTAGTAAAGGAATCCATAGAACCAAGCTATCGGAAACGTCGACAGAATGATCGCTTCAACACTGGGAGCAAGTAAGGGAGGTGGCCGACGGCGTTGGTGAAATGCAAGCAGACGAGTGAGGAGGAACGGAAGGGAGATCAAGGTGAGGGTCACGGTGAACCGTAGTAATGCCACGTTGCAGCGAAAGGCGAATATGCGACTAAACAACACGCTGAGAATATACCTGGAGAGTCGACGGCTTAATTATACAAGTCGTGTCACTGGAACGAAACAAACTAACAGTCCTGGCGGCGTGGTGATTTTTGAGTCCCAGACAGTCCACTCACCCCTGCAGTACGCTTGTGCTTGTGGGACATGGAAAGGTTCGTCCTGTCGAATATGAACACGTCGGTCAATCCATAGACGGTCGAAACCTGAGCCTGAGCCACACCATATACGGTTCAGTAACTTGACCGCTGAATTCCTTCCACACGAACAGGACGGCACCGCAGTAGACGAGGAAGAGAATCGTCGTTTTGGGGGGCATTTTCTGAGGCGAACGTGGCCGAGCCGAGCTCAATGTCGCCGGAAGGTACCAATGGAAAGACAATAGAAAGTGGGGGGATTGGTAGTGTGTATACGGTATACGTATGTTACATCACCGCTAAGCCTGGCCCGGCCCGGCCCGCTCCTCATCATACGAAAAACCGGACAACTGACATATGGAAAGCAGTTGTCCGGCTTTTCCATACCATGTGTACTTGTATACAATTACATTCGCCTTTCCTCGCTACTTAGCTTCGAAATTCAGACACTGCGCGGCTGGTCCGGCAGTAGTAAACCGTCCCAAGCCGGAACGGGCCGCTCTGCTTGAGGTGTGATGCGAGCACCGTGACGACGCTCCACCGCGTTGGCTCCGAAGTTGACCATAGCAGACTAGACAAATTGTCAGCAAGAAATCCAACTTACTCACACGAACTTGGCTCACATGCGCAGTCACCCGGTTGTCCCACAATACTACGGTTCCAGGTGCCCACTTGACCCTAGCCTGCAGATCACCACTTTTTTCGATGTGATCATACAGGAACTTGAGGATAGTTTCTTCTCTTTGTCAGTGTATGTGAGCAAAACAGAATGAAATGGCCTCACCGGACT